>JAODKE010000088.1:13387484-13398370 GCA_026779605.1 Mormyrus hasselquistii
ATGACATTTCCCTTGCTTTCCATGTTGCGATTGACGTCGCAAGGTGCTGCCGGGCGTCATGGGTCATCATGCTGCAGGGTTTGGATCGCATCTCCGCTCTGTGTCTGTGGAATTTGCATGTTGTGTGGGTTTATTTGTTTTAACCTCCGCAAGTCTACAGACAGTTGTAGTTAGTGTAGTTGGGTTAACTGGTGCTTTCAGATTGCCTGCAGTACGTGCAGCACAATTTTCTTTGTCAGAAATCCTGGACGGTAAAATCGTCTTCTCTAAATCTCAGAATCTTCTCTAGAATGATTGCGGCAACACGCCTTTGGGCAAGAGCGAGAACTGAGGTGGAGTTTGCCAGATCAATGTCATGCTTAGGGAAGCAGGAAGATCTGTGGAAACAGAGTAATAACCTCAGTATGATAAGCCTAAAACAGATATGAGGAGTCTTTGTTGATTCGGCAGGTTAAAGGTGTCCCGGTTTGTATTGAGGAAGCTTTCAACATGCACATGGCTGAGGTACTTCTGGATATAGGTGTCCGGTACTCTAATATGAGCTGCTGTACAAATTCAATTTCCTGACATGAGAAGGAAGGACAGCATCTTAGTTATTGCTCTGCAGAATTATCATTCAGCGCAGATAAACGTAAATGAGTGCCCGGCAATGGAGGTAATTACAGTCTCCCTACTCTAGAGGGACCGGGAACTGTCGCTTCAGTCAGCCCAATATTACCCCAAAAAACCCTCCACCAAAGTGAACCAGCATCTGTTTAAGAAAAAGGATTTGCCTCTTGCATGATAAAGGGTCATTGACAAAAATTTTGAATTACTTCTGCGAGAGGCCTTGCCTTTTAGTGACAAGTGGCGCGGGATATCGAACCGGCCGCAGGGACGGGCTGAGGCTGCGGTGGAAGTGGCCCCTCTGAGCTGATCACCGCCGGCCGCATCTCCAGCTAATTACCGCTGCAGCACAGTCATGACGGTTCGCTCTCATTCGGCTAATGGGTTAGCGGCCCGCTACCATAATACCGTAATTGGCTGAAATCGGTGGCTCTGTGTGCTATTGATAATGCTGTCAGCTGCAGTTACGTAACTGGTGTTTTTTGCGTTGAAAGGAAAAGAAAATCAGAAATCCTAAAATTTTCTTTATTAAAGGTTAAAAATTAAGTCACATTCGAAACTGTATTTCTTGTTAATGTGGCTTTGTGCTGGCTATAGTTACTGATAGTATCAAAACGTCGTAGATGTAACGATAATGTCACGTTAACCTGCACTTCTTGTCACTTTGTGGCAAAGCGTTATTTGCGACGTTCCCTCCTGCCGCTAGCGTCGTGACACAGGGGTGGTGAGCCCTCGGCCCGCTGTGCAGGTCTCCCGTCGCCTGGCAACACGCCAATCAATGTTATCATTAGCCTCCTGCCTTTTCACGCTAACCTGGGGGCGGCCGGCTCTACAGGGGGGTACAGGGTGGGCATGCCCCCCTCCATCGCGAGCATGGTCCACCCCATACTTGATTACACTTCCCCCCTCTCCCTGGCCCCAGAAAGTCCTTCAGTCCATCTGGGAGCTGGAGCCAAGCCCGAGCTATGCTAATGTGCGCTAACAGACGTGCACGGGCTCCCCGCGCCGTCGTGACGTCAGGGGGTCACGCGCGTTCCTACGTGCATCAGTCACTGGCGCCGCGCCTCAGCACGGGGGAAACTTTTTTAATTTAAAATAAGCCCCCAGACAAAATGAGGCCCAGAACAAGACACAACATTCATTGTCAATTAAATTACATAAATTGCCTTGTTTTGTTATTATTCTGGCCTGCGCCTGAATCATGATACGGCAACTTCCAGCCGCAACATGCTGCTAGTCAGTTACGCCCTTCCTGCTACGTCCCCTCAGACAAACATCTGATCTTTTCAACATGGGAAGAACAAACATGCTACTTTGTGGGAAATATTTTGAGCAGCAGAACCAGAATATTTTCTGCAAACCTACAAGTCGTCTACAAACATATCAGGGCTGAGGGATGGCATTCTGCTCAGGGCGCTGCCCGTGTTATGCCCTGTGTTTCCTGGCACAAGCGCCTGCCTCACCGTGACTCGATACTGCATAAGCAGCTCTGGAAGATAAATGGAAAAATACACAACACCGTGCAAAAGTCTTAGTCAGTCAAAGGAAATGATGCTGGAATGAACTTCATGACTATGACATTGTGTCTGTCAAAGTGTGTCAGCTTAGCCAATTCAAAACCTCTTGACTAATCAATGCCTCATTGAGTTATTTCATCAATTCCGTTTTCTACAAAGTCGAAGTGAATGTGACGCTGTATCAAATGAGAGCAATAACATCAAAGGTCAGCAAACTGGCAAACTTACAATTTCACATCAGTCATATGCAGCAAGCAGACAGAGCGCAGCAAAGCCTCACTGAATAAAGGCATCACAATAGCAGTGACTTTAAAACACTACACTGCGATTCAGTGCATGTCCACTGCATCCACACTGCACACTCAAGACATGTTTACCATAAATAATATGGGCCACAGATAACTTTACAGATAGGGGCAAATTCCGAAAGAATATAAAACAAGTCTGAATGTTTGTGTCCATGCTTTCCTCGCAGAAAACTCATTGATCTGGTTTACAAAATCCATTTTACGTAGGAAACAGACCTCGCATACGCATAGCAGAAAACACAAAACAGTATACAAAGAGTGCCGGAAAAGAGATGCGTTTACAATTGATCTCCCCATTCAGCTTTAACTGTGTGTGTCGATACTGCAGCCCGATTATTTTAAGCTGAGATCTGAGTATTTTAGCCTCGATGCCAGTCTTCAAAAAAAAAAGCCAAGCCTCAGGTAAACCTGACTTAGCCCCTGTTCATTTCAAAAGCTAGAAAACTCCCCTGGTTTTAACCAATCACCAAACCGCAAACAAATAAATGACCAATCAGGGATAACTTCTAAAACATAATAATAAAAAAAACTGGATGGCCAATAGGTGCTTCTTGATCACTCTGGGCCCCTCGACTGCAGCCTGGGTGAGCCTGTTCATTCACTCGGCCCTGGAAACAAAACAAACCGAATTAAGTGGAATAGACACAGTGTCTATATTGCAGTGGAGGTTTAAATGAACATGAACATACAAATAAATAAACAAATAAATGACAATATCACCACCAACATAACCATTCTGTTGCATAACACCTCATTAGTAACATTGCATGTGACTGAGTAACATCATGAAGGGTTCGAATAGTAACCGAGCAGGCGAGTCAAAGAGCAGCTTACGGCGACATCATGAAGGGTTCGGATAGTAACCGAGCAGGCGAGTCAAAAAGCAGCTTACGGTGATAATTTATAAGTGGCTTCTCACTTGAGTTTATATACAATGTATTATTAGACATATTTTCTGAATTGATTGACAGACCCCCTGTTAATTAATTAAAAGAGATGGTTTAGGTGTCCCTGTGGGGGGGGGGCTGCTCTTCTAGTCACCCAACAAGATTTCAGTAACTTTTTGGAGAACAGAAGAAATTCTTGTTTTTATTGTGTTCCTGTTTGCAGGTGATCAAATGTCAAATTTAGTTTTTTTTCTGAGCAAATATACACTTAGTACCTAGATAAATAGCCTACAATTTTTCATTGACTGTCTAGCATAAATACATGATATACTCTATATTTGAATTGTGTATATGGGGATAATTTATCATGAATGATAAACATAGAAGGACAGGAATGTTTTTAGTTGTGGTGGTTCCATCTTTTCAAAAACAAGCACTCGTACACTCGAGTGACTGAGACCAGCCCAGATGATGGAAGCCCTTAAGTGTTAAGAGTTTAATGTTTGTTCTGATTTTGGTAAACAGCTCAGTAGCACCAAAAAAGGTCTTTTGATTGAACATGAGTAGGGGGTGTAAACTCTGCCGGGCCAGGTTAGAAGGGCCTTCGAACGCATCAGTGGTCCACAATTAGCATTTCTCTTGGAAGCACCTAAGCGCTAATGCAGCACTGTGGAGATGTTCCAAAATGGCCAGGCACGGGGCAGCTGAGAGCCCCCCCCATGAGAGACCTGCCCGGGTCGACCTGCAGGTCCACCTGACACCCTTCTGTGGCAGCTTTCGTGGGCGGTGAGAAGCAGACCTGCCGGTGGGGGATATATATGTTGAAAAGGACACTATTTGTTTGTCAGAGTTTATTGCAAACATCTGGCACTCATCCAAACAGCAAACAGCGGCCAACAACAGTACATCTTCTCTGGGAACAGCTCTCTTAATATGTGTTAACAAGCGTGTCATTTTTCCTGCGAATTCACATTGTGGCGATCACACCGTGCACAGCGTTGACAGTGCTAGCTACACACTCCTTGGCTCGCACCCAGGGGGGGCCAGCTAGAATGAGACGCTTCTCTCTCCGTGGGTGTCTGGCACGTCGCAGGAGACCTTCGACGCACAAGCAGCCCTGGAGGACTTTCCCCCCCCCCCCCCCCAAAAAAAAAGAACATGTTGTTTCACTAGTATTGATAATGACGTTACTCTGAATCATCTCAAGACAAGAGGTTTGCTGTTCAGGCTGGATAGTTGACAAATACATGAAATGCTGTAATTACCAGTTTCCTGAAATTAACAGAGAATTATTAATTGGACACTCAATTTGCCCAAGTATATTTTTAAATTGAAAAGTACAAGTTGACTTTTAAACGCTAGTGTAATAGAAACAGAATGAAATTTGCTTTCCTGTGTAGGGACAGGCATATAGAGGCTGGTCACGTGTTCCGGGGGAGTAGCACAATTCGCCTGGGGAACGCTCTCGCTCCTGTGTTCGGGAGAGAGACGCCTGACACAAGTCGACCAGACTGTGCGTCAGCTTGCCCGGGGAGCGCGCTGGTCAGGAACGTATCGGCATAGCCTCTCCGTCTCCAACTGTGATTTATTCCTGTGAGACAAGAGACAACGAAAAACACTGATAGCTTGACATTAAACACAATAATGAGTGTAAAGAAATGACCGTTCAAGGTAAAGTAAATATGTTTATCAGAAATTAAACCTGTTTAATGTTTCAGGGGAAGTAAAAGAAAAAAAACGACCATCTTGTTCCTGCATGCAGTATATGGGAAGCAGAAGTCAGCACTCTGCCCTGCCTTTGTCCGAATATTCAGAGCCCAGATTACAATTAAACAAATGAGCAGACCGAACCATCGAGAGCGCAGCACGATTTGTGTGTTTGGGTGTTCAGCAGTTTTCTATGAGAGGATTTGTTGCTTCTCTGTCCAACCACCAAGTGTCGTGGTGGCTATGGACCTGGGATGGTAATATGGGGACAGGTTGAATAAAGTGGGATCAACCCCCCAGGGGGGGGGTTTCCCGTTACACTCTTGAGCAGATGATTAAATCTGAATAGGTGTCTGCCGGTTCACCGAACTGAGCTGCAGTCCTGATGAGTTCCTGCGGTTTTTTCACCTCCAGACAGATGTTCGTTGCTCTGGGAGACCGGCAGAATTTACATCGGGTGTAGCTTCATGTCATTGTCAACATAATGTCCTGTATACATGCAGCTGTTGGAGTCTCACAGAGGCAAAACAGAAAGTTTATATGATTTCTGCTGGCAAAAAAAAAAACCATTCGTCGTTGTTTATTTAAGCACCGGGAGTCATTATTTATGAATTTTCTGTTCGTGTCATTTTTTAATACATAATCAAAAAAATTATCCCTATATAAAGTAGCTAAGGAGTAAAGACAGGAGTTTTATTTCGGTACTAAGCAGCCCAGGGGTATTATCTAGCTGGGCTTCATTTCTGAGCACAGTGAGAGATTAACCCTGCTCACCTTTCCTCGCTGGCGCTCTGCGCACCTCGCGAGAGCCTCGCCCGGAGCCTGAAGAAGCAGGCAGACAGCTGTGCACCTTCTTTAATGGAACACCAGTCAATTTCCAAGATACTTCTGCCGCAGCCGTCGGCTCAGATCAATGTAAAGTGCCGACAAGAGGAGGAAACGGTCTCCACAACACAACACAACCTGACGCTCGGAATATTTCACACAACAAAAGCATAATGCTTTGGATAATCATACCACGAAATCTAAATGAAACGGCATATAACATATTATATGGGAATGAATAAGTTGCTCAATCAGTTGCTCGTGGTTGTAAAAATGAATGAGAGGTTCTTGTGGATTTTTTTAGTATGTTATCAATGTACAGGCTAACCTATAAGCAAGACAATAACTTAGCATTGAGCATTTATTTGGGGGGGGGGGCTGAGGTCTCCACCTAATTAAGGGGGTGTTGGCTGGTTTTGATTATTGGGGGGTAACGCTTGGCTCTGTAGATGTTTTGTATTGTCAAACACAAGAATTATATATCAACGGGGGCTAAAAAATATATGTGCCTATTTGATTTTTATTGCAAAAACAAAGGTAAGTAAATGGCTTGTGTGTTGTGGTATAATAACACATATCACACCAATAATAACCATATCGGTGTTTCATTCACTGCCGAAGCGTCTCCGGCGTCCCTGACGGCAAGAGATGATGCTCCTGTCTCACGATAAGAGCGCAGCAATTACATTAAATCGACACATCTGTTCTACAGCACGGAGACACGAATTAACACATTACTATTAATACTCTCCATGTAAAGAGATTTTACAGAAGTTCCGGAATGATTAGAAAAAAATGCCGTGATGTCAGTCAGGGGTGCATTAATTAGTTTAACGACAGCGTAACGGTGGTCTTTATTTGTTATGGGTTATTAATGTGCGGCTGAGTTTATCGAGGCGCTGACTCGGTGCTACATGCGCAGTGCGGTTAGTACCACGTGAAAGGCGTCGTAGAAGTTAACGTTCTTTTTATTGTCATGCGGACAGGTGGTTCATGCTGTTCTGACATGGTTATGAGGAGGCTGGGTGGGGCTGCAGTTGCTGGCTGGCTGACACTGTCGCGTTCATCAACATCACCGCCTCAGGCAACCTGAAGATACACACGTCCTGGAAAAAACAACCGGCAATCCCGCGCAGGCGTTTGACTCTACAGCTCCCGTCATCTACTGATAGTTATGGCAGTCGGTAAGAATCAGCAATAAACGCTAACATGTTTTATATCAAGACTCAAAAGTTCTTTGTTGTCAACACATCCATGTATAAGCGCGCAGTGAAATTCCGCTTCCCCGCGGTGCCCGATAAATACGAATACAAAAAAACGTGTGTATGACATCAACGATATAAATCTAATGCAACGAATATAAACACAATGTGAACGCAGTAAAAAGCAGAATCCAGAGTATTAGGTCTTTAAACACTTTATTTGATCTCCCATCATTGTGACGTTTGGCACGGATACTGCATTCTGGAAATTGATGTGACCTGAACTGACAAATGACTGACATGTTTGGTAAATGAGGCATCAGACAAGGGAACAAGATGCAAAGGTGACCCACAGAGTCGAGGTGTGATGCTTGCTGATGTCAGGATGAGGAAGAGACATTAGGTCATTCTCAATCTTCATCTCTCCATCCTCTGTAGGTCTGTCTACTGAGGGCTTTGCAACAGAGACTCCTGATTCTTCTGTTTGGGTGGAAATATTGCTTATAACTCCATCCAAAAAAACTCTAACAAAGTATTATACACTTCTACCAGTAGCTATTCTAGGATTTTTTAAGGTGGAGGACATGAGAAGGGCTATAAGTTATGTAGAGGGGCCATTAGCCAATGATATGGGAGGGGGCACTACGGGGACCAATCAGCTTTCAGCTAGGGACAGAACCCTTCCTTACTTCTACTTACATTGACTTTTCATTGAGTTACATTGAATATTTATGTAAATAGGAAACAGTCATTCTGTGTCACTGGTTATTGAAATACGCAGTATTCACGATAGAGATCACAGGTTGAATTTCAAAATAAACAAGACATAAAATTTTTATTTTACCACCCATGAGTTGCTGGACATTGGGCTGAACATGGCTTGTTCACTGACTTCTTCAAAGAGATTATTCACGAAATAACATCATTGGTGCTTTGCTGGGCAGATGTCAGCATATCACACACGCTGATGTTGGGTAACTACTCATGGTACCATGGCACAGCAGAACAGGCTCTTTGATGTGAATAAACAAAGTGCTAATTTATTTGAAGATTCCCTCTCTTTTGAACTTGAGTGTCTGGCGCTATGATGACAGAAGCCCATCTCCCATCTCGAGTTCGTCTGTAGGACCCACTTGTCTGATCACAGTGCTCTGAAAAACTGATGCCAAGCTAAATAAAGTTCAGATATTTTAGTAACATACAGCTTTAAAAATGGTGTAATTTACTCTTGAAATCACGCTTGAAGATTTATTTTGCTCTCGATTACGATCCCTTATTTTGGTGCTTGGCGTTATTTTGCCGGTGTTGTTCCTAAACAGGGAATCCAACCATTTTTTGTTGCATTTTCCTCTTTCTCCTCATATCTTTGCATCCTTGTAAGGTAACATGGGCTTAGATTTTAAAAAGCCAACATGAGCCAAAAGCCAAATCCTTTTGTTCAATTATCTTACATGTAATATTTATTGTAAAACGTCAATGTCTGAGTGAATTTTCTCAAGACCAGCTTGTCTCAGCACCGGACCATCCCAGAACGAGATCATCATCATACATTTGAATCTTTAACTAGCCGCAGCTTGCCGTCACAGTGAAGGACGCATAAGTGACAGACCAAACGTGCCGCTCGCTCAGCAACTGACAGCTCTTCATAAGGAGAAGATGACAGCTCCGACGGCACTGGCTTCATCTTGGAGGGTGTTTCCTGTGAATTAAAAGTGCCTGGTTTTGGTTGTTTTTCTGGTTTTGGTTGTTTTCGTGGTTTTGGTTGTTTTCCTGGTTTTGGTTGTTTTCCTGGTTTTGGTTGTTTTCGTGATTCTGGTTGTTTTCCTGGTTTTGGTTGTTTTCGTGATTCTGGTTGTTTTCCTGGTTTTGGTTGTTTTCCTGGTTTTGGTTGTTTTCCTGGTTTTGGTTGTTTTTGTGGTTTTGGTTGTTTTCCTGGTTTTGGTTGTTTTCTTTAGCTTGAATTTGAGTCATGCGGCTCGCAGGCGTCTCTCTGTTATCTTGAGATCCGTCAGGGTGTGATGCACTTGAACTGTTCAGCAGTCCTACAGTATATAATATTATACATTTTCCAGGCCCCCGTTGGTCCGGATTAACATATGGACATTTGGGACATTTGGGCACATCCTGGGGGGGGGGGGGCACCAAGCAGAGCAGCCCCCCCCTTCACAAGCCCTCCGCTTTGAACAAGATAATGAGGCATTTTAATATCTACTATATGACTGCATGTTGTTCTTTTAAACACGGCACTCACTGACAAGCCTGTGTAACGTTTCCCAGTGTTAGATGCACACCAGGGTTTTCTGAGCCACCAGTCAACTCTATTTCTCTCCTGTGCCAGAAAAATTACCCTGCTGCTAGTTAGTTTTCACATAATGCAGTGGCTCTTGGCTCTCAGTCAGTTTTACTTCTATTGTACTTGACGCTGGGGGATTTAGCCAGCGGTGCCGCGGCTGAGAAGCATTTGGCTACAGTGTTACTCCCTAAGAGACAGTGGTGCTGATTGAATGGTATAAATGTGGTGATGACAGAGCTCAATGGGAACAAGTAGGGATTCATGAACCTTGGTCATGGTCACATGAACAGAGAAACCCTGGGTTAAAACTCGTTACCAGTCAGACTCTGTGCCAACTCAGTCACATCTAGCTGGGGGAGGATGGGTCAAGGACTCCACTAGGTGCTGTTGCACACTGTTCAGCCCACTATTTACCAGTCATCCATCCATCCATCCATCCATCCAGTTGCTATCTTTCCAAACCCAATGACGTTCATTCACCCTTTCAACCATTCACCCATCACACACATGGAAATCACCTTTCAATCTCACCCAGAATATCTCCTCCGCATGAAACAACTCTGGTTCCAAGAGACTGTTGCTTTAAACTTTTAGGCACAGAGAAATTTCCATCTGCTAGACGTGTTTGGGCAGATGGCTGCAATAATTATCCGAAGCCTGAGCAAGAATGACAAGAGCCGACCACCTGAGGAGGCCGGAGAATGTGAACTCCACAGGATTAACATATTAATGAATCAATTCACAGAAGGAGGACACTGATCCCTAAGTCAAATGAGTCTGTAATTTCAATTAAGCTATACATCATAAATATATTGTTTAACTATATTTGTCCTTTTTATGTAACAGCTTTTAGTAAAGCTACCATGTCTTGTAATTATTTATAATTATGGATGTGTAATCCTGCCTTCAAATTAGCATAGAAATGATTACCGATAATAGTCTGCAAATCAGAGTTAACATCCCGGCGTGTTAGTAGACCTTAAAAGCATCAAGGTGTGATGCAGGAAGCCTTTCACCCAACGTCAGTGCATGGGTGCCTGAATACTGAGTCACTTGTGACTCACGGAGCTAACAGAGGTTAAGAGACTGAACTTTTGGGAAAGTCGACCAGAAGATGCCTGTTTGTGAAATCCCGAGAGGAGGCCCCCGCTGGTGAACTCTTCAGAGAATCCATTCACCATAATTGCCCCTGTCAGCTTTCATTTATCGCCTAAACGAGAGCATCTGCCAAGTTACAAAAAGTGTCATCAGGCTCTAATTAAGCACAGAGGTGACATAATGCACCCTTACTTCCATAGCATCACTGTGCATGCCCACGACTGTAAGCGTTAAACAGGACCCCCGATGCGCCCTTACTTCCATAGCATCACTGTGCATGCCCACGACTGTAAGCGTTAAACAGGACCCCCGATGCGCCCTTACTTCCATAGCATCACTGTGCATGCCCATGACTGTAAGCGTTAAACAGGACCCCTAATCAATCCTGCATGTCACATGTTGTGTGAACAAGCCGCACTGGAAATGACTGGAATCTATCATCC
>JAODKE010000088.1:13405788-13432825 GCA_026779605.1 Mormyrus hasselquistii
GATGTCCCTCACATATAGATAGATAGATAGATAGATAGATAGATAGATAGATAGATAGATAGATAGATAGATAGATAATACACGCATCGGTGAGTGAATAAAAGAAAACCAAAATATGTCTCTGGAAAACTGAATTGTGTTACGTTTATTAGGACGTAACAAATGTGTTTAAGGTGTCTGGATCCTCCGGGAAATTGGTGGTAATTGTCTAGTCGTTAATCTTTATTTAAGTTTTGACAATGCACGCCGATGCCGATTTGTAAACCAGCCAGGAAGATATTTTGTTGTTTTTGTTCCTGTAAGGATGCTCTTTTTGAACTTCTTTTCCTAAGAGATCATTAGACACACGGAGTGGAAACCCACAAGAAGAATTTTAGAGAAAGGAGTTCGAAATAGCTGGAGAAAGGGAGTCTGACGGAGAAGTACAGCAAGAGAGAGACCAATATAGACCTGAAATTGGAGGTTGTGCATTCGGTCAGAAACCCATGCCTAAAATTAGTCTGAATGTAAATTCCAACGGTTACTGGCTTTTATACCACATATGAAAATATGAACAACAAAAATGAAACAGTGGAAGAAGTGGTTTATTTATTTATTTTTTCCACCGCCGCTTTTACAACAGAAGTTTCCCTCTGGAGGAAGGCAGGGAGGGGCATGCCTTTCAAAGCGCGGACAGGAGACGGTACAGGCGAACAGGACTGGCTGCATGGCGCGCGAGACTCCATAATACGCCGCAGCCGTCAGTCCTGCACAGACAGACGGGAACCGGCCTATATAGCCGGAGGGATCAAAGCGATTAAGAGAACAGCAGGATATTTGTGAATTGAGTGGTGTGGAAGCAATTTTTCTCCCTTAGCTACCACTGATTAAAAATTTTTTTGGACCAAGATTTGCATAGAAGACAACATTGGTCAGAACATGTTAACCGTCAGTTAACATCTGCAGTGGAGTTACATCTAACCCAATAGAATCATTTGCTTTCAGCAGGACACGTGATGGTGGCACTTTGATAATATACAGTGGTACCTCGGAGCTCGAACTTAATCCGTTCAGAACTCAGGTTCCACTACTAAAAAATTCAAGTTCTGGTCGAATTTTCCCCATAAGAATCAATTATTGGGTTCCCGGCCCCCCAAAAATACGCCTAAATATGGTTCTTTTTTAGCATTTAAGCACAGAATGAACAGGATAAAACAAGAACAGCATATTTTCTTAATGGCTTCCAAAACGATAAAGAATGTACCCAAACACTACCCCTGTCCTGTCCCAATCATCCGCTCCTTCCGCGTGCCACGCCCCCTCGTTAACCTCGTGTGGAATCCCAGTGCGATCAGCTGTTTCTGCTCGTTGTCTTTAATCCTCTGTACAGGGGCGCCGCTAGCAATTTTGGGCCCTATGACAAAATATGAGGTTGGGCCCCCCTACCAGTGTTATTATTAATAAAGCAGATCTCTGGGGGCCCCCAAAGGGCATGGGCCCCGAGAATCGTCATCGTTTACCCCCCCTTTACAGCGCCCATGCCTCTATATTTAGTCCGCGTTTCAGTTCGTTTCCCTAGTCCGGTCATTGTAACGTCATTGTGTTGTTCTGCCTGTTCTCAATTAAACCCAATGTTTTGCTATCGCTTGAGTCCTTTCCCTGCTTCCCCGGTCCGGCTCGGCAGATCGTGACAACCCCAAATCATGTCCCAACACAGCGGCAATACTGAACTATGCCATGCGGTCCATTGTTTATTTTTATTATTACTCTGTATTCATTAATTTGCTGCAACTTTTAGATTGTAACATTTGTACAACTATTTGGTAACTTTTCGGTGAGCACAGTGTATTACCTGATATTTTCAATAAAAAAGCACTATCACCAACAAACGATGCTATCACAGCAAATGCGAGGCTGAGACTGAAGCGTTACCCTTTGTTTCCGCTGAGAGACGTGCCACGTGACTCATTTCCCCTCGCGCACAACTTATCTTAGGTCAGCGTTCACGGTTCGACTTAGATCGAGTTCATGTTTTTTTCGAACTGGTTTTTTCGACTTTTAAGAAATTATCGTATTAGTAAATTGAAAGAATCATTCACAGAATTCACATTTATTAAAGTGATATTCTAATTTCTCCTGGTATTTACAAAACAGCCTGTAAATCACTTGAAAATATAAAACAAAGGGTTAGTAAACATACTCAATGAGTTACAACTGAACATTTACAAGCTCTTTGGTAAATATTCTGGGACAGTGGATCTCAACGTTTTTGTACCGCGACCCTAATGACCACGGCCGGATCAATGCACAGGCTTTATATGGCTTCAGCCTAGGGGCCCCCGCCTCCCAGGGGGGCCCCAATTGGTCAAAAGAAAGAAAAAACGTAATATCCATTGGATTAAAATAAACATTTAAATAAGCGGACGCTGATTGGGTGAGGCAAATCCGCCTTCAGTATGTAAACGTCAGACGCACGTCACTCACGCCACAGTTGAACAGCGATATTAACAGAGACAAATGATATAGGCATATACAATGTGTGACTTTTTATAGTTAGGTGGGATAAGATGGTGGTGGTGGGGGGGGGGCGTGGGGGCCTACAGCAACCTGTAGTCTAGGGGCCCCTGGCCATGTTAATCTGGCCCTGTCTATACCATATATCTTTTGTCATCCATTATAACTTGAGCACTGAGGGGGAAGGGGGGGTGAGGGGGTGAGGTTTCCACTCACGTAAGGGGGCAAGGGGGCTGTTTTGGCTGCTTTTGATTATTGGTGGGGGAGGAGGGTTTACATTTTACATCTAAATTTACGTGGAAAGTTATAACTAATAAAACTGACTGTTAAAATGGGGAACATTACATGTTTATTCTCATGAATTTCTTTAAAATTACAAATATTTTCAAGAGATAAAGGGCATAAACCTAGAGAAACTATCTGGAGAAGCCCTGACACACATTAGATATGTGAATGTCAGCACTGATAGTGTCATTAATCACACCTACATGTCTAACATTAAACAAAATGCCATTCAAGTATTTTACAGATTTCTAAAACATGCACAGTACTTTCAATAAACTGACTAAAATTAATTTTAAAAATGCTTGACTTCAGTTCCATTTTCAAATGGAACCAAAAAAAAAACCCACAGCATGAGATACTATAGAGCAGCTCTTAAACACCCTGTCAAGGATTAATGAAATGCAGAGTTTTGCTACATTAAGCTCCCAGACTCGACTCCCAGTCTGCAACCAGCAGCCTGGACTCAATAACCCTTTTGTACCGTTTTCCCTACCAGGCAGCCCAGGGTTCATAAGACACACACATACTACCCCTGTACAACACCCCCTTATTCAGCTCTCAAACTGGGGCCAATCCTGCCTGTTATTTGTTTTTAAACCACGTGGGCATCTACATTCAAGGAACGTATTAAGCATTTTATAATAACAAACACTGGCATGGCAAATGTGCGAATAGCAGACACAGACCTACCTGTATACCCAGTAAATGGTTTATGGATTACACCAATAACTGGAGCCCCGTTAACCGCAACGCAAACCATCGTCGTGACATACTTTCGGAGGTTCTCTATCAGACGGAAAAAAATAATGATTAGAAAAACATTTCGGGAAATGAATGCTGTATGTTCAACACGAAATATCACAGATGCGAAGGAGCAAGATCGCCCACCCGTGTACTCCTGCGTGGCGTCCAGGGGATCGATCCACACAGTGATGCTTTCCGGCAGAACCTCCTGGCTCCGGCCGACCACCTGGGCAATCTCTTCGGGAATTCTGCGGTCCCAAGCCGGCAGATCCTCCACTCTGGTGTTGTCGTGCTCCTCCGAGTTTACCTAGGGTGCGGGAATTTGACAGCTGTGAGCGGCTGACACGCAACTCCGCTGCGGATCCCCACTACTGATAAATATGCTTGCGCTTCCATAAACATCTCTAAACAGGAGCACTTTATACGGTCCCACCATCAACCCCTGTTCCAATGAATTATTCAGTTTTAAGATCACAAAGATCTCACGCATAAAGCTGCTTCCGCGTATAAATGATAATTCGATTTTAAATACACGTAATCAAACCATCTTGCGCATTCCGGACCGGAAGAGAGCAGCCATCTGCATCACCTCACCTGTAAGGAAGGAAAAGTGCTTTTTATGAGCTGATACATCTTACGGTGGGAGCTCAAGTCCCCCAACGTGAGCTTTTCTTCGGCCCCTTCCTTGGTTTCCCCCTTTGACTTCTCCTCCAGGGTGTTACCTTCCCGGACTCGCTTCACCTCCCGGCCGCCCAGCACTGCGGCTTCCACCGACAGCGCCAGCAGCTCGCGCAGATCCACCGCCTCGCGCTGCCTGAACGCCGCTATCCTGCCCGACAGCACCCCGGAATAAAGGTGATAGATTATGCCCACCCCCAGTAAGCAAAACACGGCCACTCCTAGCGGAGACAGCCGGATTCCCATCGGAGCCATTTCGGATAGCCTAATCCCAGGAGCTAATCGTCCTACGGAAAATGCATTTGTGTTTCAAAACCTTCCGTGCAAATTTATGACTATCACCAATAACGCGATCAGGGCTCACACGGATTGCTCTACGGGGACAGCGCAGCTAAAAGAGCTTCCGGAATAATGAGACAGGCAAATACATATATGAGATCTACAGGAACATCAGGTAAAACACAAATCCACGTCCACGTCAAGAGGGTAGAAAAGGGTAAAGGTTCCTGTTTCTGTTCCAGGTCAGTCCTCCGATTATTCTTCTACGCTCCGTTCGGATCGTAGTCATTAGGCGCCTTGTGGCGCATCACTCCCACATAGCGGACGGGATGTTCACAGCAGCACCGCGTTAAAATCCTACGTCCGTCCAGAAGACGCCAGTTTACAGTTATGTTTTCAGGTTAGGCTGCTTTGTTACACCAAACAAAAACGACGGTGCAGTTTTTATGTTGTTATATAGCACTGCTCAATATTAAACTTGATTTTTATACTAAATCCACTATTATCAAGTAAATTAAATGAACTACATCAGTTTGCCTGCTTAGGAAAAAGTGGAATAACGTGTTAATTAACGGCTTTCGTTTTCTTGCTGCGGGATATAGTCGTTCTATCTGTAATGAAAGACCAATTCAACACAAATGGAAATAAAGGCCCGTACTTTTGTACTTTCTCATCTTAAAATAGAATGCCATTATACAACTTTATTATACAAAATTCACTGGGGGTTCCAAACCGTATAATTAGCGGATTTACGCAATAACACAAAATTGAATTTTTTCAAGCACCATTTTTCACCACTAGATGTCAGTGGCTATGTAATAATCTTAATTACATACTAACAAATACATACTATCTTAGAACCAGAGGTGGACATTTCAGGTCCAGAAAGTAAAAATCCAAACCAGGATTTTGTTTCAACCAACCAATTGAACATAAAGAGTCACAGTCACCGATTATGCAATTAGTTGGTTGAAACAAAATCCTGGTTTGGATTTTTACTTTCTGGACCTGAAATGTCCGCCTCTGCTTAGAACTGTACAGCTCGGTGAAAATGCATCATTCCACATGAAGATTTAAATAGCTCTCTTTAGGCAAATGCAATGCAACACTTTTCTGTAACTATGGGTGGATAAATATATTAATTGTGATTCCAAAAATGGTTTATCATTCAAATACCATCTAACAGCATACAAGTTTTGTTGTTTCACAACTATGATACGAGAATATATCTGCCAACGTGCCACTGTGAGGTAAATTCAATTTTACAGGTTTTGTTGCTCATAAAATGAGTGATTAGGTATGTTAGGATGCTTGTCATCGGAAGGTCCCTGGTTCAGATCCTGAGACTGAGCAGGGGTTCTGAACCTAATCGCTTTAAGGACTGCCTGGCTATGCTTTCTCGATTATGTTGCTTTGGATAAAAGTATGTGCTAAATAATGCAAGATAGGGGGGGGGGGGGGCTTTCATACACAGACACCTATGAGACAGCCCCCATTGTTAACAACCACTTGACTTACATGAGTTTACGCAGATTAGTATGCAGCAATGATATACACCGTCTAAGTAACGTCATGTAAAACAAACGGTTGCTAACAATAATCACACGTGGCAACTGCAGACAGTTGTCATGACAACACATGTCCTCCACTGGAATCCTTCAAATGCTCCCGCACCGTGGGATCTTTGTTCTAAACGTAGTAAATCACCAGAAGTCAGAAGTGAGAACACTTCGTTCTCATTGCTATTTACAGCTGGACATTGCATGGGCTGTTGTGGGTGTTTGTCCAGTGCTGGTTGTTTGGTGCCTGACTGGGTTGGATCGCAGCTGAATTATACCACTGACACTACCTGCTGTTTGCGCTCACTGGACAGATACCAGCAGGAAGCGCTCTGGATCAGACCTGGCTATACAATCGTTCCTCTGCTGTTATGGTAACAATGTTTGCGTCTGTAACAGTAGTCACTTCGTATCGGTATGATTTATGTTTACTTGTGGCTATAGTTCGGTTTTCCCTACTAAGCGATGCCGTAAATTCATTGATATCGATTTATATATAGGCTACATTTAAGTAAAAAATATATGAAAACAAATTTTATTCACGCTTCATTTGCATGACAAGAGTGTTTCAGGTCATCAGATCGTAGCCAGGACAACAGTAACTTTAATGAAAGTGCACCATCCGGGTGCCATTTGTAATTTTTATTTCTCCCTTGACAAAAATGCTATAGGCCTACTCCTGACTTCTCTCCTGCCCGCCTCCTAAGTCCTGGGGGAAGAGTCACTCTCCGGAGTGGTACTATTATTATGGGTATTATTGAAGCGGCACACCTTCTGAAAAAATCTGGAAAAATGTACAGAATCATCTCAGTGCCTTGAATCCAAACTTGACACCATTCTACATACATCAATGCCCCTTGTACACGATTTAAAAGAGAGCAGAAAGCACTGTATAACATATATTTCAACTTCAACGTTTAACTGTCCCATTTTGCGAGGTGTCGCATTTTAGCAATACTCACTCTACAGTATCTTTGTGTAAATGAGCGTAGGTTTAAATAGACAGATTGATTGGCAGTCTTCTTTTTTATTGTAAATGTTCATCCTCGAAACGTTTTCCCCTCTCTTTTCAGAGCCTGGTAAAAAAAATAGCAATAACAAACGATGGCTAACTGAATTGCTCACTTAGTTTACATGCTAAAGTATTTGTTTTGAAGCTTCTGATAAGTTTTAGGATCACGGGATAAAACTTTATCCTGCTCTCAAGAGGGAGAGGATGGATATTGTCACCTAATATCATCTTGTCGAGTTTGTCAGTCACATTTCTGAGGTGTTAATTGTGCTGTTGGACACAGATGACCCTGTTATGACAAGTTTCCGAATTATCGTTTTAGCGTTATGCTAATTAACTGACGTCAGGGTCCCTTTTGTCTGGATCTACAAAGAACTTTTGGATTTCACAGCTGCGCTGGGATTTCATTAGTCACATTGCCATGGTCTGAGAGTCTTCTGTTTTCCATTTTCTTTTTAGTTTAGTGTAGATGTTTGTTTATTTTTGGCCCTGCTGGACGCTGGAAGGCATGTCCGCGCTATGTGCAGCCGCTAAGGTGTGACGCTGATGTGTCTGTTTGGCAGGCATCCAGCCTCTGCTGGGGGTGCAGGACAGCACATCATCAGTGTGTGTGTGTGTGTGTGTGTGTGTGTGTGGTCCAGATATACATTACACTGTAGGGTACAATGTAATGGCAGAAGTTTTTACTTAATCCTTAACAATGTAATAAACAATGTAATAAAAACCTGTTATTTTGATGCTGTGGGAAACATATTTTTGGCCTCCACAAGAGGAAAAAGTCAATTTTATAAAAATCTGTGCCTGTGATCAAAAAACCAAAAAAATGCCAAAAGTCTTGTATTTTATTTGGTTACTTGGTTAGGGCTGGGTAGAGGTTACGCTCGTCATAGCTGAGTTTAGGGTTTTTCCCATAGAAATGAATGGGCAGTCCCCACATAGATATGACTACAGTTCTGTGTGTGTGTGTGTGTGTGTGTGTGTGTGTGTGTGTGTGTTTAAGCATCTGAACATTTCTGTTCCACTGCTGCTGTGTTTCAGAGTGACTCAGCCTCCGTGTTTCAGTAGAGCGTCAGATGTTTAAGTGTCTGTCCATATGTACCGATGCATGTATGAAGGTGCGTCTTTTGTTCCCGTGTCTGAGCATATGACTGTGTCTTTGGACGCAGCGTCTGCTTTGCTCATCCTGCTGCCTCATGCATGTACGCTTCCCTCTGGTCACCGCTGCTGTTCCTGTGACATGAAGAGGATCACGGGAGCCTGGAAAAGTGGAATCCATAAATCTGCAGGATCTAAAAACCATCCCTTCAGGCGATGTCAACGAACTCCAAGCAAAATAAACTCTGTAGTCCACTCTCAATGCTATATTTATACTATTTCATTGAATGAGATCCATGTTTTATAACAAACAAAGGTAGATTAAATAGAATATAGTATTTCAATGGTTACATTTATACAATAGGAAATTAGATGCTGCGAAAACATGGAAGATAAGGTGGGAAGATAAAGCAAAACACTGATAGCACAGTTTTTTACGTGGGTGTGCAAAACCCCCAAATGCTTGAAGTACAGTTTCAATTTTTCCCTCCACTGAGTTTCCATATTGGATCTTCTTGCAGGGTCCCTTGTGTTTACACTCAACACCACACTGGATCGCCATTGACATATTTGAAGATATTTCCTCTGTCTGCCTGACCATAACTGCCACACAACATGTGCCCTGGTAGGCGGAGCAGAAATTCAGCTGCTTTATAGACACCAACAGAGAGAACTGTGCAAGCAATTTCTAAAGTCCCACATTTTGGGATCAGATTCCTGGGAATAGGAGACAGAACCATGATGCAGATCTCTATTTAGGAGTCAGTGCTGAAATAGTAACTCAGAAAATATTGGAGCTGATCAGATTCCACCTAGATCATGTTCATGTTGCAGAAATCTGAGTTAGACAAGAAGCTATAGACATCATCGCCTAAAGTTAAGCCGCTCAGATCATTGACAGTAAATCAAAAAGATTCCTCTCCGTGGGGGAGATGTTGATGACCAAATGTATCCTGGAATGGAAAAAATAGGCTTCTTGTTTTCTCACTGTGGGAGAGCAGTGCTTGTTCAGGAACAAAAGCCTGACATCACTGATGAGGTCATACAACCACTGATGAGGTCATACAACCTCTGATGAAGTGATACATGCTACTCATTGTCACTGACATCTTTTACAGCTTTATTGAAATGTTTTAGAATTTCCCATGGCGTTTAGCAAACTGAGCCTTGGCATAATTCAGTCTTTGCATGAAGCATGTGAACGTGGCCGGAGCGAATCCCAAATCACCGCCGGTGAAGAGATGGATGATACTGCATCATAGCGGATATGAGGCGGGTCTGTGAGGCAGTGACCCACTTCCAAAAGATCTCTGGCCAAAAAATCCAGCTTCAGGCGTTGTTGTGTTCGGTTGAAAGATGGTGGAATGACCCGCTGCGGTTCCTGGGGGTCTGCGGACCAGCCGTCAGCAGAGGCTTATTTCCTGTCTGGGTCCTTGCCCTCATGGAGTGGAATCGTGACAATCAGGCACAAAGCATTATGGGAGAATTACATGCATCATTCTTGACATACAATAATCTATTAATAGTAATGATAATAATAATAATAATAACAATAATAATAAAAATAATAACAATAATAATAATAATAATATATGTAGTTCACGGGCTAAAAGGGCAGTCAATGGGGATTTGAATCCTGCTTTGCATGTTCTACAAATATCACATGGGTTTCTCCTGGGGTCTCCAGTGACCCCCTGCAGTTGAAGCACATGCGGTTAGGCTAATTGGTGTCTCGAAATTCTTGGTAGTGCGACTGTGTGGACGGCCTGGGATTCCATCCAAACTGTACCCCAGCCTTGTGCCCTGCGCTGCCTGGGATGGTATCCAGGCCCCCTGGAGGCCTGTTGGGGATAAACAGTTGGAAGATGGCGACATAGTAATGCTAAAAAAACATGTCTGTTTCTTTGATTTTGTTGTGGTTGTATCACAACTGTAAAAGTGAAATATTTGCGGAGGGAAGCCATCTGTTTCTTCTGACATTTTGAGGGGCATTTCCCATCTCGCCCCTGGGGGCTTTCAGCCCACATGGCTCTGATGAAACACACCTGCAGGCCCTAATCCCGCTGGGTTCTGGACTGTGTCACAGTTAAATGCTCCTCGTAGTAGTTCCAGGGTTTCTGATTTCCCTGAAAAGCATCCTGTTAGGAGTATAGCAGAAGACAAAGCCCAAATGTCATCCATATCATATCAATGAAGTTCAATATCATGTATGTTGTTACCAAGTATGTAAAAATACTTTTCACATCTAACCAGATGAGGGGAAATTCCCATGTGAAGAAAGCGAGAAATGATTCCATGACACAAAAGACTTTCTTGCCTGTCTTGTGGAGGATCTCCTTCAGAGGTGATGAATGGCTCACAGGCTAAAAGCCCTAAAAACCTAACAGGATTCACACGACTTGGTTTCAACGACACTAACCTTTAATACATACTTTTTTTTCCATACGATTTGCTCAGTGCAGGGCAATTTCAGACAGAAGAGTCTCAATCCAGAAAGGATGCTTTTTTAGTGACTTTAATTTCGCAAACAAGGTTATTTCACATGTAAATAATTTACCAGCTTTGAAAGCGCCGGGTGTTTTACAAGCTGAGAGCCCCACCGTTTTGCCCTCCCGACCAGAATGTGTGATTTCAGTCTAATTTGTGGTTGTCATAGTAACCTTGATTCCTCCGCCAGAAGTGAAAGCCCTGAATGGCTGTCACTGGTTAAAGCCCCGCCTCCACAACAGGCCGTGAATGAATTGTTCTCCATATTTTGTTTGTTTTCATTTCCTGGCTGACACCAGCGCCAAAAGTAATGAATGTACCCTGAAACAGAATGAAATGGAAACAGACTCCAAAACGAAACACGACGAAAGCATGTGCTGGAGGTCATGCCTCTATTAAAATAGCAAGAAGGCCCACTTTGTTTTGAAGACTTTTCCATAAATCCTACCAGGATAATTTGCACATGCCGATGGTCGCTATGAAAGGTCCAGCCTTCCAGGTCCAGATGTCCTTGTGTAGTTTATTTTTATATTTCCATATTTGGGAGCTCGCTGCTATTTTCTAGTTGTCCTTGAGTGAAACAAATGTTGCATCGCAAGTCAGAAGACGATGCACCCGATTCGCTTGCCTCTTAAGAAAAACCAGCCTGGATTAAGTAAAAACTTCTGCCAAGCAGCTACAGATAAACTTCAACCAGAAGGTGTAAAAATGGCGACCCTGGTGGCATTGTGATCCCCCGGCAATTGGCTACCTCACCTGTAGCTGCGTCTCTGCTTCCTTTAAGTCATCAGTGAGATACTTAGATGTGTTGGGAACTAAGCAAAAAACTATTTTAAAAAAAAGTAAAGTCACAATGAAGAAATGAATGTACCACGTGTGTGAATGAGTTACTAGCGGATGCACACGCCGACACAGTGACACAGCCCATGGCTGGCACGGGTGTTTGGCTGCTGGCTGGCAGGCTGCTCCTGTATGTGTGGGATGCCAAAACGGAGCTTCGAGCCGCGCTTATTCAGCAGACGGGCGCAGCTCACAGTCTGCCGCGCCGCTCGGAAGTCCTCAGCGGGCGACATCGAGGGCTTCGTGCCGCAGTCTCTGGGTGTCATTTATGAAGGCAGAAACGTGACTGGAAGCAGCCCGTACAGCAAGCGGGCGAAGTCGTAAAAAATGACCAAGAACATTTGAAATACAAAACTGGAACATTTTCTGAATGAAAGAAGGTGAAAATAATGTCCAGAACTGTAACATAATATTAGTCTAATATTAGTCTGAAAACCTAATCTGATGACAGCTTTCTTACCCATCTTGGCTATTTACATTAGTGTTGTAGCTGAGCGTCTTAGCATAGGCGTATAGGTGTAGCGTGCATGGAAGTGCACGTGAGTATGTTTAGGAGTATCTGTGCATGTAAGTGTAGGAGTATCCGTGCACATGAGTAAGTATAGGAGCATCTGTGCACGTGAGTACGTTTAGTAGTATCTGTGCACGTGAGTACGTTTAGGAGAATCTGTGCACGTGAGTATGTTTAGGAGTATCTGTGCATGTGAGTAAGTTTAGGAATATCTGTGCACGTAAGTGTAGGAGTTTCTGTGCATGTGAGTAAGTATAGGAGTATCTGTGCATGTGAGTAAGTTTAGAAGTATTTGTGCACGTAAGTACGTTTAGGAGTATCTGTGCACGTGAGTAAGTTTAGGAGTATCTGTGCACGTCAGTTAGTTTAGGAGTATCTGTGCACGTGAGTACATTTAGGAGTATCCGTGCACGTGAGTACGTTTAGGAGTATTTCTGCATGTGAGTAAGTTTAGGAGTATCTGTGCACATCAGTTAGTTTCGGAATATCTGCGCATGTGAGTACGTTTAGGAGTATCTGTGCATGTGAGTAAGTATAGGAGCATCTGTGCACGTGAGTAAGTTTAGGAGTATCTGTGCATGTGAGTAAGTTTAGAAGTATCGGTGCACATGAGTACGTTTAGGAGTATCTGTGCATGTGAGTATGTTTAGGAATATCTGTGCACATAAGTGTGCGAGTATCTGTGCATGTTAGTAAGTATAGGAGTATCTGTGCACGTGAGTATGTTTAGAAGTATCTGTGCATGTGAGTAAGTTTAAAAGTATCTGTGCACGTGAGTATGTTTAGGAATATCTGTGCACGTAAGTGTAGGAGTATCTGTGCATGTGAGTAAGTTTAGAAGTATCTGTGCACGTGAGTACGTTTAGGAGTATCTGTGCACGTGAGTATGTTCAGGCATATCTGTGCACGTAAGTGTAGGAGTATCTGTGCATGTGAGTAATTTTAGAAGTATCTATGCACGTGAGTACTTTTAGGAGTATCTGTGCATGTGAGAGCACAGTATGCATGTGTGACCACCTCGGTTATTAGTTCTGGAAGTTAAAGACAAAATGTGGCTAATACCCCTCTTTTTAAAAAATGTGTATCGAGAATGCGACACCCGGGAGGTGCCTTTCTGCACGAAATAATTAACGGACTAAGGAAAATGTCCAGCCGCATAAAATGTAGGCCTATACCACTCCAGAGAAAAAGCAGATCAGTGACAAGTTTGACTGATCGTTCACAGTCCTTTGGCTTCTTGACTAAAAATACATTTATGAAAGAGAGGAAAAGTTTGACTGTAAATATAAAACAGCGGATCAATATAAAGCTCATTAACTAGGGAATAATTCCGAGGTTGGACTGGCTTTAAAGGTTGCTGGTTCTGAAAAGGGGCTGTTTTTACTTAACATCTGAGTTCATTGCTGTCAGTGATATCAGACAGTGCGCTACAAACCGATAGTGTATCTCTGTGCAATAGTATGAAATTGCTATATCAGGGAATCTGCTTTGATTTGCACCGGACTGAGCCATACTTAAAACACAATTTTAGGCGAATTACTGTCCTATTAAACTGCCTCACATTACATTACATTACATTACATAGGTAAAGTGAAAACCAGTGCATCCTGTGAACCTGGAGAACTTAAGCTTGTAGTTAATCTAATCAAAAGAAATCAATGGTACCTTTATAATGCAGATAATTATCTGGATCCTTGTAAATATCAAACAAACAAAAAAGTAAATAGCAAGCACTGGAGATTATACTGCAGAAGACAGCTTTTCACATTTGTGAAGTGCAACTTCATATTCTTTTTTTTTTAGGTAGGCCCATTAATGTCCGACAAAATTTCAATTTTCATAATGACCGCCAAGGTAGTGTTTTCCTAGAAATGTGGGTTTTAATCCAACAGCAGCTTTTTTGCGATATGTCCTTATTTACTGCCCAGTAATTGATGTGAGAATGTGTCTCTTGTGTTGATGTATTTAGTCCCTATGCGCTGGACTTGAGCTACAATAAAAAAATGTACCGTCTCGGGTTTGACCCAAAGTTGCTACAGCCTTTAATGGAGGAAGCTTTATAAAGTTGTCGAAGAAGCTGGGAATACCATTCGAAAACTTAATAACAAAAATATATTTACTGGGCGTTCATCTAGAATGCAACAACCGAAGTTCAGGTATGTTTTGTGCTATACATTAGCCTGTATTAATCCCGTTCTCTTTAAGAAGAAATGGGACGTATCATTTTCGACTGAGGGGGGGGGGAGACCTTGAATTTAGTGTTTTGTATTGATTTTTTAAGTAGAAAAACTTGTTTATAGCCCCATTAAAAATATTCATTATGTAAAAATGTAAAAGATAAACCACGATGCTAAAAATCAAGTAATCTAGAAAATCATATCTCAATCTTTCTCTGGTTCCCCCCTGATGCAAACGATGAAGGCGCCCTAACTGTCCGCCGAGGGGAGCGAGGTAGCGGATTGCAGCGCTTCAGCGGCGCCTGGACGTAGTGGCTGCGGCTTGGCTCTGCCACAAATAGCGGCGCGTCCATTTTGCACGCAGGTAGGAAGCATTCAGGTAAATATTTATATTACGGGCTTTCCTTGCTTGTGTTAAAGCATGCCCATTTTGGTTTTGCGACATCCGACAGGGAGGCTGCGCCGATCTTCTTGAGATAACAGCGTTTGGCAAATCTTTTGTTCGCCTGGCTGTGGACACGTATTGCAGTGGGTTTCAATTGCAATTGCGCCTCACCACTTCTGCATTTTAAAGCATAAAAGGCTAAAAGAGTTGGCAGTTTTTGTTTTGATGGCTGACACGTTTGGCGGCGTGCAGGCGTTCCTGTTATTATCTGGGTGTGCATCGCGCTTGGGGAAAGACTGATCTTATTCTATTGTGTTTGTATAAACCGCATGAAAAGGTCCGCGAACCGCATACTGCATCCGTATCTGATGTCCGTGGATAATTGTAATATTAGACAAACATGTGCGGAGTGTCACCAATTATTAATATTCAGACCGCTTAATTATTTTTAATTATTTTAGGCATCTCTGTCAATTTGGCAATCCTGCGTGACTTAAACGAAGGAAGGCGTCTAATTACCGCTGCTGTCTGGATTTTTAATTTTTATTTTTCAGAAATTAATAACCTTTTCAGGTGATGCGCAGCCAGTCGGTCGCCGCCCCAGGGTGGTGCGATCGGGTGCCACAGGCGAAACAATGTAAGGAAGTTGAGCGTCGCTAATGTTCCTGTTGATGCCAATGTGTCAGCATAATCTGGAGTCGCCCAGGAGGTCACGGCAGGGCTCCGCTGGGTGGGCGGCCATGCACTGGAGACAAAGGCTGCAATAACCAACACCGGGGCGCGCACTGGGTACCCCCGGCCTCAGAGGGGAAAGAGGCGTTGGCCCTCCATCATCTGCTGCTTCTGCAAAATCACACGTGCTGCCATTACAATAGGTGGGGTGAACTGTTAACGGAAGCTTTCAGCATCCCTGGGTTAATTCCAACGTGGCAATCGGGGCATCCGTTTGTAGGAAATGGATGAGGTCACACCAGACCTGATGGACACACCTGTTTTACATCTCCCGCTGCGTGCCGTTGACTGACTTTGAGTCTAGGGATCCAAATCATAAAACAGAGAGATAGTGAATGTACTGTGGATACAGAAAGCTGAATGCTTGGCCAGGTATGAAAATGGCAGCTGTTTTAGAGACTGCTTAAGTCTTAACTCATGTACATCCTTCCATGGGTATAATGTCGTTGTGTCATTGAGATATCACTTACTGTAAATTCAAATTATTCTTCCTATTCCACATTAGCACAGAACGACTGGCAAGCAGTAGGGTGCAAATTATTACGGCTGTTAGCCCCCCACATCTGTCTGGGACTGCAGTGACTGGTTATGTGCCTGCTAAGGTTGTTATTACTCTGAAGAGTCTCTCTCTCTCTGATAACATGAATCATTTAAATGCTTCCCCAATGTCTTTTTTTTGCAATTCACCAGATTTCGAACAGATTCTGAATTATAAATGACATATTCGGCTGCTTAATGAAATTTCCTGAATATTACTGTATGTGAATAATTAACAAAGCTTCCACATGTGTCCAGCGTGTCATGAAATGTGCGTTATGTTCTTAAAATTAACTACAGTGTGTGGTTCACGTGTCAAAGGTGCCAGGACAGGCAGAGGAGTGTTTTAGAGATGATGGCAAATATGAAGAGGCAGTGTGATGTGCGTTCTCGTCGGGTGAATGGCGCCGCACCGGCGTGATGTGCGTTCTCGTCGGGTGAATGGCGCCGCACCGGCGTGATGTGCGTTCATGTCGGGTGAATGGCGCCGCACCGGCGTGATGTGCGTTCTCGTCGGCTGAATGGCGCCGCACCGGCGTGATGTGCGTTCCTGTCGGGTGAATGGCGCCGCGCCGGCGTGATGTGCGTTCCCGTCGGCAGAATGGCGCCGCACCGGCGTGATTTGCGTTCCCGTCGGGTGAATGGCGCCGCACCGGCATGATGTGCGTTCCCGTCGGGTGAATGGCGCCGCGCCGGCGTGATGTGAATTCCCGTCGGGTTGAATGGCGCCGTGCCGGCTTGATGTGCGTTCCCGTCGGGTGAATGGCGCCGCGCCGGCGTGATGTGAATTCCCGTTGGGTTGAATGGTGCCGCGCCGGGATGATGTGCGTTCCCGTCGGGTGAAAGCCACTGCATCCTTCAGCTGAAGCGCCTCCCGCTGCTCCTGGCTGCGAGTGTCTGCATGGGTCCTCCTGTTGTAAGTGGCACATTTAGGAGAACGTAAACAGATTCCCGTAGGCTCTCCTCACGTTGTGCTTTTCCGTGGGAAGTGTGAAGGGTGGAATTCCACCATTGGGCGTAGTTAGCAGCCCAGAATGCAAGAATCATCAGCTATATTGGCAAGTATTCTAGCTTTGGTTCAATTTTTTTTGATAGGTTTTCTTTACATGTAAACAGGAATTTGTGCTTTCAGTGGTATCAAAAGTGAGGTTTCTGAAGCCGCTGGCGGGTGGGGATATCAAGAGCTGTCAATAACTGTCTGCTTCAGCCAATAAAGGCCAGGAAGAATGAGGAAACCAATCAGTGATTGACACAGCATGATGACCCCACCCACCACAATTTTCTCCCTAATGTCTCCCATGTGTCCCATGCAGTGGTAAACAACTTATTGTAAATTTGGCCAGTACTTGGATTTCATTGTGCATGATCGTGTGGCAGCCAGAATACCAGGAACACAACATTTCTCCTGTTTCTCTGTCCGCTACTCAGCGGCGATGTCAGCTGCGGGGATAAACGTCAGCCCAGTCAGAAGGGTAATGGATCGCTGTAATGGGAAAGACCCATGGTTTAACTGGGCCAGTCATTCATTTACAGACGGATCAAAGTGGGATTATAATATGTGCTGGGATTAGGCGTGGGAAGCACAGAATTTTATGCCTTCTTGTGATCCGAGGAGGTGGAATTTGTGGCGAGGCGTGTCGGTAATTAAAAGAGGGCCACATTCCACAGCTTCACAGATAACGAATGAGATGATTACAGCGGCCCTAAAGCCACCACATAAGCCTTCTGGAGTTAACCACTGTTAAAATTAGGCAAGGTCAGAATTCAGCATTGCCCAGATATGTGTATGGTGGTCACAGAACCTGTCCTGGGTGACTCTTATGCCCTTTACTGCAAGATGGGTCTCGTACTTTAATGAAACCATAATGCAGTTTGAAAACATCCTCCTTGTAAACTTGTGTTGCATGTCAGAGCGTGGAGTATGCACTTCAGGGAGCATGTCATTTCCACAGTTCTTGGAGGCGTGTGTGTTGAAGGACGCTGAGATGTAGCGTGTGGTGTTACAGGGAGGATCGGGAATCCCGAACTGAACACAGTCTGATTGGATGTCTCAGGGAATGATCATCCAGTGTTCTGCCATTTCCAGCATCTCTGTGTTTGGGTTTAACCGGTTCCTGGCTTCCTCAGCTGCGGGGATTGTAGCCTTTTCCCCCCAGTCTGAGAGGAGTCCTGCAGGTGTCATTGCAATAAAGCATCTGTTCCGCAGTCGGCCACATTCTGCTGAGTCGGCTCGCCTGTGCCTCTCGCCGGTTCTGTCGGCTCGCCTGTGCCTCTCGCCGGTTCTGTCGGCTCGCCTGTGCCTCTCGCCGGTTCTGTCGACTGTCGGCCAAGCTCTGGATTGTCTTAAATCCATCACACATGGGTTGTGTGCAGGTTCACGTCTCTACCTGCCGCAGCCTCGTCGCACCGGTCTAATGTGTTACGGGCCGATCCTCTGTGCACCATACGGTGTTCCAGAATGCTCCGCAAATCCCATGGGGACATTTTTTGCCTTCGGTTTATGCTTTCTGCTGGTGACAATCCTAGAGTCGTGTTCTTTGATTGCTATGACAGCGCAGCGACATCCCGTTCTTCTGATTGTCTGGTATAGGCAGGTGGTGGCGATGTCACCCGTTAGAAGTTAATACATATGTCACATGCAGTGGGGGGCTGGAGGACTCCCTTCTGGTATGAATGTGAGCGAGGGGACTGGCCCAGGAGGAAGAAACTCTACACAAACTCTAGAGCAGCAAGATAACGGTAAACACATTCAGGACAGCCAAAGAGCGGCGATCCTCTGACAAATGCTGGCAGAACGCTCGATCGTGAACAATTAAAATGTCTCCACCATCTGCTTTAACAGCGATACTGTTAGCGTGCGCACTGGTGCGCGGCACTATCTGTTGCATTTTGGTGGTTGGAATCGCATCTGAAGCTGTTTTACCGGCCGAATCCGTTTCGACACACCAATAACCTGGTAATATCAAACAGGAGGTAGTGCTTTGGATTTTGTGCTCTCTTCCTTTTGCGTCCTCTTCTCGATGCGCAACGTGCAGCACATTCCCGATTTGGCAACATAGCGGTATGGACAACATAAATAGGCTTTGACGTCGGCAATATGGAACTTATTTGGAACCGACATGCCGCAAACAGCAGTTATTTGCAAAATTTGTTAAGATGTGGTTTGCATGTTAGATTGCAACACAAAACTCCTATAAGAGTATGCTGACTGTCGAGCGGAGAGGGAGACACTTGATTAAAAATTCTATTTGCAAAGGTACTTCGGTGTAAATCATCTGCTGTTTTTTTTCTTTTAGGTTTTCTTACTCTGTAGGGCTATTTTTTTTAAAATATATGTGAATTAGTTTGATTGCACTGTTCAGTAAAAACAGCCTTTAAAACCAATAGGGAATAAGAGTTGTGATAAGATCATGGACCGTGACCCACCTGAAGAGCATGGTGATATGGTACCTGTAGCATATTGCCCACCCCTAGTTATACTGTACCACTGTAACTGTAACCGTGGCGATGGTGAGCTTTTCCATTTGCATGAGATGGTTAGATCAAGGTTTGAACTTTGGACTCTACCATTAATAACGGGGATGGGGGGTGCCTGGTGTCTTCTGCCTTGAGTAACCTCTGCCTTTTTGGTTTCTCCGCCTGATATATGCAGTTCCGCTGCACACCAGCTTGTTTCCAGCCGCAGAGCAGAAGTGGTGAGTCGCCGCAGGGCCCTGTCGCATTGACGTGCACTGACCAAGCTAACCAGCGGCCGGCCCCAGTTCCCTCGGCCCTGGCGGTCCAGTGGCGGCGGGTGGAGATGGCAGGAGGGGATGCTGGACTCTCATGCTCTCATTGTGTGGTTCCCTGTCCTGTTTGCTCTGGCGATACGTCGATATGTTTCTGTTTACTTTGTTTAAGCCGTTCTGGGGCAGCTGGGTGCTATTCCCAGGACTGCCACCAGGGGAGCACAGGAGCAGTTGTTGTTGGTTAACCAGCTGCCTGGGTCACACGCCGCTTCGGTTGGGCTGAGGATAACCAGATGATCCACATCCGCATTTCAGGGCAGGATGCTGCCCTCCCAGGCATCATTAGATGGGAGGCAGATTTTGTGTGTTACACTGTCCAGGGTGTCGCTGAACGTGCCAGGCTGGGGTGGACTGGTTTGCCCAGACCTGAACCCCTGAAACCAGTGTAGTAGAAGCAGGAATTCTGCTTCTGGACTAATCAGGATGAAAGGGGGTAGAAAGGGCATCTGGCCTGTCTGGATTTCCACTCCAGCTGGTCCCTGCTGGTACCTCCCCCCACCCTGATTCTCCACCCTCCCCCCCCATACCAGGGGTGGCTGTTTCACACGCTGCCAGAAAACGACACGCTGACTCGTAACCCCTTCTGGGACACACGGGAGACGTACTTCACAAAATATTTCCTGTGCTTTTCTGGATCGGTGGAAAGGTCGAGTAGAAGCGGACGAGGGCCGTTCAAAGAACGGGACAGTACTGCTGCTTAGCCTTTTGCTATGAATCTCTGCAGAAACACTGAATGCTTCGTTCCTGTTTCATCCGTTTGCCCTCCACTGCACCGGCACTGGAGATCTCTTGCCAGCATCTCATTGGCTGAGAGCAAAAATGCTATGCTTTTATTAGTCCTCATGTAGACCTTTCCTCTTGTAGTGGTTTCTTAACACCATAAGTAAACATTAATTCATAGTGAGACAATGGTGAGGTTTTTTTTTTTTTTAATTAATGCACCAAACCTCTAGGGCACAGTTGGTTGAAATCCTCTGGAGCACCGAAGCAGCGGTTTATCAGTTCTGCATGTTAGAACATTAATTTGTATCCTTGCAGAGTTGCAGCCTTAGGGTTGATTTATACTCGACGCTCACGACGGGTTTACGTGTTGCATCGCGGCTGCCCTACATTTCCTGCATTGATTCCACGCGTTGTCTGTGCACCTACGCAACAAATTACACAATGCGTGCGCAAGTTACAGTACCATCAGAAATTGGGGTGGTAGTGTGGTCACCTTTGTCACATGTCTATGTGTTTATATACGGTACAGTTAGTATTAAGCTAGTATCTGACTTTTTAAGAATGAGTGGCCGGAAGAACCGTATGTTTTCACTATTATGTCCCTCTGTGTACAGCGGCTTCAAAATTTAACGGCACTTTAAGTGTCTAAGGAAGCAGCATCATGTGTACAAAGTACAATGAAACTCTAACTTGAAATTCGGACTTGCTTACTTTCACAAGCAATGTTATTTTTCTATATATAAATCTTGGTGATAAACCCCACGCTCTTTGTGAATTTTACGTTTTGCTAGAACATTTAGGTTGTTAAAGCTTAGCAAGCTGTGCAGTTTTAATGATTATCTCATGTATAACGTTTAACATTAGTTTAAATCTGCATGCCCTCTCCGAACGAATCCTAATCATTTTCACCCTTGATGTTTAAATCACCCGTGAATAGACGTGTTTGAGAGAAATTGATTTATTTTTTTAACTTTTTTCTGTGTAAATATTGTAATGCTTATTGCAGAAATGGATTTTTTTCCCCAATATTGTGTAGCCTAGTTACGAAGTACTAACTACCACGAGATAACTACCAGCATTCAACTTGAGGTAGTAAAGTGATGTGTGATTGAGCGAAGTACCAATATGATGTGGAGCAATGGCTAGAACATAGAGAATTCTGTAGCAGTGTTACAGAATTAGCAACTTACCTTGGAGGCAGCGAGTGTAGAACATTTCATGTCACAACCAAGATGGTTTTCTTGCACTGCCCCCTGGTGGACAAGACCTTTAATCTTCCAGCCAGATGCAAACTACACATGCAGGCATAGTCAGTACGCTGCTTGCATGGCATATGCGTCTCGTTGTGTGCAGTAAATCCCGGCTCTTACATCTCACACCAGTCTCTGAGTTGTCACAACACGTGTCCCCTCTCATTGATCAGTGGTTTGTTTAGTGGGTAGTTGAATTAATGGAAAATTATGTAGTACACATTTGTATGCAGTTGTTTTTTATCGTCAATGTATTTTGATCCCATCATTAAGAGTCTAGCTTTGCTTCATCCATCTTCCAGCTGCTTCTCCTGGTCAGGGTTGCAGGAGGCCTGGAGCTTGGGACTCGTGGCATTTTTAGTTTTTTGATTGCATTCATAGATCTTTGTGGATACCTGAAAAATGGTCCCCACAACGTCAAAGTTTTTAATACATTGTGGGGAGCATTTGGTCCCCACAATGTAATATAAACATAATTCACACACACGCGCACACACACACACGTGTTGATACACAGACTGAAAATTCTGTAATTCTCCTGTTTGCAGAAGTGTCCTTATTTTGTTCTGATCCCATCACGGACTCGATTAGCCATGACTGCTGAAGTGCCGGATCCTGTCCTGTCAGTGCACGGCGTGAAAGAGCTTCCTGCAGGACTTAGGAAGCGAGGCCTGCTATTTTGTGGGACTGTCGGGCCTTTCAATCATACTGCAGGCTGCCCTGCCGCAGATGTGATTCTCTGACTGCGACTCCGTCAGCGGGTCTCGGACTCAGAACCCGCCGTTCATCAGCAAGCGGGTAGGAGGTGCTGACGCAAGACTAAATCCTGGTCGGCTCAAAGTATCCTAGCTCCAGAATCCGGCTGAGAGAGAATCAGCAGCTTTAAACTAGGCGAGAGCAGCCACCCGTGTCCTGCAGGGGGCGATGTGCTACATCCATTAACATCTCCACCCGTGTCCTGCAGGGGGCGATGTGCTACATCCATTAACATCTCTTCACTTTATGAAACCGATGGCAAAAATAGATGTCAATGCAGAGGCTCAGAGTTATGGGTTTGTCTCCACAGATCACGCCCACGGTGTGGTCTTTGCACGGCTCGTGCGGCTGTCTGCCCTCTGCACCGCGTTGCTACGGATACTGCCTGGTTATGGTACTGTTGCTAGGGTGATGGCCCAGTGTTACTGTGTCTGTGTGCCCCTGCTGCGTCTCCCTCCCCCAGCCTAAGAAACGCTTCGTTCCGTAACAGACGGGCGACCTTAAGGTCAGGGTTTCTGGGTAATCTGCATGATTAGACTCCATTAATGAAATGCGCGCGGCGTAATTGAAACCCTGTGCTGTTTGTCTAAGCCGCGCTCACTGCGAAGGTCGTCCAGCACCCTAAAGTCGGCGACTCTGGGCACTGTCCTGCCACTGTAGCTGCGCCTGCCAGTGATCATCCTGCCGATACGCGGCTTCTCACATTCCACTGTGCTCATTCTGTGCAGTTAATCTCATATACTCCCTGCTTCAGTACAGTGTACGACGTAGCTAAAATGATTATCGAGAGCAGTTAGGAGCGCACTGCAGAATTAACAGTGATTGATGTTATAGCATATTAAAAATGATTTGTGAAGAATTCCAGAAGGCAACCAAGGAGATGAAACTAATTCCTGGGTTAGTTATAGGTGGGAAGAGGCGTGGGAGGAGGGTTAGGAGTCACATGCGATTAGCTTGCCAGCCCCTCAGGAAACTGTAACCCTTCAACAAGTATTAACCCTGAAATGGGAAGACTTGACACAGTGATTCCCACTAGAGCCTGACCGATACTGATTTTCTGATACCAGTACCGATTTAGATATTTGAGAATTTAAAAATCCGAAAACAATGCATCAACCGATTTTATTTATTCATTTTCTCAGAAACACATTATCAAAGATTTTCCCAAACATTTGTGTGGTTATTTAAAAATCCTCAACCGATATCACAAAATACAGTCAAAAAATAATCTGCGTTTATTTATTGTCATAAATAGTACTTTGAACAAAATTACAATAAAATATATTAAAGTTTTGATAAATAAGAGTAAAATCTTTGTTCCAAACGCTAGTGTTGCTGACAGGGGAGTTGCGGTGTTCCCTCTGGTGGACAAACTACATACAACAGCAACATTCATATTGTGGTTGGAGGACCCGTTTTGATCTCATTGTCATTTATCAGCTGTTATAAGCATCAGTACCATATTGGCCGATAATATGGGCACAGCCGGTTATCGGTGAAGCCCACATTTCCATGTTATGTGAAGCTCCCTGTGTGTCAGAGCTCACTGTGTTCTGGCATCCAGGAAGGCCAAGGAAAGAATGGGGAAACCTGCTGGATAACAAGAGCAGGATCAAGCCCCCAACTTTGGAGGTATGAGGCAACCCCATTGGTCACATGGGGTGGGGAGGGGCGTGGCCTCAGTGTGAGTAAGACGAGCTTGTTTCACGTTTTGGGCTCAGGATGAGGAAGCGGGAGAGGGAGGGACATAAAGCAGGCCAGGGACGTCTGGCAGGGAGCTACGGCTAGGTGACACAGCCCCCAGCGGGTCGCAGGATGTCGGCGTTTGGTTCAACAAAACTGTTCCATCTTATTGTAACTCGTCCAATGATAGATCAGAAACAGACAATTGAGTAAGAACTAAATTTAAGTGGAAAAACACAAGAGCAGAGTGTCCAGCGGTGCTGAGTGAACCCGTTTCACCAGAACGGTCATTGATGGCGGTAAACTGGGGATGGTTATAGGTAGGATGAGTTTAGTCGAACTCCTAAGATGGTTTGTGAAGTTTGTGAACTTTCATAATGTATTATTTTATCGTTGTAATGCTGTGGAGCAGTCATTGTCTTTTTAAGTGACCGATGTCTTTGTATTAGGGCAACATAAGGACACCAGAAAACCACTGAAGACCAGAAGTAGCTTCTGTATGTCTGAAGTCCCGTTACCGTCACCCTAATGTACAGCTCTCTCTTCATTTCAGAGCCTGGAGTTCGTCACTGGGTGGGAGGAGCCACCGTTCTGGGCTCGGGGTTGCTCTCGGGGGCCCTGTCACTGGGGAGACATGCTGAGGAGGAGCCTGGGGAGGAGCGGTTTCTCTAAGCCGTGCTGCTGAGCCGCCCCCCCCCCCCCCCCCCTCGCCGCAACTCACTGGTCAGCCTGCTATCTTCATGCCTGAGCCTCCCCGCCACCCTCGGGGGAACGCCAGCCACGGAACCCATCGTGCCAGCGGCTGAGCCGCCATCTGACATGCCTACGGAGGCACTGCGCTCAGAGGGTGCGGTCAGGGTGCCCGGCCAGGTCACGCCGGCGCCCGCCGTCCCCCTGCGCATCCTGAACAAGGGGCCCGAATACTTCCGGCGCGCGGCCGAGCCCAACCCCAAGCGGCTAAGCGCCGTGGAGCGGCTGGAGGCCGACAAGGCGAAGTACGTGAAGAGCCAGGAGGTGATGAAGAGCCGACAAGAGCCGGCGAAGCCGCCAGCCGGCCAAGCCCCCACCCCCAAGGCCTGCAACAACAATGCCAAGGCGGAGAGCTGTGTGCAGAGGGGCAACCTCAACCTGGACATTCTGAGGAACATTCTGAACAGCTCAGAGGGCACCTCGGCCAGTAAGGCCCAGGGCGCACGCAGCTGGGCGCCTCGGCGCTCGGCCGAGCCGGCGGGCAACCTGAACGTCAGCCGGCGCCTCCTAGAGGAGGGATCGGGCCACCTGCCGCCGCTCTATGCCTCCCACAGTTCCTCGGACATCAGGAGGGCGTGTCACGGCAAGGCGTACCGCATGGCACCCAGCTGCGGCTCCGCCCCTCCGCTGCCGGCCCGGCGTGGTGCCCCGCCCGTCACCGTGCCGCCTCTGGAGACAGATGGGGTGGCGTCAGTGCTCTCGGCAGGGGCGCCCCCCCTGCGCCGATCCAAATCTGACCTGAGTGAGCGGTTGGGGGTCCGGCCCGATGCCGACCAGTTCTTCAGCCACTGTGGCCTGGACCCTGAGGAGATGGAGAACACGGACGTGGAGAGCGGCCCCCGTGCCGGCTCCGACGTCATCTCACTGAACTTCCGCAGCGCTAGCGTGCTCAGCTCAGACCGCGAACGCTCGGCCCACAGTGACGGCGAGCCCACGGACGACGAGGACGATGGGGACCGTGTGCCCTATGGCATCTCGGCTGTCGAGCGCAACGCTCGTGTTATCAAGTGGCTATACGGCATCCGGCAGGCTCGCGAGACGCACAGGGTCTCTCATGTCTGAGGGCAGTGCGTCACGCACGGCCATTTGGAAGATATTGCCCACAGGGTCCCAAAGGGATCCATTTGGACTCCCCCTTTCCTAGCACGGTTCTGCTGTTCCTTTTGGGCCCGGCTCCACTGATCGGGTCCGTCTTGCGGTACCAGCGAGCGGGTCACCGTGCGCCATCTTATTATCCAGCAGCCTTTGCGGTGTAAAGGCTTGCCCTGTCAGCTGTAAATTTCACTTGCCGAAATAAACTGTTTTTTCATTTAAATGTTTTGAAGATGTGTATATACCTCAAAGTGACCAAATCTGTGATAATTATAAGTGGTGGTCTATGCTACATGTCGAAAAAGAAAAAAAAGTTGTTCCCCTACAGTCTGTTAAATTCTGATGCAGGTATATGGCTATGACATTCAGTGTTCAGTACTTGGTTGAGAATATCAGCACACGTTTTGTTCACTTTTTATTTAGCGTTGATTTGGTTAATAAAGAAATAGGGCCAACTCTGTGAACCTGGAAGAGTGAAATGTTTCTAAATAAATAAAAAGACGGAAGTAAATCTGGGTGTGTAAAGGTGAGCCGGCACAGGATCCCATGATGTACCCACCACCATACACCTGTATACCATTATGTACCCGCTCCCATAAACTTGTTTCCCATAATATTACTGCTACCTCACACCTGTATCCCATAACTCACCCGCTCCTATACACCTGTATCCCATAACTCACCCGCTCCTATACACCTATATCAGGTACCCTCTCCAATACAGCAGGGTCCCATAAACTACAGTTTCATCTGTTTCCAGATTTGTGAAAATGTCCTTTTTAGGTCATTGCTGAGACTTGAATTTCTGCAAAGCATGGAAGCTGGGGGGATGTCATTGGACTGGAAGAAGCACCCGTAAGTATGTTACCACGGCAGCAGAGAGGCTTACAGTATGTGTTCAGTCCCAGGGAAGCTTTCTGAAGGATTTATGGATTTAGCTTTAGGAAGATTCTACAAAATTTAATAAGCTGTTAATGTTATTAGGGTTCTACTCAAATCCAATTAGACAAGCCTAGGAATGCTAACATGCTTCCAGGCAACCATGTACAGTTGTGCTCAAAAGTTTACATACCCTGGCAGAATTTGTGATGTTTTGGCCATTTTTCAGAGAATATGAATGATAACACAATAACCTCTCTTTCACTCGTGGTTAGTGGTTGGGTGAAGCCATTTATTATCAA
>JAODKE010000088.1:13464307-13480268 GCA_026779605.1 Mormyrus hasselquistii
ACCGACGTACGGAGTCTGAACGCCCTGTTTTATAGACGCACCGACGTACGGAGTCTGAACGCCCTGTTTTAGAGATGCGCCGACATACGGAGTCTGAACGCCCTGTTTTAGAGATGCGCCGACGTACGGAGTCTCAACGCCCTGTTTTAGAGATGCACCGACGTACAGAGTCTGAACACCCTGTCCCACACACTCAGACAGTCACATTGAAGAGTCCATTACTGATGCGGTCACAGTCAGGTTCAGCATCCATACCGGATTGTGCAAACTGTGGATCCAAACGAGAACCAATCATCATACTGATCTGTTCCAACTAGTTGTAATTGCAATTTACCAAGGTTGGGCTGTCACTTATCGGCACTGGTTACCATGTTGGGATGTCTGGATACAGGTAAGGAGGGAACTCGACCTTATGGAATCATTCAATCTAAATGACCACAGCACCTAAACTTACGCTTCCACACATTTCGAAATGGCAAAGATAGTGCTTTGCATAGGCGCAAGTTCAGCGACTGAAGCCTGGAGGAGTTCCAGTAATAGAGGGTTCCTGTCATCGTTCTCCAGACAGAGCGAAGGACGCCAGACTGAGATGATCTGGATCCCCCTGGGCTGTGCTCAACCCAACATGACTCCAGCAGTGAGATGATTTTACCAGGAGAGCTGCAGTTACAGGATCACGCATGGCACAGGAGTAAGAGGGACACCAATGTCCATTGTGGGTCACCTGCCATAGTGTCATTCTGCAGGTGACCCCTCTGCTACACAGTGTCACGCTCAGTTTGCTTACCCAGGACAGACGGGGGGAGTCCAGGTGGGCGGGGGCCTCTCTTTTCCAGGGGCCTCCTACCTGCTTCATGTTCTGCTGGGCTTGGCTGGGTAGCTCAGGTACACGGAACTGTGGAAGAGCAAAGGGCGGGAATGGGGGGGGGTCAATGGGGCAAATGGGACAGGTTTCCCAAGAAGCATTAGGAAAATACACGCACAGCCTTCTGGGAAATGAGCGCCATCTTGTCATTCGGGCAGATCCACTTTGCTATAGGGCTGTTTTAGGCACAGGTACAGAAAGACTAAACGGTATCAGATCTCACATTTCTAAAGCACACAGAATGGCCCATTGTGACATTAAATTGACACGTGACACCTTGGGGGCATGATAAAGGGCATTGCCATTTTTCCTAAATTAATTTTGATTGTTTCATCACAGCTGTGATCACATATGTGAAGATTTAAACTGTGAGTACAGACAGTACCGTCTGCCTGTATGCAACTGCATGACGGTGGTTATTGTTAATGCGCTTGTGTGCTTGGGCCGGTCGCGTCGCGATTAAACACAGCGATGCCTGTTATGTCGCTTTCTATTGAAAAGCATGAGTGGAAAAAGGGAAAACATGAGACGGCCCGACTTTCAGTTTCACATCTTCAGCGCTTTGAGAATCACTGACCCAAACCCAGGTCACTTTGTAACTCTGAGAAGCTCGATAAATTATTTAGCGATGGAGGAGCTGGGGGCATTCAGGTGAACTTCACTATCGCAACAGCTGCGTGAAAACGGATCACGGGGGTGGTTTCCAGCACGGTGCGGTTACGCTGGCCGACTGCCCCCCCCGTGCCGATTTAAGGCCTTTACTCTGGCTCTGTGACGCCATAGTGAGCTGACGCCCGATCTACTCCATCTCAGTACTCTTTCAGGGGGCGATACGAGGCAAAACACGTGCTGCTTTTCTGCAGGATCAGATAGGATCAGGCTCCAATTTGAGGACTCAAGTTGAGTAGGGAGAGACAGTCTGTCTATACTCAGCATCAAATTGCACGCTGTACTCAGCCCAAACGGGGTCAAAATGCCCCTAATCCAGCAATCACCCACTCTTCTGCAGACCCTCTACGGAAAATCGTTTCAAATGCTTTGTTAAAGCGTTATAACTGTGCCTCACGAAGGCCGGTCCATGACTACCGCGCCTCTTCCGACTGGCTTCATGAAGTGTGAGGAGCTGCTAGAGTGAGAGGAACCCACCTGACCGGCCGGGAGGAAGTCCTGGCCCAGGTCTGGAACACTCATGTACATCTTTTCACTGTTAAGCTGCAAACAGAAGAAGACACAAATGTTCACCACCTTCCTGAAATGGGCAAGAGGACCTGATGCACAGTCAACGACAGTGTCAGGCTATTTTATTAGAAACTGCTGAATTTACCCAGTTACGTTATTTGCCTATTCAATTACAGAAAACGCTGTTTGACATTCACGCATCCGCTTTCCTAGCTGCGTTTAGAGAATGTCGATTGGATAAAATGAAAAGGGCAAAACAGGAAGTAGAGAGCAGGAAGTCATGTGGCAGGTTCAACAAATTGTTGAAGGAGAAATCTGCCTCCTTCCAGAACCTAATTAATTCAGGGAAACTCCAACCAGCTTTAGAGGATCCACCACGCAGGAGAGCAAAGCCCGTATACGAACTGCTGTTTGTTTTGTTGCCTTTGCTGGGGTTCATTGGCCGGGGGCTTAAACTCTTCCCCCAGTGGCTTAACCCTGCCTTTCGGTCAGATGTTTTAGCCCTTGCCCACCCCCACCCCCGCCAGGGGGAGATGTGGAGTATTGGCAAAGGGGTAATGAGTGTCCTTCATGTGACGGGTGTAGCAACCCCCCCCCGTGAGGCCGCTGTGTAAATACTGCTGTGTGCTAACAAGCTTCATGGGGAGGGGTGTGTAGCTGGGCCATCAGTATTCCTTTCTTTCGCTTTACACCATCCATACACCCCCCACCTGCCTGCTATCTTCTAGGAGAGAAGTGCCCTTTGAATGCTCCGCCCATCAGCCCATTAAACCTGCATTCATGTTATGATTTATGAGTCTGATTTATGCAGACAGAACAAAGCAAACAAAACCTGGCTTCTGGGAGCCGAGGCTAAACTGCGGAAATACAGTGAGAATCCCTGGAAAGAGCACTGGCCACTGGCAGGGGAGGCTCCCAGGGATACCTGACAGACTGCCCTGTCCAGCCAGTCCCCATCACCACCATCAGCAACACCAATTAAGCACAGCTGCCCTGATTATAAGCTTAACTAACCCTCAAATTTTGGCACAAAGGAGGTCAACGGAATTAGCCGGAGAACATTAATAGTCTTTAGAGTTCTGCTGAAATGGTTCTGTGACTGACAGTTGCTGACTATAGCTACACTATAAGTTATGATCACACATTGTGCAGTTATAATGAGGCACCACCAGTTCTCGGTCACAATTAAAGAGCAATGGGGAATATTTAGATATTGTAGCATATTGTAGAAACAGCATATTTTAATATTTTCTCTACATTATCAGTATTTAACTTCTTTCAGTTGATTGGCACACTTTATTGTCAATGCAATTAATGCATATAGTCTCATATAGCCTCATTTTCATGCATATGTTTTTACCGTGATTTGAACCCAAGACACTTTGGACACACACACACCCCGCCACACCGGCTGACTAGCTGTGTGATTAAGAGCGGTCTCATCTCCGAGATCACACCGCGAAGACTTTACCAGACAGCAGCGTGCAGCCTAACACCTCCACACATAAACAATATTATTACCTAACAATATAACCTCACTCCGCCTGGAAGGCATATCCCTCAATTATTCATTTACAATGCATCTACTAGGGCCTTGAGGTCACTTTCAAAGCTCTCTCCAACATTTCACTGTAAAAACAAGAGACTAACCGTGTTAATCTCGACGACTGCGCAATAGGGCCTGACACCACAACCCTCACAGCTAAGAAGAAACTGAGCTACACAAGTTGACACTGGTTATAAAGAACCACAAGTCTTACAGATATACAAGCTACTTCCTCGTCATTAAACATATTTTAAGACGTTTTCACATAAAGCAAAGCTCAGCTCAAATGCCAAACCAAAGAAGGATGTGCATTCCAGCCCAGAGCTGTGGCATCATTATAAACAGCCCCTAAAGCAACGAGGGCCAATATGTACATTTCATCTCCCATCATACCTCAGCTCCCATCATGCATCAGCTGCCATGTCTACAAACCATGCAATGCATCATGGGGAATGGGGTTTATGGCACTCATTCGCAAAGAGCTTCCTACAGAGGAACAATATGAAAAATATCAGGAGAGAGAAACTGGACTGAGAGGGCAAATCACAATTTCCTTGCTGAACTGATTACGTTTCACTAGTGCTGGGTGACTAATCCCACTCCCCATTTGCCATATGGTTTTAACCATCACATTTCTATTACTCTACAGTTCATTTTTTCACAACCGCAAACTCACTGGCGGTGTGTCATCATATATCCTTCAAATCCAGCATCTACTGGAAAGCATAATATTACAGTGCAGCATGACTGTGCAACCCTACTTTGGCCTTAATTACAAATCAGACCCTAAATCTTTTAAGCACTTCAATCCAGACTGGATGCCGTGTTATAGCAACACAAAGGATTATCTGACATAGTGCATGAAGGGGAAAGAGAATGAGAGAGAGCTTGTGAGGCCTTCTGGTGCTTCCCGGTACACTAAAGATTAGCAGTAGGTTAACTTCTGCCCAGTGCATTATGGGATTTCCTTCTTTGGAGGCACGTTAGCCAGACCGCTCTCGCCGAGACCACAAGTACGATTTTTGTGATTTTGCCATTGAGAAACACCCTCTGGCAGCGGCCTTGAGAGCCTTAATCATAAGTGCTTTTATTCTCCTGTGTTTCTTTGATTTTTACTTTTCCACTTAATTCAGTCATGAATCCCTTTCAATGTTCCTCTTTTGGCCACCTTCGGATGCATTTCAGCACACAGTCCTCCAGTCATGTGTCCATTTTGTGTTCCAGAACATGACAGGCCTGTACATGTGACAAACGGGTAAGACACGTGTGGAACACGTATGTGATACATCCACGCTGTGTGATTCACGCCTACCAGCTGGATGGCCTCAGCAGCGTTATTAACGACTCCAAGCCGGGGCAAATTCCACATTTCAGCCTGTGGCTGGTGGCAAAGCCTCTCCGCACAGCCTCTCCGCACAGCCTCTCCCCACAGCCAGTGTGTAGCAACAAGGCCGTCTACCGCTGTCATAATTACAGTCAAGTTCGTATTTGCTTGGAATAAAAGGAAATGCAAAGCTTATCTGCTGGTGTCTAGGTTTATGTAAATTGGAGCTATTTTTTACTGCCACACGGGTTTTTTCAAATGTGTCACAGAAGTGATAGAGGAGGTCAGAGAGGTGTGAAGCTGAAGTGTAAAAAACACACTTTTGGCGAAGGTCCAATGCTGGCTGAGCTTAGCACAAGCCACTTTGATGAAGACGACGGGAGAGCACACAAAGGCTGCGGGCTGTCTAAACACATCAGCGACGCTTTTATCGCAGGGAACGAGAAGCCCTGGCAAGCCGAGACTCAAAAACAACAATCGTATGAGGCAGGGGCTACAGGCAAGGAGCAGGAACACGGCCAATTCACCCCCCCGAGCAGACTCACTGCAGCCAGGCTACGCTAATGCTAAGTTTAGCTAATTTGGCTACACCAACACATTTGTATTACTACTTTGTCAGTTTTGGTTTCATTTAACGCTCAGAGGTCACGGGTTCGGGGACAGACGCAGTAATACTGAAATAATTATGCAAGCTGGAAGACCAGAAGCCAAGAAGAGCTCACTTCTGAGACACCCACCAGCGAAGGAGATGCAGGAGATGAGAGGAGAGACAGACAGGAGGAGCTGGAAAGAGGAGAAGGAGAGGGGGAGAGCAGCAGGGCTAAGGTAACAGCCATTTCCTGTAGCTGAAGCTCTCTGCCCCTTCAGACCCAGAACAGGGGCCCAGCACACGGAGCAGCGCCAGAAGGGTTACATTTAACAGCCACTGATGTCCTTCTAACATCATGCACATCACCTCCTGCTGTCATGCGTGTAACTGGCCGGCACTGCATTGCTCCTTGCAGCAGAATCGCTAATGAAACACACTATTTCATCATAATTCTCAGTTATTCAGCGGCTTCTCAACACGACTAAACGACAAAATTCGGTTTGGTCTTTTATTCTAGGAATGTTAACCTCATGTTTTTTTTTACCAACCGGCCCCATCAACTCGAACAGAACCAAACCTCGTGCCACTTTCCTGGTTCTGGAAGACAGGAGGGAGCCTGAGATGCCATATACTGAGACAGAAGGCAGGTCAGGTCTCCTTTAGCAGGAGACAGAGCTGCAACCTTCCGATCCAGCTAATCAGCTCAATGACGAACTTTGTGCAGATGTTTGAATGACAGGAGATCAATCAGAAAATGAAATAAGCTGCAGTGCACTGGGTGCGTGTCACTGGCAGCCCTGCACACTGGATCTCACTGGCTGAGACATCCATGCACCACACAACCTCCATGCCCTTCGACTGCAGTGGTCTAGTCAGTGAGGGTCAGGCATGCCTGCCCCCATTACAGTTTGTATTTCAGAGGGTTGGGGTCTGTACCCATATCCAGAAGGTCATGTGTTCACACCCTGTGCCTTCAGGAAGGTCCTTAAGCCCAATTTCTCCAGGCACGGGGTGACTCTGCTCCCGATCCTCAACTGTATGTCACTTTGGGCAAAAGCACTGAAATAACAAAACGGTATATTACAGACCTAAATAACAAAACGGTATATTACAGACCTAAATGACAAAACGGTATATTACAGACCTAAATAACAAAACAAAAAAAATTTAAAAATAGCAAACCTTAACCCTAACCCTAAACCTAACCCTAACCCGCCTGCTGGCAGGTCCTTGCTCCTGAACTCGTGCGTTTATTTGGAAACAGTTGTTAACTAATGGAGCCAAACACCAGGGCCACATCTCACCCCTGCATTCAATACAGTGCTTGGGTTAAAAAATGCAAATAATTTCTATTCTGGTGTTTGCTGTAGTAATGGAAGGGTTTTGGAAGCTGGAGATTAGGGCAAACTAAACAAACTGGCTTAAGTGCATTGATTAATGAACTCCAAGACTGTCTGTAACGAAGCACAGACAAAAATTCCCACAGCTAAACTACACCCAATCTATGAGAAATGTAATATCCTTTTTGAATATCTTCCCTTGACTTGGAAACATTAACATTTTACAATTAGACAGACTGGTCTGCTAGGTTTATCAAATAAAAAAAATGCTACGATTAGATTTTCTTGTGAAACCCAGTAAATGTCATTACCATTATAATATATTGGGTTTTTGACAGTAATTTCATTTTATTCAAATCGTATTACTGCAGTCAGCAAAACTCAGAAAAAGTAACATTCACAGCAAAAATATAAAGTTCATACAGAATAGGTGTGATATTCGAAAGTGGTTGCTAAGCAACTGCAGCTGCCGTCGTTGTATTGATGCTTTGAAGACCAATGTATATATAACGAATATAGCGGCTGTAATTTAATTTCGCCTGAGTAAAATAGACAAGGAAGTAACGCGCCATATCTCATGGATTTGTTAAGACCGACAGTTTCAGCAATATTTCAGAAAATATTCAAGAAAAACCTTTTGCAGTTAACCACCTTTAAACAACATTTGTCATATTTAGTACTTAAAAGCCAGACTAATCTCACTAAGCTGGAAATCGTAAATCATTATAAAATAAAACCCTATTGTCCGTCATCAGACATCGGCAGGCCTTTGTTTCCCTTTCTTCCATTCAGGTATTTCAGTGCAACCTGGCAAATTTTTTATCATTAAAAGTGACATTTGTCTCCATCCTTAGCATCCATCTAGAGGGACTCATCACCCAGAGCAACAATAGATTTTAAGGGACAAAATAGGGTGAGAGTGCAGCGGCGTAACCATCATGATGTCACTACTATGCTAACAGTGATGCGACCCTTTACAAAGGGTCAAATAGCATATGATCAGCACAGTAATCAAGGTGATCAGCGAAATGATCAGTGAAAAAAGGGTCAAATAGCATATGATCAGCACAGTAACCAAGGTGATCAGCGAAATGATCAGCAAAAAAAAAGGTCAAATAGCATATGATCAGCACAGTAACCAAGGTGATCAGCGAAATGATCAGTGAAAACATCCCCAGTGATCCAAACTAAGACGGCTCTCCTCTGATCTCTGCGGCATCCATCCTGCTGTAGGAAAATCTGCTGTAACAGCAGCCTTTTCTGAGAAAGATAACATCGACTTCCAAAGTCCCTGCTGGGTCTCAGCAGATACCCACAAGCACTTTAACATCCCAAAGGCAACATCTCACGCGTGCATCTTACATCTGTTACTTATGCTGCTGCACTCATAATTTTTGCATAATCAAAATAAATATCCAAGGTGCCATGCAATTGAATGATTTATGTCATAATACATATTGTTTCTAGAATGACTTGCTTGACGGTCAATATAACCCCTTAGATACAGCTGTTCACATTAAGCGACCTTTAACCACGATGCCACCTGCGCTCAAGGCTATAAATCCATCCATCTTCCGAATGCCGATCCTCTGTACGTCCTCACAAGCCATGAGAAACACACACACCCACGCACACACAACTACACACCTTATTTTAAGATGCCTATTCACTTTAACAGTTGTTCCTGGTTTCAGGTGAAACTAAGAATATCTAAGGAAACCTGCACAAACACGGACAAAATTCTTATACTTTATACTTATACTTATACTATACAGAACACTCTTGAGTACTCACGTCATCCAAAAAAGAACTTTTGTTAAATTTCCAAAACCCATTTAGTCCAGAGAGATTTTCTCAAAAAACGCATCCCATAGACTAGTGAGTTTCGGAAATTTGCTCCTCAATTATTGTAGCTAGTCATAACAGTGAGTGCTAATTAGGGTCTATAATGGCCAATGCACTTTCAAAATCTCTCCTCAGATCCTCAAATGTCTATCAGCTGTCAAGGGGCCTTAGTGAAGTCCTCAGTATTGACCATTTATGACAGCGCAAAAGACAAGAGAATGAAACAGCGGTTTTGCAGAGGTACACTGCCTTCCAGCTGAGTAGTGAACGGAAACCAAACGTGTATCTGCGGGAGAACTCTGCCGTTGCTACCTCCAAGTTCTGCGGTTTTTGGCTCGTGACCCAAAGAACCCCTGTGCCTCAAACACATGCTGACACCGGTTCAGGCTGATGGTGGATTCTATGAGCGCCGCGTGCCTTCGGGGGAGCAGCCTGACAGGATGCAGACAAGCCGGCTTCTCTTTCACAGTCAGCTTCCCACACGGCGTTCCCAGGCAGATCAGGAAGCGTTGGCGTCACGGGGCAGAAACGGGGGCAAAAATGAAATACGTGCACAGACCGTAAACGTTACGGCGCTCGAGGTGGGAAAAGGACGAGCGGCAAAGGGCTTCACTGGCGGAAAGGTTTCCATTTGACTCATGTTATTTTAATCTTCATGAACCCTCAAGGCTCTTGTTCAACATGAAACCCATTCCCCCGCTGGCGTTATGAAGCCTCTGACATTTAGAGAGTCTCTCTCCAGCTTCTCTAAAACAAGCACTGACATCCAAGCGCTAATATCCATTCTGCTTTACACACGAATTGACACCCAAGCCTTGGCGTCCACTTTCTCTGACTCAGGAATAAAGACCCAGACTGGTGTTTCCCATCCTGATCCTCAGGGACCCAGACGGTACATGTTTTTGCTCCCTCCCATATCTCACTAGGTCTGTGTAATAGAACCAGTGATACATGGCATTTCCTATATAAACAGTCACCTACAGGAAATCAGTATGGTCCTCTGACCCGTGGAACGCTAGCTACACTCATGCTAGCACAAACGTTCTTCCTCTCGAAGCAGTGATTCCAAAAACCTCTCAACACCAAAAGAAAGCCTATAATTAATCAGGAAATTGGGCCAGGACAGAATGTAGAATACGGTCCCTGCTTTGACCTTCATACACTCACTCACCTTCATATGATGCACCACAAAATGTATTGCATTCTCAAGTATTACATATCCCTGCATCAAGATTTATGACCTCATCATGTTTTAAGCTCCTTATCCTTCACTTAAGGCGTTTGATTATGAGAAGGTACCATGCTGAACACATCCACACACTTTCTCCGTGGTCCAGGAACTAAGACGTGTGATCTTTGTGTGAATGTTGGTGCATTGGTACAAAGCAAAGCAAACCGTGCAATTACAGTAGGGGCGGTTATTTTTAACTGCGAGCGGAATCCATGCAGAGCGATTCCAAGACCACATCTACGGACAAGAAGGAAGACAGAGATGACGGTTGAAAGCAAAGACAAAAAACAGAGCAGGCAGTGTTCAGATGAGGGATCCTTGGGCGTTTACCCTATTTTCTCATCATATGCTACATCCTGTGCCCAAACAAGCTTTGGAATACTCCAGCATATGGCTCACGTTCTTTGTAATGTAAGAGGCAGCATATCCAACACGAGGACATTTCGTCCAAGACCAGGTTGCTTGTTTTACATCCTTCAACTGAAAGCTCTGATCAGCCTGCTTAGGCTGACTGAAGGTCACAGAGCGGCCCGGGCAGGCTGGGAGCAGACGCAGGCACAGAGAGGGCAGGCTGGGCGCAGACGCAGGCACAGAGAGGGCAGGCTGGGAGCAGACGCAGGCACACTTTCACGGGACCAGCTAGAACTGAGTCAGCAGCAATGTCCATTTCCGGTAGAATTTTTAATTTAGCTTTAGTCTTAGTCACTTGCTGAAAATTGTAGTTGGATTGAAGTCACATTTTAGTATTTTGTTTTTGTTGGTTTTAGTTCGGATTTAGTCCGTGGAAGGTTTAATATGAGTCTAATTTTAGTCCATTTTTTTAGTCAGAATTTTCTCTGGCAGGTTAATGACACTGAAATGGATTATGCTGAAGGATAGCGTACATTATACATAAGCACACCCTATACACCAGCAGACCCTAAACACCAGCAGACCCTATACACCAGCAGACCCTAAACACCAGCAGACCCTAAACATCAGCAGACCCTAAACACCAGCAGACCCTAAACATCAACAGACCCTAAACATAAGCAGACCCTAAACATCAGCAGACCCTAAACACCAGCAGACCCTAAACATCAACAGACCCTAAACATCAGTACACTCTATACATAAGCACACCCTATACATAAGCAGACCCTAAACACCAGCAGACCCTAAACATCAGCACACCCTAAACATCAGCACACCCTATACATAAGCACACTCTATGATGTTCGGTTATCTAGGCTGAGATTGTGTTACTGACTCACCGTACTTCTTCCATATATAAAAATGCTTAAATTTTCTTTGAAAAAGTGCAATACAATCATATTTCCTTCACAGGTTATTTTCTGCAAACATCAGCATCACATACTTTTCCCTGTTTAATTTTTGTTATTAGGGCATTAAACCACCCATGGAATTTAACTGTATGGCTATTTTATACAGTAATCATTTTTGTTATTAGGGTATTCAAACACCCATCAATTTACAATAAACCTTTTTCAAAGACAAGAAAGTACATACTATAGTAAAATTGCTGAAATGACAAAGAAGGAACATTATTGTGGCATTTAGCATTAATCTTATGTGTCTTTCCTGTCTTTAGTAGATACAGTTTATTTATCTTGGTTTAGTTTCAGGAAAAACGTCTCTCTAAGATGACGACTGCACTTTTGTGTGTGTGTGTGTGGGTGCGTGTATCCCTGAACACAAAGACGAGTTCGTAAACAAACGGAGCTTTTTACACCTTTCTAAATTCCTCCCTCGGGTTTCGCCTCACCCCGTGTCTTGCGCTCTCCTTGGCTCTGGCTCCTTGCCGCACTCACAGCACCTTTCACGCTTATAGGATTTGGTGTCGCACACAGGTCCAGATATTTGCCGCTAGATATCTGACGGACGTATGTCTTCGATGCATCAGCGACTCCATCGGGTCGCATCGTAAACGGTTCACACATAGCGATCAAGCGGTGATTTACCAGCGCCGATCGCACACCGATTTGCCTCAGATCTGCGGGTTCTGTCGGCAATTTCCAAAAACTGTCGGCGAACGGAAAATCGCGGCTAAAATCGTGACTTGTGAACTTACTGGAAGCAAACAAGCATCCAATGAGAAAGTTGCATGGATACAGTTACAGCTGGTACTTGCACCTGCAGATTTATGCATGTAAATGATTTGTTAAAAAAAGATTACGAACCAACTACTGGCTACTATGATCTAGGTTGTCTGCCCAAACAGACCCAGCAATTTCATCTCATCCATTCTCATATCAGCGTAACAGAGATTTCGCCATAATTTTCATTGTCAACCATTTTTTCAATTTAGTCATGAAATAAAAGGTCGTCAACAAATACTTATCGTTAAAATTTCTGTGGACGAAATGAACACTGGTCAGAGGCAGCATCCTGTTTGTGTCCCACTGTAATTTCTTCCCCGCGATTACAATACTCAACTCCCAGGCACTATGGATTTTTCTGTCAAAGGTTCACTTTCACGTGTAGAAAAGTAATCCATGACACACACACACACACTCTCTCTCTCACACACACACAATCAGTCTGTTCACCAGAGGTGGAAAGTTCAGGTTCAGAAAGTACAAATCCAGGCCAAAATTTTTTTTCAAACAGCCAGTTGAGCATAAAGAGTTACATTCTCAGGGAACTCAACTGGTCGGTTGAAACAAAACCTTGGTCTGGATTTGTACTTTCTGCACCTGAACTTTTCACCCATGCCGCACACACACATCTGCACACGATAAACAATCAAAGTCTGCATTTCCATTCCTCACAAGCCATCAGTCAGAAGTGCAGCCCTTCACGTTCCATAAAAGCAGCCAGGAAACGGAACCTCTTGAGCACAAGCGAGCTAACCGCTTTCACTGCCTGCCCAAATGAACGGCACTACAATCAGCCCTCGTCACAGCGGGCGACTTCAGCTATGGGGTTTAAAAGTATAAATACCAGAAGAATTATGGGCATCGAATGTGTAGAAAGCTCAACAAGCACTAATTAGTACTGCTTTTTAAAGGACATTGTATTCTGTACTCAGCTACAGTTCGACTACGCAACAGCCATATAATTATTTAGGCTTTGGTTGTGTAATTGTTTCGTTTGTTGAGTTGTGGGAGTGGCTATAAAGTGCTCATTACACCTGTTTGAAGGATTATTTTTAGTTAAATACAGGCGAGTGGGACTCCGAAGGGAAGCTCGACCCTGCCTTGGCTGCTGTTTTGTACATTATTTTTTTAATAGACTAAAGGTTTGGATTGATTCGTCACAGTTGTTGAGGGCAGCGTATTCATACGGCTCACCAGACCTTCAACATTTTGCCTTGCATTCTGGAAACTTCTGTCTGGATTCTGTCTGGCGGGAAAACAGACAAATACAGCAGAGATAAGGGACTACTGATTTGACTGGTTACACCAGGGCACACACACACACACACACACACACACACACACACGCATACATGCACGCACACACACACACACACGCATACATGCACACACACACACACACATACATGCGCGTACACACACACACACACACACACACACAGAGCAGGGCCTGAATCTGACCTCGCTGCCTTGGGGGGTTAAGGAACATAGGATTCTGGCACTTATATAAATGTTAAATCACTGTTCTGCTTTTCTATGAGGTTAAACAGAAAACCATAAATTTAATGGTAATGACCCAGACCTCAGAGCCATAGCGCTTTCGCCTTCAGTACCCAGGAAGGGAAAATCTGAGCAGAGGATAAACGTGAAACACAAATGTGTGGAAACAGCATAGAGTCCAGCGTGGCGTCTGCAGTTGGGCCAGACCTGACCTTTAGCTGGTATACTTTACATTAAAGTGCCCAATCGAGTTTACTGGGCTTAATTTCCGATTCACACTCCTTTGTTGAATGTAACAATTTATATATTATATTATACACAACAGAATTCCTTGTTTCTGCTACTTATAAATTCTGTTCTCATCAAATCTTTCCTTTTTATTTCTGCAATTATTATATTACATGGCATAAAAGCCATTGTCCCTTTGTTTAACATTATTAAGGTATCGCAGAATCGCAAATGAAAATGCATGTGTAGACGCATTAACCTACATGGCAAAACACAGACAGGAAACCTAACAAGATGCCGCATGTTCAGCTTTATGCAACGAAGGAACAGTGATCTATCAATATCATCGTAACCAGCAGCCTTTCCCCAAACTGACTTTTAACTGCGTCCCGTATCATAGTCAAAAATTTCTTACATTGGCTGGAAACTCCCCTCGACAGCAGAATTACTGTAAACAGCAGCTTTATGCAAAATAAGCGAAGATATCAGAGGACTGAAACTCCATCAGTCAGGCGTCTGTAAGGTCCACAAGTGAAATGAGCCGGTGTGACTGGATCACCAGAACGACAGGGGGACCTCGAGATGTTCACCCCTTTAGTATCGAACTGTTATTCTGGGCCACTTTTAAAGGTTAGCTGGGCGACTGAGCAGCAGCGTGCAGACAGGAGCAGGCGTCGCGCACTCCCGACCTGAGTACTCTCTCACAATCGGAGAAGTGAGCTCCGGCCGCAGACCCAGCACTGTGTCCTTCAGGGAACACACCATGGGACTCGCCGCCAGACACCATGGGACTCGCTCCTCCGTGACTCCTGCCCATAGATCGCTTCCGTGTCAGTGGGCCAGTGACGGGGGTGACAGGGCAGCAGGCCGGGGGCCACAGTAAGCCTTCCGATGCACGGTGATCAGCAGGCCGGGGGCCACAGTAAGCCTTCCGATGCACGGTGATCAGCAGGCCGGGGGCCACAGTAAGCCTTCCGATGCACGGTGATAGCCAGAACGCGTCAGAGTTCCCGAGCAGAGCGCGTCTAAACGGAAACGGAGTTGATGAAGCCGGTTTCTAATGAATCTGACTGAAAAAGGTCACCGGAACACAAATTATAATCATAATCCTTTTAGTCACTCAGTACAAATAAGTACAAAGAGTTTATTTTGGTGCAGCTGGTGACATGAAGGATACAATTTAAACATACGACAGAGATACAAAAAACAGCGATTAGCATAAAAATTGCTTAATAGGCTTGTTTTGTCTTATAGGTTATATTGCGCTGATTGAAAGTTTTTGGATGATTTCTTAATTCTGGAAAAAAAATGTTGCAATTTATTGGTTTCATAACCAAAGTCCACCGACAAGCAATATTTAACATCTCTGCATATATCTTCCACAAAGACATAGTCATAATTTTTTTTAACTGACTCATTCAGTTCTGTTCTCACCATTTTGCTATTAATTGTGATTGTAGTCACTGACTCCCAAAGGGATACTAAACACAAATGTTTAGTATTTTATTTTATTACAAAGACGTTACTAATTAAAAAGCACCCAGTGAAGCTGCTTGCCAATGAACTTTTTAACTTGGAACAGCTCTTTTAGAACTATAATTCAGGTTTCAATTTATTCCTAGCTGAAATTAATGTTTTACTTAAAAATTCAGATTATTTCTAAGGTGAAATACTTTTTTTTGCAAACAATTAATTAAGTAATAATTTTTATTATAAACCCAATAAATCTGCAATCTATTTACGGTATTATGTAAGACTTTCTGTGAGGACTGTACATCTTGTTCAGTCATTAAATATTAGATTCATCCATCAATCTTCTCAATGATTATCCAGGTCATAAATGACAACCGTAAACCTTTTTTCTCAAATCACTCAGCTCGCTAATAATTAAGAATTATTGTTTTAAGTAATAAAAATAGAAAAAGTAATAGATGGATGGTTGGATGGAATTAAAAGGGAGCACCCAGTGACCCTGGTGCAATATGATGAAGCGCAAGCAGCAAGAAGTGTCACTCAGCTTGTGTTGGGGAAGGATTCCCTCAGCCTGTGCAGGACCTTAACCCCGCCAGGCTGCCGGCTGTAGGTAACCCCGCCTGGCTGCCGGCTGTAGGTAACCCCGCATAGCTGCCGGCTGTGGCTAACCCCGCATGGCTGCCGGCTGTAGGTAACCCCGCATGGCTGCCGGCTGTAGGTAACCCCGCATGGCTGCCGGCTG
>JAODKE010000088.1:13501914-13512343 GCA_026779605.1 Mormyrus hasselquistii
CACATTACTAACTATATGGCCAGTGTACCGTCTTAACGTCCACATTACTAACTATATGGCCAGTGTACCGTCTTAACGTCCACATTACTAACTATATGGCCAGTGTACCATCTTAACATCCACATTACTAACTATATGGCCAGTGTACCGTCTTAACGTCCACATTACTAACTATATGGCCAGTGTACCGTCTTAACATCCACATTACTAACGATATGGCCAGTGTACCGTCTTAACATCCACATTACTAACTATATGGCCAGTGTACCGTCTTAACATCCACATTACTAACTATATGGCCAGTGTACCGTCTTAACGTCCACATTACTACCTATATGGCCAGTGTACCGTCTTAACATTCACATTACTAATTATATGGCCGGTGTACCGTCTTAACATCCACATTACTAACTATATGGCTGGTGTACCATCTTAACATCCACATTACTAACTATATGGCCAGTGTTCCGTCTTAACATCCACATTACTAACTATATGGCCAGTGTACTGTCTTAACGTCCACATTACTAACTATATGGCCAGTGTACCGTTTTAGCGTCCACATTACTAACTATATGGCCAGTGTACTGTCTTAACATCCACATTACTAACTATATGGCCAGTGTACCGTCTTAACGTTTATTCAAACATCTCAGAGCCACTGAGGAACTAACGTATCACTCGTACTGCAAGCAATGTTTTTGTAATATAAAGAGCACATGTGAAAACACTCTCCAAATAAATTTTAAAGAACTGAATTAATGGGGAAATATGTGTCAAACATACTAGCCAGTCATATTAACTCTGTTATTGAGTTCATGATTCACATTTTTCCATATTGTAGGAGTGTATATGTATAGTTAAGTTCTGGTGTGTTGCCTAACTGAAAAAGGTCTACATCACTGGTTACTGGTGTCTTCTTCAAAGACAACAACATTCTGAGAGTAATTCTAGATGTTTCTCCATGACTCCTGTTTTTTTTGTCCCGTTACAATCAGATCACCACATTGATATCACTCTCTGTTCTGGATTTGCAGGATTTAGAAACACATACAGCCTTGCTGCAATAGAACTGCACTCCTGTTGATTACGATTGGCTCTCATCAGGCAAAAGAATCAGAAAAGATTACTGGTAAGACCGACAACTCCCTCGACCGCAATGACAATTCAGAGAATGAAAATCTTGATATGATTTGTGGGGCTGGAACAAGAAAATGGTTTCAGAATTCATGTTTCAGTGGTTGATGACTTGGACAACCAAAAATAGTCCCAATAAGAATATCTAGTTGTTATTTAATAGAGATATTATCAATTGCTACAGATAACTGTCCCAGTTCGTGGAAATTACTTGCACATTACGTTTACAGTGTGTCTTTATTTTACAGCTTTATACAAAGATGTAATTTTGGAAGCACCTGTCCAATAAACATATTTTGATGATTTTATTTACTGTATAACACCGAGTGTGTAGTGCCAGACCAGGGTGATAAAGTTATACAGGAAACAATTATTTTACAGACGCATACTAACACCATGAAAAGAAATCCGGCTGATCACATGTCTTTTTCGGAATGGAAAGCACAACTTATATGCCTCAAACGGGAAAATCTTGCAGAAAAAACCTATTTTGAAACTGCCTGAAAAATGCGGCACTTCACATAACAAATGTCTTTCAGTTTTCTGTTTCTGGCAAGTTCTTTCGGACACTTCCTGTCCAGTACAGCGCACACTTCAGCCCCACAGCCTGGCTGATTCACTTCAGAGTAAGAGCCGACCGTTTACCGTCTGGGCTGGGACTTACCTAGAGGTACGATATTATGCTTTCAGTCATGGATCTAAAGTTCTCTGACAGCAGCCAGACTTTTCCTTTGGGGCGTTTCAGTGGGGCAACACTGGTTTTTATCTCTACTTTTGATCCGGAGGCAGAAAGGCCAGGATTCACAAAAGACTGCAAATCTGTCTGAACAAAATTGTTCAAACTTCTGATGACCAGTCACTCCAGTCCCATTACCTAAATGGCTAGGAATGCTTAGTCCTCTAAAATCAGCTATAAACTCTTGTCCCCACTGAATTTCCTGTCCCCCAATGATCAGGTATGAATTGGTTCTAATCTGGTCATGCCCTACCTGTCGTACCCTCTGAAAACCAGGTAAAAATCCCTTTCCTCATAATGATTTGACCCTCCTGTCTGCTTTTCACAATCAGGGAAAAACTCCCAGCTTCCATCAAATACTGCTGCTCATTTAGAGGTCCACAGAATGGGAGCACTTTATTCAATTTTACACAACAGGAATGTCAGCAAATTTTAATACTGAGGGCAGCAGATGGGGGGGGGAGGCTAAAGCCTTAGCATTTGCAGGTCTTACCTTTTAAAAGCTGGGTACACATCTAAACAAGAAGACACGTCTAGCGGGAGTTTTCCTTAAAAAAGACGGGGAGGCCAGACACAGGCAGCGTCGGAAGGCTGCGGGCCTCAGCCTCATTAGGAGCGGGGCGGCCGCGTGTTTTGTGCTCAGGTTAGCAGGAGTGGCGCCTTCATATTCATAAATCCCTTCGGGGATGGAGGTTTTTTTAAGAAGGATTATGATAGAGGATAGCAGAGGTGGAGGGGGGGGGCAGAGAAATCATAACCCCCTATTTTTTTAGCGGTCTATAAACCAAGCTCACGACGGCTTTCTTTTCTGGATATCCCGTGTCGGCACTCCTGGTCGGACGGCCGTTAGTCCACCACCAATCGTGATGTAGGATCTCCTCGCGGAAAAATAGAGGATTCCGTTGAGGACATCTTCAATGGGGGGGGGCACTTTGTCAGAAAAATCCGTGGTGCACAAGGTTTGTTGCGGTTGCGTCAGTGCGGGGCCTCTACCGGCCCGTGGCGAGCATTTCCGCGATCGGAGCTGGGTTACGGTGAATTTGATGCTTACCTTTGTCTGGGAAATTCCTCTTGTCGTTTCCATGAAAGAACATGTAAAAAGAAGCATGTGTAAAATCTCTAACCTCACAGCAGCACGTTGTGCTCTATAATCACGAAAACATATTGTAATTTCAGTCCCATTTCCATTAAAATGAGCATTTTTCTATGCAGATGACATTGTTTATTTCTCTTTAGGTTTTTTTTTTTAAAAAAAAACATTACAGAATTAAGTCAATTCTGTATTCATTTCTCACAGGCAATGTCCGCTAACATTATTTATGATTAATTTATAGCAAAGCAGAAGTGTAACCAGTGCAGTGATCCAGTGGGCAGCAACAATAGACCTGTCAGATGAGATGATCTGCTGGCGCTGATGCCTTTTTGCCGTTCATCAAAGGCCGGCCGTGATTAAACAATGGGCGCTTCATGGACGCTAGTGCACTCCGCCTCCGGTTGACGCGTGCTCACAGTGCCACCTTCTGTCCGTCAGGGAGACTCACATCGCTTGGCTTCAGTGTCAGACGGGTCACTTCCTCTCCTTGATTCGACTTCGATACAAATAGCAGAGGCGCCCATGTGTTCAGTATGAAACAGTTATTTGACAGATGTTTTTACCACAAGCCAGACTGCAATCTGTCACCCTATATCTTGCCTTCCCAGCCTTTCTTCAGCTTTTATCCCATTGTTCTTCCAAAGCCATTCCTGATGCCACCCAGCTTGTCACAAGGCTGAGAGGGTGAGAACGAGGTGCAGCCGGAGCACAAACACCTCTTTATATACACATATCATGCTTTACTGATCTGTATGACAGCTGCTGACTGCTGGAGAGACCAAAATATTACAGATAAATTAAAAGGCAGAGCAGATTGTGACTCAGGTGGGTGTTGGGTGGGCAGTTAAGGGGGGGTACAGCCCCCACTCCCCCAGTCTGAAAAAACTGACCTAGCAGGTTCAGAGAAATACTAGGTGCTCATTACTGCCAGGGTCTGTGGGCAAATTACTATAAAAGATGTCAGGGAACACAAGATGAATCCTTTTGAAACATATCAAACACCAATTAAGGTGCAAACACATAGCAATGTTAATATTTATTCAGTGTTATTCGGATGTCAACAGTTACATGGTGAATGTTCTAACTTTCAATGTGTTCTTACTAAGCTATGATTTTATCAAACACCAAATGTTCCACAGCAAGTCAGTGCTGAGCTCACTGTTACAAGCGACTTGTTAGAGCTGAAATTCAGTCACAGATTTTACAGGCGGAGAACTGTATGGTCTACAAATATTTTTCACTTTTTTCCCCATAACTAGTTAAAGTCTCTCTCTGGTGTCAGAGCAGTTATGCTGGGGCTCTTTGCCTTGGTGATCAAGCAAAGACCTGCAGCCAATGGAAGCGCATTCTGACTGTTTGTGGAATATGCTGCTCCCTGCTGGTCAGTAAGCAGAAGTAAATTAACAGTTGAGGTTCCACGCTTCTTTTATGAGTATGCTCAAGGCAGTTTTACTTACACAAAAATGTCCAGAGGGCAGAACAAAAGATGATTGGTTCACAGAAACAACTAGTCAGATTGTAGATGAAGTGGGACCAAACAACTAGGGGAGGCTGGACAAAAACATCTAATTAGTTGCTTGGACCCACCTCCTCTACAATTTAATTGGTTATCTCTGTGAGCCAATTACTTTCTGTTCTGCCCTCAGCACATTTTTGTGTAAGTGAAACTCGCACGAGCTAAGATTGCAGACACAGGGTAGACGAAGCTGTAAACTGTGAACCACAACTGGGACAAAATCAACAAGGAAGTGAAACCGAAGGCAAAAACATATTTGTAGCCATGGTAACAAATGCCAGCTGATTCATGCTCACAGTTCATTCATACACAGTGCCAAACACTTAGCTACAGCACAGGTCTGGCCTTGGGAACATACTCTGTAAATTGGCTTGTACTCCAGCTGAGCCCATAAATAATTAACCTTAAGTAAGCTGTTGATTGGATTAATCACACAATTTACATTACTCTAACGTGTTTAGCCCTGGGAAAGTCTGGCCTAACTCTTAGTGCCAGTATTCACATTTCTGAAGGACGGTAAGACTGAATAACCAAGCCCATGGGTGGTAAGGCTCTGTGGAACGCTTGGGTGTGGCCGGCACTGTTGCTGCTGGAGCAGGACAGATGAGGCTCAAGCAAACATCATCTTTTGGGCAGGGATGAAACTCAGTGGACTATGGAGAGGCAGTTACCGAGGGCACAAGGTCTAACTCGAACTTGCTTAGCTGAAGTTCTTTGGATGGTCAGTCAAATCTAGGGCTACAAGTCAGAAACTGATCCGAATGTAGCAGAACAAAGTGTAACACGGCCAACTGTGAATCTCTTCTCTTTCTCTCTCCCTTCTCTTTTTCTTGAGTTAGGCCACCCAAGGACCTCTCAGTGCTAGCAGGGTGCCCGCTCATGTGCCTGTTGGCCAGGAAATACTGTCCAACCATCTCTCCGAAAGCACCCGGCCTGAATATAAGGCGTTTTGGCTGCTCATTTTAAAAGGAAGCACACTAAACAATGCTTTCTCCTGTTGCTTGGAGACACTGTGGAGAGCAAGAGCCACGTGGTGGGAAGGCCAAACGGCGGCGCTGCGATTCTGCAGCAATGCCAGCTTCCTAATGAAAAGGGCACCAAGCAAAATTAAGGGTCCACTTTCCTTGGCAAATTAGGGGGACGCCCATGGAGAGAATGCTCCTCCGTTTTCTGGTAACGTCTACATTAGTAGCAGTAGTAGTGTTTATATTACTTGTCGATCAGATGAGTATTTTATGTCCACTTTTCTTAAGTCTGCTCTCTAACACGTTGAACTGGGCAGCCTTCACAAGAGCACTATTTTCAGTTTTGGGCTCAGCTCCATGGAAACCAGTTGGAATAACTGCCAATTTTATGATGTAATGAAATACTCTGGGAATGACACATCAGTACTACTCTCCACACACGAAGCCAAAGCCAATGTGGATCATTTCACTTGTACTTCCATCCTAACAGCAGAATCCGACACTGGAAGCAGCTGCAGTTCTCACAGATGAATTGCTGTCTGGCTCCTGATTGTCCGTGGAGGTCTCACTGCCAAAGGGTCTAGCGGAAAGTGGCCCTGACAACCCGGTCGCTAAGTGGCTGTGTTGGGCGAAAGTTGTCTCCTAGGAGACTGTCGCTGCCCTCGAGAGGCTCCTCCCCCTTCCTGTGGGTCCTCAGACGCCGGAATTCATCCATCTATGAGGGAGAGGTCACCAAAGTCTTACAGCTAATGCTGATAAACCTGTCTGGAGGCTCCTACCTGAAAGCAGGCGAACTGACAGTACCTCTACCTTCATATGGGTATAAGTGAACCTCTACCTTCATATGGGTATAAGTGAACCTCTACCTTCATATGGGTATAAGTGAACCTCTATCTTCATTTAGATTTCTATGTACCTCGATCTTCATACAAATTTGAGTGAACCTCTACCTTCATATGGGTTTGAGTGAACCTCTACCTTCATTTGAATTTCTATGTACCTCCGTCTTCATACAAATTGGATTGAGCCTCTACCTTCATATGGGTTTGAGTGAACCTCTATCTTCATATGGGTTGGAGTGAAACTCTACCTGTTGCTGGGAGACAGTGAGTGGGTAGCGATATAGTATCCAGGTGACATTCTCACTGCAGGGAGGCATGGTAAGAGAGCCCTCATAGACCCAGTAATCTCGAAGGAGCGGATCTGAGAAGGCACAAGTAAACATATCATAGGATCAAGGGACAGAGACACATCATGGATTACAGAGACGGAAATAGGTTCTAAGTTAAAGGGACATAAAGAGGTCATTGATCCAGAAATCCAAACACAGAGAGACAGACAGTTCATGTGGGGATAGAATTTTACAGGCTATTTAAGAAAAAGAAGGTCACCAAAACTGATCTGATGCTAAGTCTGGTTCACTAATGCTAACTTACCGGGGAGCAGTGTGTTAGGGTTAAAGAGGTGGATCGTCTTCGACTTGCCCTGTTCAGATTAAACAAGGAAGCATACGATTTACACTGTAGACAAGGTCTTCATCAGTGACAAGAAACTTCAGGAGATGATAAATTATTCAATGTACTGGCATCCTCCAGACATCCGCAGTGACAGGTGGCCTGAACCTGGTACCACAAGCAGATCAGAAAGCTTCAGTGGTAGAAACTGGGTCAGCTCTCAGCCTGCCTACAGCTCGTCTGATTTCAGACACTCCATTTAACGAGCCTCATCTGGATATAAAATAACCATTTAAGTGTGAAGAAGCCATCCAGCGAGATGAATATTTATCAGCCTTAAAGGCACAACAGCGTGAGACAATCGAGCTTTTCGTGAATTCTTAAAAGTGTTCTTTGTTCCATCAGGTTTTCACAAAAAGGAACGTGATTCTTTTGTGAATTGGTCCCAGAATAATGAAGATTCTGAACCACACCTCTGTGTCGCCCTCTCCTGGAGGATCAAGCAAGTGCGTCAGCCATTGTCGCCCACCTTGTACTGCAGTTCTGGCAGGATGTCCGTGACTGCTCTCAGACCCAAATGCTCTCGACCTATCTGAAAAGATGTCAAAATATGTCAAAGCAAACTAGAAGCACTGCTTTGTTTATTGCCATCATGGCAGATACATTGGCCACATAGTTTTGCGAGATTGTATTAACTATATGACTGTCAGAGAAGCTGGTTTGGTTAGTGGTGGTGGGCACAGTTTGGTAATTCAGGTCCAGAGAGTAAAAGTCCAGACCGGGCTTTTCTTTCAACCAACCAGCTGAGCATAAAGAGTCACAGTCACAGAGACTCAACTGGTTGGTTGAAACAAAATCTGGACTTTTACTCTCTGGACCTCAATTAACCAACTGTGATGGTGATTCACAGAATTCTGATTGTCAAGAAGGAAGAGACCTGCACAAACAGAGCAATGATGACGATTCCCTGCCTCCTGCCCAAGGCCTCATCGATGCTGCTGTGTACGGTTGAGTTCCAGTGAATCAGATGGAGCTGAAATACAGCAGAGATTAGGAAAGACAGTGGACACTGGTTCTGGGGGAAATAATATTTTTGATTTTTAACAAATGGGTCATGGAAATACCCACCATGTCCATTAGGGGGCGTTACTCACCTCCATGGGAAAGGCCTTGAAGTTAACAGTGTGCTCGGAGCCACGCTGGTTCTCCCTGCCCCAGTGAAAGCACACCTCATGCAGCTTAAACTCCTGCTGCCTGGGCAGGGGTCCCCCTGTCACCACTGGAGTAGTGGGAGTCAGAGTGTATCCTTACATTTCAGGTTCTACATACTACTTTATTTGGGCAGTGGTGGTTTAATGGTCCAGTGCTGGCTTAATGGTTAGAGAAGTGCACTTGAAATTGAAAGATTACAGGTTTGAATCCCCGACCAGCAAGGTACCGCCCCCAGGTACTGCTCCCTGGGCACTGAATTAGCAAGGTACCACCCCCAAGCACTGCTCCCCGGGCACTGAATTAGCAAGATACCACCGCTAAGCACTGCTCCATGGGCACTGAATTAGCAAGGTGCCGCCCCCAAGCACTGCTCCCCGGGCACTGAATTAGCTGCCCCCTGCTATGTCACATTGGCACATATGGGTTAAATGCAGAGAACACATTTTGTTGTTGTGTGCTGTGGTGTGTCAGCAATGACAATTAATCACAAAATTCTAATTCTATTTATAGCACAGCTGTTAAGTTGCTGAGCCATTTTGCTAGTACCTGACTTTGACTTCGGCAGGATGTGCACGGTGCGTCCATCATTGATGACCTCACAGTCCCGACACACCGTGTAGCTGGGCTCCAGTTTGACCTCGAGCAGCACCGGGTCGTACAGGGCCTCCCGTGAGTTGAGGTTGATGGGGGACTGGTACTCGCCATTGGCCTGGGGAAACAGTAGACCCCACTCCACACCTGACACCAGACCAAAAATGGGAGGGGGTCTGTGGTCAGTCTGCATTCTGGCAACAATGACACATAGTTCAACATGTGGCCAGCAGTTGTAGAGAAAATCATTAGTATAAAGCCAAGCCCAGTGCAGAAGAGTTGTAGTTTACTATGAGACAATCCCATGCCAAACACATGCAATCCTGCATAAGTCTTAGGCAGTCAAAAAAAATATTCAAGGCTATTTATGCTGGTAGTAAGTCCGTATTTGCTCAAAAATAGCACAATTTAACGTTACAACATATGCATTAACATAAACACAAAAATAACTAAAAAGAATTTGTTCTGTTCTTGTCCGATGGCTCGATGAACACCAATTGTTACATTTCCTCATCAGCTCTATTAATTCATTAATGTAATTAGTTAAATAACTCGGTGAGGTATCGAACAGTAAGATAAAGTGGGGTAGTGGTTGAGTCAAAAAGTACTTGGATGTATTGGGTGGTCGCTGCAGTTATTGGGGAGTCTTTAGGGGGGCTTTTGAAATGTCTAAGCTGACACATTTTGACAGACATTATGTCATAGTTTTATGTCATTATGTCTCTGCCTATGACTTTTGTACTGCGCTGTGCTGTGCTGTGCTGTGCTGTACCATACCGTGCTGTGCTGTGCTGTGCTGTGCTGTACCATACCGTGCTGTGCTGTGTGTCAACGGTCAAAAAATAAAACCGAAATAAAAACTTCTGCAAATGAGTAGGATGAAATAAAACATAGGAACCCTGTTACAAACTGTCCGTCACTCTGATCTTCTTACCATGTTTACTGTGAGTGTTTACTGTGAGACTGGGGAGCATTCATACTCCGGGGTGGGGGGGGGGAGGACAGACCATCTGTCCTCTGATACTCAGAAAGAACCTGCTGACCTATATAACAACATACTGCCACCACCCCACTCACTCACCGTAATGTTATTCCAGTCTCTGCCAGAAAGGTACATACACACCCATTACAGTGTAACTGATGGAATGTAGACATGCAGGTTCTGCAATGAGTATAATGCAATACTGGACCATTCAGCAAGAAGGAAAGTCTCCATCTGGGACCAAGACGCGCAGGAAGTTAACATCTCTATTGCATTCTGCACTTTATGTGCAAGATCAGTGACGTTCACCAAGTAAAGTATGATTTCTGAACACCCATCCTTTCTACTTTCAAATGTCCGTTGGTTCGTTCAGCAAACGGCTTCCTGGGGGCCTGAGTCCACTGCAGGAAGCAGGAAAATCCCTGGGTGGTACGCCGGTCCATCACAAGGACCTCCACTGAGCTGCACCACAGGCAATTCAGAGGCTCCAATGCACTTAAACTGGCGTCTTGGGTCTGGTTGGAGGATACCAGCACAACAAAGGGAGAACATGCAAACACACACACACACACACACACACCAAACACACACACACACCAAACACACACACACACACCAAACACACCAAACACACACACACACACACACACCACACACACACACACACCCCAAACACACCCACACCCCCCCACCCCAAACACACACACACACAAACCACACCAAACCCCCACACACACACACCA
>JAODKE010000088.1:13530983-13543167 GCA_026779605.1 Mormyrus hasselquistii
CCCATAGAGGAGAGTCAGGCCGCTGTGTCGGGGCTCTGCATGATTATGCTCCTGTAGAGGAGAGTCAGGCCGCTGTGTCAGGGCTCTGCATGATTATGCTCCCGTAGAGGAGAGTCAGGCCGCTGTGGTGGGGCTCTGCCTGATTATGCTCCCATAGAGGAGAGTCAGGCCGCTGTGTCGGGGCTCTGCCTATATTTTTAGCATTACACTCGTGTCATAAATGTATAATAGTGACACATGAAAACGCCCTAATTCCACATTCCAATTTCTTCAGTACCTCTCAGCGCCATGATCAAAGTTCATTAGTGCTCCACTGAGACACTACTGCAACCTTCAATCAACAGTCTGACGGTAGACTGGCGTATGCTGTGTGTCAGGGCAAAAATGCTGGAGGAGCCTGGTTTGTTTCTGCCCTATTCCCAGTAGCCACAGCAGGAAGGACTCTCTATAAAATGTTTCCAAAATTAAAGTGACCTGTTTAGCTTAAAAGTCTCTTTAGTAGAATATTTTTGCGCAAATGCATGGATCGACATTTCAACAGCAACACCTCTGCTAGGCGAGGATGTGCATTGGGGTGTGGGAAGTAGGGAGATCTACTGATAATGTGGAAGTACCATGAGCTTTGGGGGGGTCAGGGCTGGTTTGGTCCCTAAAAATGCTGGGAATTCCAGACACATTCTTTTGGCCCAGAGCTTTATGCATTGGTATATAAAATAAACCTGTTGTCTATTAATTTACTGCATTGACCTTCTGTGTTGGACCCCAGCGGAAGATCTGCCCTACCATTTGCCGGAGGACTGGCTGTGTCAGGCAGAGGAGGCCAGGACTACCCATGCATGACCTGCTAGCAGGTGTCACTCAACATGGTGTCGGTTTCCTTGACAACCGCATCCGGAGCCATCACACTCTACTGTAGGCTGCGGGAGACAATGGCCAGAGTCAAAGTCATGCTGAATAGTAGAGGGTTGATGTAGAGTCTCCTTTGGAGGGGGAGAAATGCAGATACCGGTGTTCATTCTTTTAAATATCTGCCTTTGAATGTTCTCAACATTGCATGTTGTGCCATTGTCCCACAGATCTTTTCCTGAACGTGTCAATCCCCCTGCCCTCCCAGTGACATGTCATGGGCTAGCGAGCAGCTTTGGTCTCGCGTGATTGATCTGCCTCAGACTCTTTAAGGTGGATGCCTCATTTAAGGTGGATGCCTCATTTAAAGGGCATCGCTTTGTTGGGGCCGGACATGTTTATCCATTCTCCTCTCCATTCTATCCTGCTCCTCTACAGGCTAGATGACAGTTTAACGGGTGAAGCACAAACATGTCGTTACTGAAATGGAGTCCGCCAGAGAGCCGTAAAAGTGGCTCCTCCCGCCTTCTGATGCACGCAGTCAGTGGAATTCTGGGATATGTAGCAAGGTCACCTTTTCAGCTTCTGAGATAAGCGACATAAGATTAGATTAGAGATAAGATTGCAAAGCGACAACGTGGATTGATTCGTCAAATATGACTTGAGGACAGAGATCACTGCGACTGCGTTCTCTTGACCAGCCGCTGCGCGCGTGAGTGTCCCTGGTGATGCGGTCCTGGATGTTCTGCACTTCTTTTGCCTGTTTAGCCTAATTAACCTCGACATCTGTTCCGTGAGGAAGATCCCCTCCCACACATGATACTGCGCTCAATGTGAGTCAGAACTAAGTGTGAATAATACAGGCCAGAGCAGTCTGTCTCTGGATCAAGTCATTCAAGGTTTAGGTAGATATGAGAGGTTCAGAGATACAGAGACGCAGCTAAAGGCTCACTGAGTCTCAGGCGGCTTCATTTTTTTCTTCAGCTCACTGCAATGTCAGTATTTTTGCCTTTCAATATCTAAAAAAATATATATAATTACTTTAAACGTGACCCATTACTGTACAGCCATAGATTAACACGAAGTGGTGGTGTGGCTAAGTAAAATGGGAGTTTTAATTACACAAAAACGTTCGGAGGGCAGAACGAAAAATGATCGGTTTAGAACGATAACTAGTCAGACTGGAGGAGGAAGGACCAACCAATCAGACGTCCTGGTCCCACTTCTTGTAATTCCTTTCATGGGGCTCCAAACCATGGATACCCTGGCAGATTCAGGCGGCCCCTGGATACGAAAAAACAGGGGTGCCATAAAGGGAGGGGGGAGAGTTACAGGGGGAGAGGTAGGATGATCACAGAGGACCACTGAGTGACAGGGGCCCTAAAATATTTGATATGCTTTCATGGGGCCCCAAATCATTAGCGTGGCCCCTGACGAAAACTCATAACGTTAATGGACAATCTGTAAATTGTACTGTGAGTGACACCTCACACCTTTCAAGTTAATGAAAGACAAGTTTAAATCTTTGCAAGACATTTTTATATAACCTATCTGGTTAATTTTTATAAATGCATTTTAGGTGTACAGATAACCTAAGATTGTTTGTCTTCGAGACAAAGTTAATTACAAAATTAATGTATTCCAAATTAAAGGCGATACACCAACCCACTGGTAATAGGCAGCCAGAGTTATCCGTCTTCAGGAGCCATCTTCAGGAAAGCTGCGATACTGCACTCTGGTGAAGCCGCGAGCCGGATCTGAGGCGCCTGTGCTTCAGGAGTCATGTCGGTGAGTTACACGGTGATATAGCACGGCAGATGTACAGTGTGTGACCAACATCCACGCTATAAGACTAATTCACCAATAAATGATCCCCCCACCCCCCTCCACACACACACGCACACGCAAAAAATACACTTTCCGTGTTGTCTTACTCACAAAAACGATGGCATTAATATGTCAATGAACTTCGCCGGAATGTATACTGCTGTACTGACTTGACTGTGGACAAGATGAAAAAGTTGCCAGTTGGAATCGTTTGCTTGGATCACTGTCGACTAGCATTGTGTGGCTTCTGCCAGAGACCTTTCCGTGACCATGTGCAGACACTGTGGGGGAAGGGGACTTATTAGTGACAGACCTCCACCCAGCCATGTACAACTGCGCATGTTTGCCGTGTACTACTCAAGGTGAAACCCAACGCTTAGTAGATATCCCCATTTTATCAATGACATGATAACACACGAGACTCGTGCGATCGGTGCACACAAACGCTCTGATTTTCACCGGGTTTGTTAACCAGTCAGCCTCCCGAATTCGGGAAAGCACCTGCAGATGGGTAGCACCGAAGGTTGGTAATTTAACGGAGGATTATTCAATGCATCCCTGGGGAGAGTAACCTCGTCGGGCGTAATCACGTCAGTGCTCCACGGAATTAAAATGATCGCTGGACAGGCGCACAAAATGAGTCCAGCTGTCACACGGCGTGTCGGTCACAGCTGGGCGAAGCCTGGGCGTCTTAAAACATTAATGAATCTGCTTAATAATTACCACAAGACTCCGCCAGCACATGGGGGATCGAGGAGGTGCAGCGAGCACAGCGTTCCGCACGGTCCCCAGTGTCCTCCTCTTATATCCTTCAGCCTTTGAATTGATATAATCTCCCCGCATCTTTACGTTATCTATGGAAATATATTAGCTTTTCTTTTGCAAATTAAATGATTTGGCATTTTAAACAAAGATCATTTTCCCTATTTTTTCTTCAGTTCTTCTGAGTCATCTGCACCGTATTTTAGGAGAGAGTGTAAACTTACCTAGATACAGCTACACACAAGCTGACCTTGATTGCACATAAAAGGCAGCAGGAGGGAGAGTAAAAACCAGTTGCACTTCTCTGAGCACGCGACACAGTACACGTAATCTGTTTTCCTTCATAATATAAAATGAATCATTTGGATTCAGGGGATATTTCTTAAACATCTTCGGTTTTTTTCTAATACCTGAAAGAAAATAACTGGTCTCCCAGCATCCCCAGATCCACGACGAAATCAAGCAGGCATATGGCAGCAGACCACTAAATCAACATTTTCCACGCCTGCTTGAGCATCTGAATCACGCCAGATCACGAAGAATCGCAGCGTCCTTGAGGAGCATTGCAATAACATGAATGGCATACATAATCCTTTCCTACAGAGACATTACAATGAAACAATCGCGTTGAGCTGTGGCATGTAATTATTTTAGGACGGGGGCTGGCGCCGGGACACACAAGCCTTGTCTGAGGGGGGAGCGGAGCGGAGCTCTTCAGCACCATTCCGGGAGGACAGCTCACTCAGGCACCGCAATCCCGGTAATAATTTCCGCTTTCCTCTTTTCTGCTCTGTGTCGGATCCTCCAGGAGGGATCAGGACCCGTTTCAGGAGATACAATTCCCGCAGTACAAAGAAAAGTTGCTGAATCGACCACGGGACGGGACATGGAAGAGGTTTTACGCCCTACGGTTAAGTGTATTTTCAGAGCGGCAGGAGAAATGTTAAATGTACCATGTGGCGTTTTGTCAAATGGGCTCCCAGTGTAGTAGCTACGGTACTGAAAAGGACACGGTGGGTACCAGGTACCCCGGACGGAGTGTTACGGCTTTGCTTGTCATTTAGTATTACTAATGCTGCTTGGGCTTCTCTTTAATTAATTTTGTTTAACGAATCTAATTTTGCAATACATAATATAGCCTAACTAAACAATAATATCGATTAGTGCAATGGAATACCATATTTAGAAGGAATAATAAATATTTTGCGCTACAGAGTATAACTGCATGCGTGAAATAGTCGCACAATTATTAAATGCTTTTTTATGATAGAGTAAAATATTTCACGTGGGATAGCTGCTTGCATGGAGAGGGGTTAAAATGGGCGCCCTTCCTTCAGTACCGCGTTAGGTGAACATCGGAAGGTCACCGTAGTGAGAGGAGAAAAGGTTGCATCGTATCATTAACTCAGAGGACTTAAGCCTTTGTATAAAACGTGAAAGAATTACTGAGAAATTGAATGCCTTATTTGTAGTAGCGTCTTTTGAACAGGTGATGAGTTAATGAGGTTTATCGATTCAAATACGTACGTGTTTAGGTATGAACTTATTTTTAATGTGTTATGATTTCAGCCATGAATATTTGTTACCTTTTTTTCAGGAAAGGGACACAGTAACAGAACCTACGAGGTCTAGAGAGATCACTTCAGCTATGTTTGGAAACTCCAGCATTTGTGGATTTTAGTGTGAAATCCCGGGACCCATTTCCATGGCAACGATTCACGTGGACTTGACCATCACGAGCGGCATGAACCACCTGCACGGGGGCCTGAGCTCCGGAACCACGGAGAAAGCTCGCCTGGAGCTGAGCGAGAACCCGGACACGCTGCACCGGGACATCCAGCAGGTGCGGGACATGATCGTCAGCCGCCCCGACGTGGGCTTCCTGCGCACGGATGACGCGTTCATCCTCCGCTTCCTCAGGGCTCGCAAGTTCAACAAGATCGAGACCTTCAAGCTTCTGGCCCAGTACTTTCAGTACCGGCAGCAGAACCTGCACTTATTCCAGAGCTTCCGGGCCGATGAGCCGGGTATCAAGCGAGCTCTGATGGACGGCTTCCCGGGGGTACTGGGGGCGCCGGATCAGAACGGCCACAAGATCCTGCTGCTCTTCGCCGCCAACTGGGACCAGAGCAGGTGAATGTCTAAACGTTCAGACTTTACTCCCAATATCCCCTCCTTTGCAGGCCTTGTTGTTGAGGGTAAAGAACCCAAAAGACCAGTCGCTAGTGGCTAAGGAGCTGAACCTTTGAGTGGGTAGGTTAAGTCTCCTGAGGGCTCCTCATAAAAGATGGTTATCCTAAATAATTTATTAAAATAGCTATCTTTGGAATGTATAATATCACTGAGGAAGTATATATCGATTTCTCATGTTATTTATGATTACTAAGGCAATGCTAATATTTTTATGTAAATAAAAGATACATCCAAACCACATGGACTGAAGTGGTCACTCATGGGAGTTTACTTACAAAAAAATGATTGGTTTGGAGAGATAACCAATGAGACTGTAAAGGAGGTGGGACCAAGCAACTTATACAAAGACATCTCATTGGTTGGCGCCTCCTCTAGTTGCTTGGACCCACCTCCTTTACAGTCTCATTGGTTATCTCTCTGAACCAATCATTTTTCATTCTACCTTCAGAAGATTTTTGTGAGCAAAACTCCCATGAACGAAATGGCCATGCATGGATTCCTGGTAATTCAAGTTACCTTTTAATTGTCAGGCAAGCCAGAAAAACGCTGAAGTATCGAAGGCAGCTAAGCCTGTTCCCAGGCCTGTTTTTTTTACTCACAGCAAAGACTTAGACTTTTCCATTCTTGTCTTTCTAATCCATGGTTTCTTGCAAATGTCAAATGTGTAAAGTAATGAACAACCAGGAATAAATATTGTATTTGCTGATTAAGTGTGGTCTGAGGCTACAACGCAAACACCCCATGACATCATTTATAAAGCTTATTAAAGGCAGCTGTGGAGGGCTGCAGGTCGGCCAAAAGAGAAATCGATGCTTCCACGCTAAAATCCAGCTGGTTCTCGCATGTTCCACAGGAGCTCATTCACAGACATCTTGCGGGCCATCTTCCTGTCCCTGGAAGTCCTGATTGAGGACCCCGAGCTGCAAATCAATGGCTTCATTCTCATCATCGACTGGAGCAACTTCACATACAAGCAGGCATCCAAGTTGACTCCGGCTATCTTGAAACTTGCTGTGGAGGGACTGCAGGTGGGTGACATATGTAGGCTATTCAGCTCTACAGATAGGATGTATCAAAGCCCTTTGTGACATCACTCAATGGGGATACCTGCAGATGTTTGGAGATACTGGCCAGTGATGCCTAATAGGGATACTGCTAGAGATGAAATGTGGATATATCTCCTGATGGATATCACAACCAGCTTTCTTGATGACTGTGGTTTCTTATCTGCACGGGAGTCGGCCTCAGGCTCACCAGTAGGTTCCCTGCACGGACTTTGAATGCATCTCTGAAATTGGGATCTTCTTTAATTTTTTTTTGGCAAATTTGTTCTCCTGCTAAGTCCGTGTTTCTGTCCCCGAATTCACAGAGGGACAGTATTGGGGTGGGGGTGTGGGGAGGCGGGGTGGGGGGGAATGGGATGTGTTTCTTTTGCACCTCATTTGGTCCCCTGTAGAATCAATAGGCGGCTCTCTGCTTATCTACAGCCAAGACCTGCTGGAAGAACCAACCTAACTGGCCTTAAAAAACCTTCCCAATGAAAAAAATCTCCCTGCTAGCACTTTTTGAAAATGAATGTAATATGTATAAATACGCAGCGCCGTCCTCGTGACTTCACAGGGGCACCTTGATGCATTGTCATATCCTGCGGTCTGGTGGCTGGCTTCCACTCCAAACTCCATCTCCTTCTCCATTTCAAATCATTACGTTCAAAACCTGGCCTAGTATCCAGTATGTACAGCCATATAAATTTCTATATATTAGCAAATGAATGGCAATGAAGCAGTAACAATGATAACTGCGCCGAATCAGAGCGCCTGGCCCCTGCTCGGTTCACCGGTGACCCCCTTTTCGTCTCTCGCAGGACAGTTTCCCTGCCCGCTTCGGTGGAATCCACTTCGTGAACCAGCCGTGGTACGTCCACGCCCTGTACACCGTCATCCGACCCTTCATCAAGGACAAGACCAGGAAGCGGGTAATGACGCCTTCCCAGCCTCACTGGCTGCTCCGGGTTCGCGCAGACGCACGATAAATAAGTAACTTTGTAAATACAAATGTATAGTCACATATAAGTAAAATGCCACGTTGATATAAAATAAGGAAATAATCGACAACAAAAGCCAGGCAGAACTGTGCGGTGCTTTGGTCTCCTTCCTCCCAATCAGTCGTTCTTCTGCTCCGGCACCATCTGCACGTTTCCTGAGTGACGATACTCATTGACCTGCTATAGCGTGACCACCTGCTCCTCCTTAGCCAGTAGGATGAAGTCGGTTTTTTAAGTCAAGCATGTTGACATTTGGTCGTGAAACCTGGGGGACGTCCTTGTGATGGGAAGGGCAGAGTCGCCTCGTCACCGCAGCTTCACGGCTGCTTCTAGGGGTGACTGCAGCTGTCGCGCGTTAGACAAGCACCACTGCCTGGACGCCGTTGAGTAGATGAGGAAGATCTGCTTCTACTTGCCATTTTGGACCCTCGACACATTATGAGAATAAGATTTTTGCTCTCTCTCTCTCTCTCTCTCTCCTTCTCAAGCATCACATAGTGATCAAGGGTCCAACATGTTTTATTCACGTCTTCAACTGCAAATCTGGCCCGAAACATGAAACTATATGACACGAATTATAAATCATAAGTAAACATGTCATGATGAATCCTTGCAGATTTTTCTCCACGGCAACAACCTGAACAGTTTACACCAGCTGATTTACCCAGAATGCCTGCCGTCGGAATTCGGGGGGACGCTGCCGCCGTACGACATGGGGACTTGGGCCCGCACGCTGCTGGGCCCGGATTACGACGACGAGATGGAGTACACGCACGCGTACCACGCTCCGCACATGCGAGGGTCCCTCGGCACGACCCCCGTGGACGATTCTGAGAGCGCAGTGAGGAGGTGAGATATTTACCTCCGCACACGCGGCCCACGAGGTCTCGCATGACATAAGCATAACGGTGTAAGCTGTAAACCAATAACAGTGTCTGTAATGAGTCAATTAAACATTGCTTCAGATGAACTGTTAAGCAATGCAGCAGCTATTACAGCACAGCACAATATTTATAGTCATTAGATCATTATATATATGTGTGTGTGTGTGTGTGTATATATATATATATATGTATATATAAATGGCTAGGCTTATACCCCATAACTGTGAATCGCAGTTTCACTTAACAGAACTGGCCCGATGTCAGATTCCTCAGGCTCAGAGAGAATTAATGGCTTACAGCTGTTGACACGGCAAAGCTTTTACGGGGTTTAGCTGCGTCTGGGAGAGGATTTCACGTTCCATGTTTGTTTTGACGCGAATGGAAAGGCTGCGTGTTTCGTAAGACGCCAGCTGCGATGTTTGGACAGTGTTGCCACAGGTGCGCTGCAAGATGTCGCTCTGGGAGCGCGGTGGCCGAGGTTCGGGGCTCACAGCGGCCGCATGCGAGCAGGCGGGATGCTGCCGGGGGTGTGAGCCCGAGGTCTGCAGGGCTGGTCCTCCCTGGAGAGGGTTGCTGTCCTTCAGACCAGGCCAGACTGTCAGCCTCGCCCCTTTAATCAAGGATGGCTTGGTGCTGTCAGGTTCATCACTAACCACGTCATGCTCCCCACCTCTCCACCACCTGGCGTGTGTTCCAAGGTCTGTTCTACCTCCATGAGCCGGTCAAGAAGCCGGCCCGCTTCCTCCTGGCTCACACTGTCAGGTTCAGACTGTCCTGGTGGGACGCAGCGATTGCTGCTGTATATCACAGCACAGCTCAGATTATTAACCTCCCTGCCTTGAGTGAGCTGGTGATTGAATGAGTTGCACAATGCAATAAGCTGCGTTTGATAGATGGCAACCAAAAACCTCCAGTAGCTGATGGAGGAATATGTCCTGAAGACCCATGGGGGGGGGGCTGTCCTCTTCCTCTTCTCACAGGTCCCAGTCTGCTCTGGAACCCGAGATGCTGAAACTCGGCGAGGGAGCCATCACCCGGCCCTTGCTGGCTCTGGACTGAGCACAGCTGAAGGAGGCCTCATTACTCCACTCATTACTCCTCATTACACCTGTTTGGCCACCAGTGCATCAAGGTTTATAATGAACCTATTGCATAGTCATACTGTATTTCTGTATTAAGGACACTGTATATTCAATGGGGCCATCTCTGTTCCCAGATCAGTACTGAGGGCTCAGTGTCCCCAGAGGTACGTCATCAGATTGAATGTAAAATTAAATCTAAATACCATGATGAATCTACACCATGATGACCACAGAATATGGACAGAAAGGGGGGGGATGGACCCCCCCCCCCCCCCATGTTGCCAAATCCAAAAATAATGTTTATTGTATTTAAGTGTTTGTTGTTTCTCTCATAAATTTGAGAATGTTTAGTAACTGAAGTATTATGCCATGTTTTTTTGTTTACAGTTATTACTTTACATTTTACTTAAAGCATTCATGTATAATGCGTTATTGATGACTTCATAATGCATCATAATTCTATACATTCATAGAGTATTAAAACAGCTATAACTATTTATAAAAAGGCACAATGCATTATGAAGGTTCTATGAAGCTGTCATCTATAATGCACTATACCTTTATAATGCAGGACAAAGCATCCTTAATTGTTATACTGACCATTATAATGCATTATGAAGGTATGTATTATAGACGGCATTATAGACGAGAGCATATTCTGCCACGAGAAACATGGCTGTAATGCATCGTGCCTCTTTATAAAGTCATCGCTGTATTTATAATACTTCCTGAATGTATTATAATTCATTATGAAGGTATGAATAATGCATTGTGATGACCAAGTGTTACCCATTTACTTTATAGGAAGGTGTCTGAAAGAACATGTATTCCATAACAAAGTTGAAAGACACTTTTTTTAACTGTACACATCAAACACCAGACTGTACAGATACAGGGTAACTTACATTAAAGTGCGGGCCTACATTTAACACTCACAGCAATAAGATTTCATTACGGCGAAAAAAAGATTTAAGAATTAATCTATTTCTGGAAAAAAATGCAAAAATAAATTATAAAAATAAATGAATGCTATTAAAAACGCTTCAATTTTACATGGGTAATCATTCACATGGTTTGTCTATAACGGGAGGCGCCATTTTTATGTATTAATTGAATTGTTGAATGAATTGCATGATTAAATTAAACAACATGTGTTAGTTTATGACTCCATTATTCTCAGTCCTGAGGAGTTCAAATGTGTCTATTGTTATCTGAAAACTTACACATTGCACTTTTAATAAGATAAACTCCCATTTAGTTAATTCCTTGTACAATAAATTAGAGTTGAATTTACTTGGGATTAATGAATTAGCTGTAGCTGACTACAAACGTAAAACAATTAATGCGAAAAATGGGTATTTATTGTATTAATTTAAAAGGCAAAATGTTTGAGGCAGCTTTACGTGTAGATTTACTGTTAGAGAAATACCTTGACTCTAATTTCGCTTATCATTCAGGACACGTTACTTCACTTTCAGCATCCTACGGCTATTTATTCCATGTGCTTCTCCTGCAGAAGTGCAATCACCACACGAAGGTTAATTAAGATCTCTGTTGGGATGGGGGGGCGGCAGTGAGACCTGAGAGGCCTGCAGCTTGACACCCGCCGTCGCGCCGTGTAACTGTGTTCTGTACTCGGCTTGTGGAGACACTCTAGACGCAGCGGGGATCTGCTGACGGTGACACAGCCTTTCTCCATTACAGCGAACGAGGCGTTTTGTCTGCGCTTGAAGCGGATCCCGCATCCCTGTGGCTCCTGCACTGTCATGCCTCGATTTTGGCGTGACGCTCTTGTTTACCAGCATCCTTTACCTCGTTTTCTCTTCGCCCGATCAGGCAGCATGAATTAAAGTCCTTAACATTCGGCAGGAAGGACACAGAGAGGGATCCGCACTCGTTTGCACATTTGTCATTGGTGCTGTGAGAGTTAACCTCGGCCTGTGCACAGACATAGGAGCAGGATGATCTGTCTGCAAAACGGCATTTATACCACAACTCACACAACGGACTGTAAGATAAGTTCTGCTTTTTGTTTCTGTCCTCTAAGGTGCCGTCACAGAGTCAGATAAGCTATGCTGGCATACAAATATGCCACAGGACGTTTCGGCATGGGCAGTTATGCTGAAATAGTTTTCTGTTTAGTGCTAAAGTTGGTCTGCCAACTCACTGACTCTCACACTTTCTGACTTTCACATACAGGCAAGAAATCTTACAGCAAATCTATATTATTCCATTGTAAACCTAAAATTAGCCACATCAGAAGCATTGGTGTAGTTTGCAAACCCTGGAGACTATTTAGAAGGTAATAAAACTGTTATACACATGTAAATGCATGTGCAAACTCATCTCGAATTGAAAATCTCATGTCAGGTAACTGTTGGAAGCCATGCCATTATTACACAGTTATCCTGGTGAAAATCATCAGGGGTACACCTGGGGCAGGATGCCAGTCTACCACAGGGCACAAGGCAGGGGTACACCTGGGGCAGGATGCCAGTCTACCACAGGGCACAAGGCAGGGGTACACCTGGGGCAGGATGCCAGTC
>JAODKE010000088.1:13616182-13630498 GCA_026779605.1 Mormyrus hasselquistii
TGTGTAACGCCAGTCACAGCTACTTGTTATAATAAAGATGCAAATTCACTGGGAGATCATTTCTAAACCATTCATCCGTCTATTTGGGGCAGCATGTGGCTCAGTGGGCTAAGCCTGTGTACCATAATCACAAGGTCGCAGGTTCAAACCTCAGCATGTCTGTGGGTCCTTAAGCAAGACCCATAACCCCCAACTCCCTGGGTGCCCCAATGGGTGGCAGCTCTTCAGACAGCTTGCTCTACAATGAGCAAGTTGAGGGAGGCGTAAAAAAGAATTTCTATAAATCAGGGCTACACAACTCACGGTCCAAGGACTGCTGGTTTTCCAGCCTTCTTTTACCTGTGAGCTAGGTGTGAAGCCTCTGACCAATCAGAATCAGTTATTATTAAACTAACTACCTGGGAGAACTGAAAACAAGGCCTGGATTTGGAAGTTGAAGAGCCCTGCTATAAATAAATAAATCAATAAAGTTGTGACTATTATCTCGGGAAGCAGAGGGCTCAAGGCTGGATGTGATGCCAGTCCATCGAAAAGCAGGCACACAGGCACTCCCACACATTTTATTACAGCAATGTGTCTACGCCGTTATGTTTGTGCTTCCTTCCTGACCCGCGGTGGGACTCTGCACACTAATCCCTGCCTGCACGCTCGCGTAGTCCGCGCGCTCGGGAATGAGGCACAAACATACCAAAAAGCAAACGCCATAGTGCAACGCTGAGGCCGCCTACATTATCCTGAAAGGCAGTTTAATTACACCATATTGCCAAAAGAGGGCGCCATACTCATTCAGATAAAGATCATGGTAGTTTTCGTGCTTCTTCATTGTCACACAGCATGACCAGGTAATTATTTTACGTTACGAAGTAAACATGAGATTTTATCTAGGATTTCTTTAAATCACTAGCAATTATACAGGCCTAATACATATTATCATGATGTCATGAATAATTTGTTCTGCAAATTGTTGAACTAAGAAATGCAAGGGAAATTGACAATTAAAGAAAATATACATTTAGAGTACATTATAGATTAAGTGTATTTTGTGTATGGGTTCTTATAGAAAAATTGCGTTTCAATTATACTTCATAAATGCATATTTTCAAATATGTATTTTTTCCTGTTTCCATGCAGATTTAATCCAAACATCCATCCTCAAAACCGGGGCAGTGGTTGGAAGATGGATAATTACTCACAGGCACATTAACACAGACACACACACACACACACACACAGACAGACACATACACAGTCACACACACACAGACAGACACATACACAGACACACACACACAGACACTGGTTTGAAGTTATATTTTTGTGGGGACTCTCCATTCATTTCTGTGGGCAAACCTCTAATCCCCAACTTCACGACCTAAACGCCTACCCACCCCTAACCTTAACCTTAAGTAACCAAACCAAACCAAATGCAGGTCATTTTCAGTTTTTTGAATGTATTCACTGATTTTTGCGGGGAGCCGGAAAAATGTTTCCGACAACCTCAAAATAACAGTTTTTTTAATAACATTGTGGGGGGCATTTAGTCCGTAGAACGTAATGTAAACAAAATCCATATGCGCGCAAACACACACATATACAGAGAGAGAGAGAGAGAGAGAGAGAGAGTTCATCGAGTAATACTTTTAAAACATAAAAGTAAAAGGTTTTTTTTCTCGGTTAACCTATCGAGATTATAAGATCTTAAGCAATTCATGACATTAGCTGCGTTTATGCTGTATGCGCGGCTACGTATACTTCATAATGTACTGCAAAGAGATCAGACTGCAGGAAGGTAGCGGGGATCCATCGGTAAAATAGGACTAATTAAAAGGATAACCTGATTGGATGGCGATCCCGTTATTCCGTTAGAGACCTGGGTACAGGGCTAAAGCCGCGCCAGTGCTGGACGTCCGCGCACGTTTGCGGTCGCACAGACCTCGAGATCATTTGAGGACTCTGATTATGGCTCTACAAAATCAGGTCCTGGTGGATTATGCTTTGGAGTACAATCTTTAGATGCGAAAGGAGGTCCTTTTTTTTGCAAAACCCTAGGCGCTCTGTGAAACAAAATGTCTTTGCCAAATGTAATTGTGGATGAAGCTTCCAGTGATTGTCAATCAGAAGTTAAGACTGTAGGACTCGGGCACAATGACTGCGCGCAGCCAGGTGCATCGCAGGAGATGCCAGGTACCGGCGGTCGGCCGACCGGAGTCCTCTGCGAAGCGAGGAGCCGCGGGCTGTGTACGATGGAGAGTAGCGCGGGTGAGCAGAGCCTAGATGATGACAGCGATGGCAGGTATGATATGATGCCCGTGATCGATAACAGGATTTCCGCATCCAGCATTAAAACCGAGCCGGGTAACAAAATCAAGGAGCATAAGGTCCTGAGGCTGAACATCAACGCTCGGGAGCGGAGGAGGATGCACGACCTGAACGAGGCGCTGGACGAGCTGCGCTCCGTCATCCCCTACGCGCACAGCCCGTCCGTCCGCAAACTCTCCAAAATCGCCACTTTACTGCTGGCCAAAAATTACATATTGATGCAGGCGCAGGCGCTGGAAGAAATGAGACAATTGGTGGCATATTTCAACCAAGGACAAACTCTTTCTTCGGTGCATCTCTCTGCTGTCGTGACACCGGCTCCAGGTGCCTGTGAAGCTTTTCCCGGCCCCGCCGGCGCCGCCGCGTCCTCCTGCCCCGACAAATTTGTTTTGTTCAACAGAGTCCCGTTTAGCTTCTATAAGCAAGGCAAGTCTTAAATAATACAGCCTCACTTCGTAAAAGCAGCAATTCCTGCTACAACATTCATCGTTTTAAAACGGGTTTAGCGGTAAAAGGTGCGGGAAACACCTTTACTCATTAATGTATTTTTTCTCATCATATTTTGAGACAATTTAAGTATAAATGTGAATATTAACGCTTAAGTTGGTCGTATATGTCCATTTTCAGTCTTTGTGCTGATTTAGTTGGTTTACTGGAGAAACTTGATAGATACGGTAAAGAATGTCGTCTATTTGATTTGACGAGAAACGACGCTAATTTTAACTTTATTCGTGTAAACCATGTTTCCCAACCCGGTTTTCGGGGATTCACAGACAGTCCACATTTTTGCTAAGGTGACGTTTTGACTACATTGTCTGAACAAAGCTGTGAAATGTTTATTAGACATTATGTCATAGGTGGTTGCATTGATCTGTTTGTACAATGTTGGTGTGTTGAAAAGACTTAATAAAATATTTTGAATACAATTCATTGTGTTGCTATTCTATCCGTTGTTCTGTAGGTCCACTATATACTGTAATAAATATTCAGTGGACACCATTGACCAAGGTCAGGGCGTACGGTAAACTTACACCATACAGCAAAGTCAATTAACAGTGAAATTGGTACCATTTGTTTTTAGCGAAAATACCAGATATAATAGATAGACATATACTTTCTTATGACTTAAAATTAAAGTAAAACAGGTTACAGGAAGATTGTAAACCAATTAACCAAATATGATATGTGTGTCTGCTGAATGACAGCACAGAAAAGTAACAAACCACAAATCTCACAAATCTAACTCTGAGAGCGACTCGAACCCCAAGCAAGTCGAGCACTGTGTTTCTTTAGACCTGATCTGCTGGTTTCAAGGAATATTATTCTGAATAAAAATTGCTATTTTCTCCAGCTGTGTTTCAATCATTAGAAACAACCTGTGTAACATTTAATTTCTATTTTTTTCCGTAAAGTCCAACATCATTTTCCATTATAAAATACATTTAGATGAACCCTATAATATGACCCCAACACAGTCTACAGTTGTGAACAATCTTAATTGTTTCCTAAAGACAGACTCCCTTTGGTGTTGCTCTATTTGAGCAAAACTATAACATTGCATCAGCGCCTAACTTGGAACCCGCTGCTGCTCAAATTAGGTCTCATGGACAGAGAGCAGGAGTCTGTCAGCATCGCAATGAGGAGCCCATTTGATAGAGAGGCCCAGACAATGATGTTTGATCCCATGCAGAAGTCGGCTGAAGAAATAGGATGTCGATTGAATCCATAAATTCCAAGCATGTAATGACCGACGAACGTGCATGTTAGACAGACACTTGTGCCAGTGACCCCGACCACTCCCTGCGTATAAATATCACAACAGCGTATAAATATCACAACGGCAAAGACTAAATACATTCAAAACGGCATTATCACAAGTACAGCATTTTGATGTTGATTTTAATTATTACTCTCGATACTGCTGTCACAATTTATATTTCATACACACAGTGCTTGAAGTGGGCCGGAACGCAGCGGAACACAGTTCCGGAACTTCTGTATTTTCGTCTTTTGGGTTCCGCCACTTTTTTCTTTTTTCACCGCACAAATGTCAAATGTCGGAAAATTAGAGTTCCTGCACTTATTTTTTCCCACTTCAAGCACTGCATAGACATACATTTTACAAAGGAGGAGGATTGACAGATGTGGCAGGAATGTGTTCTGTTTATTTCTGATGAGGAAACAGAGAGTAAACACCATTCTCTGAGATTTTTCTGACAAAATATTGAGCTCTGAGTAAACCAAGAAACCAGAGACAGTGTCAGTTACGGCAAGTAAGCCTCCTACCATCAGAGTTAAAATAATGATCATCAAAGAAGCAGCACTGTCATGCATAAGAGGGTCAGTCCTTCCTTTACAGATCCAGGTTTTCTGGACCGAGTTAGTGGATCAAATCATCGGCAATGTTTTTTATCGTGTTCACCTTTCTTAAAGTTCGACCTCTTTTCCATAACCTGTTCTTTCTCTCCCGGAATCCGGTCTCTCTCGTGCGGTATATTGCACAAGAGAAAGACTAGATCCTACACAGCAATTCAGCCTCTCACACTGTAACTCGGCACCTCTCGTGCCTGCATTCCTTCTTTCCTCAAGCAATTCCCGCTTATGTTTTGTCTGATTCGATGCCTCAAAGTTGAAAGAAAATGATATACCGTACAGCAGCAGTAAAGCAGAGCCACTTATATGTTTTACTTGCACACACGCATTTTCATGCTTTATTCTGCACAGCCAGTCAGCACGGAGCTGGCAGCCAACAACCGTAAAATCACATCAGGACTTAAAGGGTTAAATTTTCACTGGGTGGAATTCTTTCTGGAGAACCAATAGGCTCAATTTATGCACCTTTCCTGCCTCCTGGTTAGCATTTAGTTTAAGTAAAGAGCATTTTGAGCTTCACTAGTTGACTAGTAAAGTCAAAATACTCCAACTAGTCAACTACTGAGCTTTTTGGCTTCTACTAGTTAATTAGTGTAGAGATTTATAAGTAGTGCTGACAAAAACCGAACTAGTGGAGGAAACTGACGTCTGATATCAAGAATATATGGGATTGTTGAATAAATGCTCAAACAGCTTTCCATAGTAAGCAGACCACTTGATTACTCTATAAGCGAGTTATTTAAACAATATTTGTATAGAAATTATTCTGTCCCAAGCTTTTTGATCCATATAAGTGGTTGGTCACTATAACAGTGATCACTATAAGTGGTTAATCACTATAACCGTCATCACTATAAGCAGTTGGTTACTATAACCATGATCACTATAAGCGGTTGGTTGCCCTAACCATGATCACTATAAGCAGTTGGTTGCTATAACCATCATCACTATAAGCGGTAGGTCACTAGAACCATGATCACTATAAGCAGTTAATCACTATAACCGTCATCATTATAAGCGGGTTCCACTGTATGTTTGTATTATGTGACTGACACTTAAAAATAAATGCAAGCTCATTATACTGAGGAGAGTAATATAAGCAAACATCTTAAAAAGTGCTAACAATGTACAATAGGATGTCACATTACAGTCATGTACACGATAGCCTTTGTATGGCCCTACTTCTGTCGCAAAAGACTAAAATCAAGTTCAATGCAAATACTGTTTAATATCAGAATTACAGTCAGAACCTGCATATATACAGGAACCGCATGTATCGTACATGAATATTACAGTTAAATACAAGAGCTGCATGTAAGCATAACTGCATATTAAAAATCTTTCCCTTTATAAGTCTTTTAAACAATTCTCCTCAGGAAATCGGGCGAAGCAGTGAGTCGCTGGACAGCAGCATGAGGTAGGAATCTGGCGATTCTGTTTCCATGGCGATCTCCTTGTTGGTTTAGCACATTCCCAACTACGAGCTGATCAACAAGCCACAACTTGATCTCTGTAACTCACACTTCAGCTGTCCAATATTTATAATCAAAAGATATATTTCAATGCATAAAATATAAAATGTAAATGTGATATAATTGGAAATAGAGCTATTGTACTATTTTTGTATTTTTCAACAGTTTTAACCAATAGAATCATACCAATTAGAATTTGGTAATCAGCGATGATTGTTGACACACCAATGAAATGTGTCCTCAGCCTTTAACCCATATGTGACATCGTGACATAGCAGGGGGTAGCTAATTCAGCGCCCGGGGAGCAGCGCCTGGGGGCGGAACCTTGGTCAGGGTACCTCAGTGGTACCTTGTTGGTCAGGGATTTGAACCTGCAATCTTTCAACTGCAAGGGCGCTTCCCTGACCATCAGGCCACCACTGCCCCTTACATACCTGCACATCTCTTCTTGGAGCAAATCGTTTTAAGTACCTTCCTTAAACAACACAACAGCAAACTTAATGTTGGCAGTCCACATCTTTAACTATCACACCACACGCTGGCCGTCTTATGCAATCACAACTTCATAATTAAGGTAATCAGTGCAATTTGAGCCATTCTTCCAGGAAGAGCCTGCAGCTTGTGGCAGTGTTACCAGCCATAAGCAGCAGAATTCTGTGTCACTCAGCCCGGGTCAAATCAAACCGGTCGCAGCCGGTAGCGGAAGTGGACGTCAGTGCTGGGGAGGAGGACACCCAGGCCCGCTCGACTGGGATCTGGGCCGGGCCGGGCATGGTCCTCCAGCACTTCCAAATCAAAGTATGCCAGCAGCAAGGCCAGAAACAGCTTCATCTCATTCATGGCGAGGTATCTCCCGGGGCACTTGGAGGAACCTGACCCAAACGGCATGCAGAAGTATTTCAGCTTCTGGCCGCTCTTATAGAACATCTTCTTCTCCTGTCCATCCTCCACAAACCGGTCAAACCGGTATGCCTGCGATAGGAAAAGCTTAACATCAGGTCCTCAGTTATGTACGGCCGCATCATCACGCTACGTTAACTAAGGGTGTGATCAAGAGGCTAGACTGCAGGAAGTGCCATGAAACGTGTCCTCTGACCTCAGGGTCCTCAAAGATCTCAGGGTCCATGTGCATGATCTGGGGATAGAGGGCGATGACATCACCGCGGCGCACGGGCACGGAGTGACCCTGGGCCAGCTGTAGGATGAAGTCGTCCTGTGCCACTCGGATGTTCATGGAAGCAGCGGACAGTCTCAGGCTCTCTCGGATGGCACTGCCTGGGGTGGGGGGGGGGAGGAGGAGGGCAGAGCCACTTTAAGCGTCTTCCCCATCAAAGTTCTGAAATATGGTTCCTGGTCTGTCTTGAGTAGGAACTTTCGTAACGCCTAGCCACTTTTGTGTGCCGCTTTCCTGCCACACAACAGAACCTGGGACCTTTATGCTCAAACACAGGAGACACAAAAAGCTCTTCGCCCATAATGTCATAGAAAACTATGGCTCCACCCCAAAACAATAAAGGAGAACAAGTCATTATTTAGTCATAGCATTTTATGTATATTCTATTTATACTGTGTATGACATGGTTATAATCCAATTTTAAATCTGGCTAGCGGATCGATCTTTCGTTTTCCAGAGAATAAAAAAAATTATGTATTGTTATGTTTCACTGCCAGTTGCTGTGATATTAGACAGAAGTTTGTCACTTATCCAATGTAGAAAAATGGAGATGCAAGCAAAAAAGTGTTCATTAATGTATTAAATGTGAATTACATGCAAGAAGAACTGCCATATGCTCAGTGTTTTGCTCTGCTACATCTCTTTCTTTTTCCTGCACATAAATTCCAATTCCAATTGTGGTCAACCAAGCACAGTTTATCACTATAAGCCCCACCCAGTAGTTCTTGGTGGAGCGGAAAGTACTACTTCTGAGCAGGGACTTTAAAAAATAATAAAAAAAAGGTTCAGGAACTACCTTCTAAGAACTACAACCAAGTTCCTGCAGTGGGAAGGCACCTTTTGAGTTGTAGGCAGGATAAGAGCGTAGTGGAGGAGGATCAAGAGGCCTTTGGTCTTCAAAGTAAAAATGTTTAAACTAAACCAGATGAAACAGAGGAAACATGAGATCTTGCACAACTGGGTTTTCTTCTAATAGCTAGAAGAATCAATGACTTCTTCCAGTCTGAGAAACTGTTACTCAACAAGCGTCTTTCGAAACATTCACCTCCCCCCCACCAGTATCTCCAGACACTGCTAGTGTTTGAGCGGCGTCTCGCCAGCAGACTCCAAGGCCCCCACGATGGTGTCCTCCCATCTGCCCGAGTATAAATACACAAAAATCCCAATACACAGTTATAAATAGGTGGCACTACTGACCCATGCTGCTCTTGTTTTATTCTAATGTCCCCCCCAAGCCAAGGACATGCAGTGAGCCGAAGAGACATCTCTGATTGGCCATTGGGAACCCGAGAGCGACCTCCGGTGGCCTTGTGATCTGCACAATCCTCTCCCTAATAAGCGGCTGGAATTTGACATTACATTGCTATTTGAAAATACTAGCCTACTATTTAATAATAGCTGCAGATTACTGCTCAGTGATTGGACAGATGGCTTTGAAAGACAGGTACTAGGGCCTATGAGTGAGCCTTTGGCCTGGCTGCCCCTCACACCACTGAGGGTCACGAGGCCGTGAAGAGCATCAAAGACTAAAGCTAAGCGTCAGCTCAAGGCTTCCCAGGCCGTCACCGATGTCTAAAGCAGCGTTTCCCAGTCCGGTCCTCAGTCCTCAGTAAGCTGCAGACAGCCCACGTTTGGCCGGGAGCTGGGAGAGACCAAAAATGTGGGCCGTGTATGAGTCCTTCAGGGCCACGTCTGGAAATGGCTGTAAAGGTTTTAAAAGAAGTTTGGAGAGTGGCTGAAGTTCCCAAAGGATACCAGATAAACCCCCCCCCCCCCCCAACATACTGAATAGCAAAGCCGAGAGGATGTTATTTTTTTGCAATCCCTTAGAATTAGAAGCTTAGCCCATGAAAGTTTGAAAGAAAGCAGATGGGAGTAACATTCCCACGGCGGACTTCAGTCACGTGACGGCAGCTCCGTGGCTCACAGCTGGAGAGACGCGGAGGTCTGCGCCTTCGTGGCAAAGATTCCCGTAAATAAGTCAATGCGAGTTCCCCCTTCTCCCACAGGCATCTTAAAACGCTGAAAATAATCCATCAATATAAAATTAACTGCCTCTCTTATTGCGAGTACAGGCTGACTGGAATCTGTCCAAAATACTTCAGATAAGGAGATCCAGATTGTGGGTTTCGAATTTCATTGTAGTCAAAACATAAATTAGTCAAATCCTTTATCGTCTTACAATAAACAGATACGTCAAAGAGATACATAGAAAACAGGCTAATTTTCTCATGTTTCCCTGCTGAAACTCATACTCTAATGAGAGAGCGACCAGCCCTGCAACATTATACACCGGCAACATGACCATAGCAACAACTCGGTGCTCTCAACAGCCAGAAACGTCAATGTTCAGAGAGCCGTGTCTGACGGGGGTTACACACATCTGAGAGACTCACCCATGTAAACCAGCCCGTCGATCTTCTCCTGGTTGAACGCCAATGCCTGATCCGGGTCTGCTCCCTGCTGGAATGGCCCCAGGACACGGCGGACCTCGGCCCGGACGGCGGCCAGGGCCTCGGGGTGGGTGACCAGGTGGTATAATGCCCAGAAGGTGGCAGGGATGGTGTTCCCCACAGACGCCCAAAGGATGGCAAAGTGGTGGCCTGAGAGGATATTAGGGCTGCATAATATTGCGATTTGTGTATCTTTATGTCTATGAAGTTATATTAGCCGAACACGCTACATGCTACTGTTTTGGTATATCATGGGAGCAACATTGTGGATAAACGTAATATGTCGGTGGTGTAGCGGTACTTTTCTAGAGTCTGACATTTATTAAACATAAGAATATGCCGATTTTATACAGATAACTAACTCTTGGGCGTCACAATAAATATCGCAATATTTTAGATGCACTGCTAATCAGACTACCAAACTGTGGGCGTAAGTAAACGGCCATACAGAAGGCTGAAAAAGCCAGCGTCCAGACAAACTTTTACGTCTGGTATCTGCAATCATACCACTTTTATCTGCACTGATTTGTCTGTCGACATAATTTGTGTCAACACCGCCAACTTATTTGACACAGCAGTACTAGACCATAAATAAATGCTTGAAATACCTTTTACCATTAATAGTTTAGGTAAATTTAATCTTTTATTTGTATTTGCGCAATATTAAGCGCAAATATTTCAAACAATCGCAATGTGATTTCGGGCAGCACCAAGGGACACACCCATCGTCTTACCCGCTTTATCGGCGTCCTCCAGCGCGTGGTACTGCTCAAATAACTCAGCCCGGTGTTGGATGAAGCGGGACGGACCCACCCACGTGGCCAGGTTATGGGGCATCAGGAAGGCTTTCAGCTCCCTACGTGCGGATTTAGTGGACCCCAGGAACGAGATAGGAATCCCGGCGATCAGCATGGGGAGCGCGGCATCGAAGCGCTCAAACTCTTCCCTCAGGGTCCCGATGTTCCCGTGCCGTGTGCCCCGGGGGGCCGTTCCATAGAGGGTCATGAAGGTGACCTCGAACATGACTCTACAGCAGAAGCGGTGCAGCTCGTCGGTCCTCCACTCGCCGGCCTGGCCCAGGTAGTCCTGCCGGAGAACCAGCAGGAGGTTCCTCACCATGGTCTCGCTCAGCAGGTCGAGGTTCTCGCCTTTCAGGAAATTGTAGGACTTCTGTATGTGGTCGGAGAGCTCCGGGAAGCGGGGGCTCCTGACACGTGGGAAGTCGAAGATCACGGGAGGCACCTTGTCCGAGAACTCGTGGAAGGTGAGATGCCTGCCGTGCTTGATGACGGAGGGATAAAGCACAGGGTCCATAACAAACGTCATGTATTTGCCTGGAATACACAGAGAAGACAGCACATCGGACCATAATCATCAGTATTCTCCGATCGCCCGATAACACCTAACACCCCCATGGCCCAATGACTTCACAGTTCGGCAAGGTCACCCTACAAGGTCACCTTACATGGTCAACTTCCTATTTTCATTACGGTTTATTTTTGGCCGACGCCTAAATCGACCGAATGTCTGATGACCTTCCGCGAGCAATACGGATTCTCCCCGCAGATCATCTGCCTTTTAATGACGGTAAATCACACTGGGAATCTGTCAGCCGCACCGGTGTCGTGAATGCCGGTGAGAAGTCGCACGGCTCATGAAAGACGTGAGCCGAGGTGCCACAGAGGTTCCTGTGAAGCGCCGCAGGGTCATTAACGGAGATTAAGGTTCTGCAGAAACAGGACCCAGAATCAGAAAACTTTATTAATCCTGAAGGAAATTGTACATTACGACTGCACAACACACATAACAATACAAATTTAATTTCTATAAAACAGAGTAGGATAAAGTACTATGTTACCTTGTACATAATTGACTCTGTAAACAGTTATTATAAATGTAACTTGACTATATTGCACAGTGTCGTGAATGATTCCATTGCATATATTGATAATTCAGTAGAAGTTATTAAGCGCATTGTTGCGAGGACGAGTGACAGAGGGAGGGGATGTGGAGTTTGGTTGTGGTGGGGAGGACGGACTTTCTGTGGCGTTCGGTGCAGCACTTAACGCTGGTGAACCTGAGACTGAAGGTGCTCTTCAGCTCAGTCACCACGCTGCGCAGTGGGTGGTCGGTGTTCTACATGATGGCCCGAAGTCTGGACAAAGTCCTCCTTTCAGTTACAGTCTCTAAGGAATCAAGTTCCCCTCCCGCCACAGAACCTGCCTTCCTGATCAGCTTGTTCAGTCTTTTAGCATCAGCCGCTTTCATGCAGCCTCCCCGACACCCTACAGCGTAGAAAATGACCTGACGACCACAGACCAGTAGAACATCCGCAACACGCCGTTAGAGACTCTAAAGGATCGTAGTCTCCGTAGGAAATACATCCTACTCTGCCCTTTACTGCAGGTGGCCAACGAGTGCCTAGACCAGTTCCGTTTACTGTCCATGTGAAGACCCACATATCTGTAGTCCTGAACAATCCCCACATCTTCCCCCCTGATGGACAGAGGAGTGACAGGAGGCTGTGATCTTCTCAGGTCCACCACCAGTTCTTTTCTCTTGCTGATGTTGAGCTGGAGCTGATTCAGCTCACACCAGTCCACCAAACTGTCCACAGTCCTTTTGTGTTCCATATCCCCCCCCATGCCAGACGTATCCAATTATTGCTGAATCATCTGAGAATTTCTGCAGATGAGCCCTCAGTGTTGTATCTGAAGTTGGAAGAGGTCACAGGAAGCAGCCGTCTTTGGCTTTGTCTTCTGCGAGGTGACTGTATATGCAAGAGGGATTCAAGAAGGACGGAACACTTTTACTTATTTATTTAGCAAATGCTTTTATCCAAAGCAACATTTTCTTTTTGCGAAAGTAGGATCAGCCAGTCCTGGTGCAATTGGATGTTAAGGGCCTTGGGCCTTGGGACCCATGAGTAAAATCACCAACCCAGTGATCGACATCACGGGCACATGATGCCGACCTGCTGAGCCACGCAAACTAACACAGAGCTGGAGAATGTGGGTAGCGATCCTGCTACCTATCGCAGGCTAAGTCAGAACTCTAGCATTTGAGCTAATTCACCTACAGCGGCGGACTGTGTCACCGGAGCTGAACAGCAGTGCTTCCCAGTCTGGTTCTCGGGGCTCCACAGACAGACCACGTTTGAGCCCAGAAAAAGCAAAAACGGGGTCTGTGGGGCCCCGAGGGCCGGATTGGGAAACACTGCAGTAGAGAATTGCAACACCGAACTTCTGGACGCTTCCTCTAGCACTGAAGGTGAAACATGTCCAGATGGAATCCTGATGAGCATCAAATATTAATCCCACTGGCGAGTGTAGAAACCAAATCAGCCGGTCATGTGATGAACACTGATGATTATCGTTAGTGCCAAGCAGCACCGAGGCCCCCAGAGCCCCTGATGATGATCAAAGGAGTGACATATTGTGGCTCCACCCACCACTCAGCATTTCGTCTGAATTTCATCGTAGAGATTTACTGCATAGATTATAGCTACACGATTCTGGGTAAAATATGAACTGCGTTTTTTTTCTCTTTTCCACTCAATCGAGAGTTTTCTTTCATGATTCTTGAGCAATATATATTTTTATTGTTTATTATTATTATTATTATTATTATTAAGGGATACAACAAGTAATCGATAACACTGATTATTGGTAATAAAAATAGCCGACCATGAATTTTTGTCATTGATTGCTTGCGTCTTTTCAGTCCGTGTGCAGTACTGCTCGTGGACTATTGTATACACTACATTTGTCCATGGACAGGGACCGATGTGGTCGGCACAAGTGCACAGCAGTAATACTCCACCAGACCTGCAGAGGGCAGATGTTTTGCAACAAACACCAATACAAGCAGTGTAGTGGGTAAATTTTTATTAGCAGTTTTTAATTTGCTATTAAACTTGATGGGATTATGGTGATATAGTACAATACTAGCAGTTACATTTTATTAAATAAAGCATTAGCACAGTTCTTTAAACCCAGTGTTTAGGCCCAACTTATTGATTGCCTCTTCACATAATTAAATCGATTATGATTATGCTATTATTATTATTATTATTATTATTCTACATTATACACTGTCTTTATGAAGACGGGGCATACAGTATGATGTGTAATATCTCAGATAACAGATTAGTATCAGCAGGTATTTGTTAAAAATAAATTAATAAAATCACGATATTGGCATCAATCCAACGTGTCAGTCTTGGCCAATATTGCAGGCCGATATTTAAACGCAATCAATATGCAAAGTTAGCAGCATCAAAGCCAATGACACAAAAGCTGAGATGATGGAGATGACTGCATTAGACAATCAGCGATTTTCCATAATGGAGCATGAGGGATTTCCAGGCCTCACCCACCACAGGCCGTAAAGGATCCAATCTCAAGTCTATGACTCATTAAATCTGGTGCACAGACTCAGATTTCGTTTCCCAGAGAATAAAAAAAATGACGTAACGCCCCCCGCCCCCCCCCCCCCCCGCCACGCCGCCCCGCGACACCTCCCT
>JAODKE010000088.1:13656615-13674506 GCA_026779605.1 Mormyrus hasselquistii
CTGTTTTCTTTTTGTTCTATATTTCTTCATATATTTTCCATATTGTGTATTTTTGTTATACAGTTATTTTATTTTAATATTTTATTTTATTCTTTCCTAGCTAAATTTACCTTTTATTTTATTTTTCATATTTATTTTAAGGTCAAGAGCAGTTGTCTAAGGCATTTCACTGCATATCGTACTGTGTATGACTGTATGTGACAATTTAAATTTGAATTTGATTTGAATAGAGTTAGCAGCGCTAAGTAATGATACCAGGACATTCACTTTCCACAGCAAATATTTTAATGCTATCATGCTAATTTTAATAAAAATGTGGCATGAACAACACAGCATGTACAGGGTGTAACATCACGTAACAGTTTCATAGTCTTTCAAGGTCAAAGGTCAAAGGTCAAATTAATATGATCGAACCCAAACAAATGCATTTATATGACCCAGTTTCCTGTTTCTATAAACGTCCCCTGGCCCCTGAGGGGAAGAGGAGCAGCCTTACGGTCACTGAGCCTTTAAAGTTCCCGCTGAACAGTGAGCGGCCAGCAGGTGCCCCGCTTCCATTCGTGGATTGACTTTAACAAACACCAGCTGGCATTTTGTGTCATTTTACCCACAAAGGGCAAATGGAGACACGTCATTTCCATTATCCACACAAAACAACGACCCGCGCTTAGCAAATCGACCTTAATGTACTGTCACCGTTTAGACGTGTTTAAATTAAATATCGTTTACTCAAAATGTTTTTTTTTGTTTTTTTTTTTTTTTTTTTAAATTGGACCACTCATTAATGAGTATTAAATAGAGGTTTCTGGCAGTCATCACCTTGTAAACATGAAAGGAAATGAGAAAGAACTGGACTTAAGCTGCGCCAGATAATTTTTTTTTTGTAGTTAATGGACATGACTTAGTAACAGAATTTCCCAGATCACACTCACACTAACACTAACACTCACACTAACACTCACACTCACACTAACACTCACACATAGCTAGAAAAGGTAAAAGCTCCCATCCATATCATCCACACCAAGACACTGGCATCAGCACACTTGGTCTATTACTGGATGATATTCATGCAGCATGGACCTCACTCTTGACCTGTCGGAGTCCGTGATTGACGACTATGACACCAAGAAGGGAGAGAGAAAAACACAAAACACGCAGACAAACAAACACAGAAATGCTGACAACACGGCCAGACATGACATAGCTGATCTGTAAACAACGATGAGCGGAAACCTGAATCCGAAAGGCCACCCAACACTCCGAGGAACCACAAGCGGAGGAAAGAAAGACGTAGTCAAGCATTTACAGGAAAATGGGAAAGATTCTAAGAACAAGTGGAAGAGCCGCTGACCGGCCACCTGACGGTTAGAACCAGGTTCCACCTGCCGCCTGGTCCGGGTTTCATTAGACCTCACACCATAAAGCTTCGTGTCACAAGACAGTTTGGTTTAAAAAGACTGACCCGTTTGATAACCTGATAATCCGTAAAAACTGGGGGGGGATGAGAGAGGAATGCAGGAAGTCTGATATGTGCCCAGGTCTCATTGTGTCGCGGCTGGTGTGGCGTGTGTACAGCATGTGTGTGTCAGGGGTGTGTGTGGGTCTACGCTGTTACTCAGCTGAGAATTGCACTTGGCAGACCTGTACTCCGGGGGTGGGGGGGGGGGGGCGAGCTGCCTTGGGGGCAGAGCGTCTTGGGTACGGCCCAGGCTTGGAGGGTGGCTCGGTGTCACCAGTAGAAAGAGCGGGACAAGAAATTAGCGGCAGTGTTGAGCCAGCTTGCACCCTCCTGAGAGGAGCCCACGCGCGTCACCGCCTTATCCGGCTCCTGGGACGGACTCTCCTCCTCGGGCAGGTAGTCTGGGAGGTCTACATTCTGCTCCACGGGGACCAAGCCATCCTCTGGGAAGGGGATCATTACCTGCAAACACACATGAATACAAACAAAACAAACCTGTTACTGTAATACCCGCAAACCACTTCCCCGTTGCAGCTATCGCTAGTCACATTCTGCCACCTGCTGGCCAAAGACAAAACTGCACATTATCCTAAATCATTATGATATTTTTCCACTATTATTATTACAAATTCACACTTACACATTTTTAGTAAAAATGAAATACAGCACATTTAATGTGAGACCACTGCAACACATGTTATTTGGCTATAAACTTTTCCAATTCTTTAAATACTACCAGTGTCAGTCAGCACTTAATAAAACTTCAGTCAGCAGTCATATAAGATATCAGAAAAGGTCCAAATTACATGTCTTGTTTAAACGTAAACTAGGATCATCCAGGACAAATCAATACAACTCCTCTCCTCACAGAGACACCTCACTCATTTTGCTAGTTATGGTCGTGTTCAACAGGAAGCACGATACCTCAAAACCTGTCACTCTACTGTCATTGTTTGGATATGTTGTCATACACATCACCCGTGTGACATCAAATTTTTTGACATCATCCATTTGTGACATCATCCATCTTTTAATTGCTTAACCTATTCCGGACAGCAGGGCGTATCAGGCTGGGCTACACCCCCGTAAGGGATGCCTCTGCATTCTACACTGCATTCTGGGAATGTTCCATGAATTCCCATATATTCCTGGTAATTCCCATTGAAAGTTTCCAACATGGAATATTTCCAAAATTCCCCAACTTAACTTCCCACCTTATGAAGAGTTTCTGAAGATTTACCACCATTTTGCAGCCTTAACTGCAAGTCCTTGCACAGCAGAAGGGTCGAGGAAAAACACGCGACCTCCACACACAAAGGTGGAATTCGAGCTGCCCACCCTGGTTTGAGGTGACTTTTCTACCCTCCGAGCCACCATGTTACAAGAAAAACTCACCTCGTTTCCATCTTCATTCTTGACCACCTGTTGGGCTTTCATGACTTTCGTTAAGGCGATGGCAGACCCCAATGCCTGCAGAGGGACCCAAACACAGCCTTAACCCCAGACGACGCCGGGCTGCCCAGCGCACAGTGCAGAAGAGTGCCGGTGACTCACCTCGGCCTTCAGGTCTGAGCGGATCCTGACGATGCACCTCTTCACGCCCATCTGAAAGGTAAAGCTGATCACACCACGGATCTTCAGCAGGGCCTCCTCACATACGGTCCTCCGGCTCTGGGTCACGCACATGGAAAGATGGGATTCAGTCAAGTCAAGTCTTAGCCCTGTAACATGATTTTTCAGAGGCGTTCCGGAGTGGCTGATGGAAGAAATTAGCTCTCCCTCCATCCGCGTCGCTCACCGGGTCGTCCAAGCCTTCGATGTGGAGAATTACGGTTTTGGCACGTTTGTTGCTGCTCCCCAGGAAGAACTGGGCCTTTCGTCGGCAAGACGCAGCCTCATCCGGCTGGTCCTCTGCACTGCTGGAAGCTTGCAAGATCTTGTAGATCTCAGAGGCCAACAGCTTGGTCTCCCCTGGTGTAGTTGTCCTTCCCAGGAGAAAAAAAAAGTCCCATAAATGGCAAATTTGTTGGATAAAATGAAGAATAAAACATGTGAAATGGAGTATGAGTACTGAGGAGCAACAAAACCAGTATGAGAGAGTCTGACAGACGCAAACAATTTTTAAACCCTCGGTGGGGGGGTGGAATGTGGCACATCTTACTTCTGGATGACATTCTGCAGGCTTAGCATCATGCCCAGCTCTCCTTTCATCTTCTCCCTGTTGGTACGGCATTCTGCCAGGTACCGCACAGCCTAGGGACACGGGGCGGGAATGAGACCGAGGCGGGGGGGGGCGTCCTCCGCATGCGGCCCTCAGCCGTACCCAACGGCAGCGGCCTCATCACACATAATGTTTATCTTCATTCCACATTCACGAATGTAGACTCAATTCACAATTCATCCACTTGCTAACTGGAACATTAACGGCCTCTGGTGATCAGGTCACGTGGCATAATCTGGACGTCCAGAGAAAAGACCTGAGGAAGAACACTTACTAGTAGTGCGGAGTAGACCACTTGGGGGTTAGGGTGGTCTAGGAAGAGGATGAGACCTGGCACGCATCCCTGGTCTTGGACGATGGCTCTTCGGTTGAGGGGGTCGGCGGCTAGATCCCGCAGCTGGTTTACCACGGCCAAAGCATCCGGCTCCCCGCTCATGGTGCGGGCTTAACTTTCCAGACGCATCCACCGGCTGCTGGCGTAGAATGGCGTTGTAAAATGACAGCCTATCCCAGGGAACGTCAAAATCCACTTTCGCTTAGCGGCACTCTTTTATCAGACTAGTACCGTTAATATAATGATCATCTCCTTTGCAGTGATAACCGGCAAAACTGGTCTGCCTACGTCCAGCTTTGTACGGGTAGCTACGTACTAAACAATGCCAATGGCTGAACAGTCTGCAATATGAACAAACCGCAATTCCTGCTTAATTGCTTAGCACGGGACTCATTGCAAATCAACAAACAGACACAGCTACTAGTTTTTCTCTTCGCTGTCATAAATGCTGCGATCATACCGGTTTTCTTAGCCTATTTTGCTAACGGTTTAGCTATACCACTCTACTGGATCTATCCATAGTTAATTATGCACTTTAACTTACAGTAATCGACGAGCTGCTGTTAATCAAGCGTGTTAACTGCCAGAGTTTAGTAAGAGTGGCAGTTTAATTTTATAAACCACGCTATGGATAGCAGGGATTTGCTAGCCGACGAGCTCATTGTTTTAGCACAGGGATCTCCCACATACACACCCTGAAAATCGGCATACCTCGGTCGAAGAGCTCTCTTATATATCCGAAGAATAGGCAGTGGATACACCAGCCTAACTGCACTGGGGTTTAATATAGACTCTTCAAATCCACTGTTGTTATATTGATCCGAAAATGACTGACAAAAGAGAGATTTATTAAGACGTCCAATGTTTTCCGTCAATGGCTCAGTCACCACGTTCTAGTTTCGGGTCTCCTGATTGGCTAGCAGGTCGCCTCACTAACAGCCAATCAGAAAAAGGCTTATTAGACGCAAACGTTCGTCATTGGGCTAGTAAAATATCTAGATCGCAGGTACGGCTTTGTCCCTGGAGGCTCAACATGTTGTAGTACTGCAGCCGAAAGCTGGGCATCGAAGAATTATTTTTGTGTACAACATTGAATAATCTGCCAATAGCTGCGTCTTTTGAATTATTGTGTACGATCGTGTTGTTTATAGAAGCATTACCTCGTGAATGGATATGAACAGTGGGTAATCATAATGCGTAAGAGAGTCCGGATGTAAGGGAAAATGACATCAGTTTCCCCTGCGGGGTGGCTGGACTAAACCCCAGTGACTAGTTAAGGAATCCGGCGATTCGGTGGAGGCTCAGAGTACAGTCGTTTCTCCTTTCAACTGAGATGAGCCAGCTGAGGAGGACTGGGCATATTATCAGAATGGCCTCTCCCTTCTACCGGGAGGAGGCCCGGAGGCAAATCGAGAAGGAAAAGTCCCCTTTTGGGTTAGGAATGCATGCAAGCCCCCAGGGAGGCCCTGAAGTACTTCAATGGGGAGGCGATGTCTGGGCCACTGCACTCTACAGCAGGACATGCGGTCCTGGAACAGATGGATGAAAAGGGGTTTTACTAGTTAAAAAACAAAAACACTATTGTTCAAATAACCGGCAACACCTTTGTACTCTGCCTTCAGGGCATTTTCAGGTGTGGTAGTGGTTTCCTGTATTATTAAAGTATAGTTTCCAGGGTCATGCAGACTATCTGTCCATTACATAAAGCTCCAGAAAGATATTTAAATGGAATTCTGAATGGTATTTTATTGTTCCAGCACTTTCCAGTTATGCTTCTGTTGCATTTAAAAGGGTAGGTATAGTACACATCCACAGATGCAGAGCCCCAGAATTACTAATCGACAGGAAGTCCATATTGGAAACTTCCCATTAAATGCAAAAGGTCTGACATCCAATATAATATATTGAATAAAAACAAATGGCTGTAGAGTTGTGGCTTGTACATTTTTTTTTAGCTTGTGCACAATTTTCCAGAACTTTCTAGTCTGGCTTTCAATCCCTCTTCAAACTCATCCTCAGCATGGCTGCGGGTCCTTAAGCGCGGCCCTTAAGCCTTGTTTCCCCACGGGGATCAATAAAGTATCAATAATAATAAATTATTATTATTATTGTTATTATTATTAACCACCACCAAACTCCAAATAGGCAAATTACAAAGCATTCCAGCCGAATACGTCAAAGTTATTTTATTACCCAAAACGGGATCGCATTGAGCAAGTATCAAAACGACGACAGCAAAAAGTTTATAAAAATGTTGTTTCCACACCCAAGTCCATCCCCGAGATCACAACAGCTTGTAAACAAGTTCATTAAAACAGTCTTACAGAAGGGGGGGGGGGGAATTTGCCATGTAAGAAAAGCACCACTTGTTATTCAGAACAAAAACCCAACTAAACATAACGATCATCTGTACAAAAACATGGAATGTCAAACAGAAACCACAATTTTTTTTTCTTTTTAAAAATGTTGACATCAGGGTTATTTTCTCTCTGTCAAAGGCAAGTAACTGGACAGTGCATTTTGGAGATAGCAGTACCCTGCATGAGAGAACGGTCAGGTTTGGTCACTTAGCTTTCTGCATAGTTTAAGGCATTTGGAGCATTGATACAAGCTGTCAGGAGAATGTAAGGAGATACAGAGTCAGCTCCTGTGGAGGAAACCCCAACTTCCCATGAGCTCCTGTGGAAGGAACCCCAACTTCCCATGAGCTCCTGTGGAAGGAGAGGGGAAAAAGGAAAGAAAAAACCCCACACGGTGATTACCCCTGAGATCGCTCTTCATGGATCTCCGTCTGAGGAGGAACGAATGCTTATTCAAGTATTGGAAGGCAGTGAAGGCTCATGCTCTTCCCGTTCCCCAGAGAGCATGCCGTTTCGGTTTCCATGGCAGCCCCCCCCCCCCCCTTTTTAATACCCCGACAAGGAGTACAGAAGCACGGTCCAAGCTGGGGGCCCGGGCTGCCTCTTCCCAGGGAACAAGAGCCGCCTGGACCGGTCTCTATGGAGGCTGCCCCAGCCGAAGGAGCCTCACCATTACCCTCCGTGGCACGTCGCAGAAACCCCAAGGCAGACCAATGAAAGTCAAAACAACCTTAGGAGGCAGCAGAAAAAGGGCTTTTCACATTTTTTTTCCCCTAAGAGAAAGAAGAAAGGGTTGGCGCTTAAGCCTGTGCTCAATACTCAGTGTTTCAAATGACTCTCGAAGTGGATCGAACAACGATTTGGAAATGGCACTTTTGCCAGCAGGGGGCACTGTGTTCCCTTAGGTCTTCATTCATAGAATGGCATGTTAGTATTACAAACTGTAAAAAATAAATTAAAATATTAAAAATTAAAATACAGCAGATGAAACATGAGGTATATATGTATTGCTCTATGTAAAGGACATGGGTTAAAATTAATAAATAAATCAGTGTTTTACAGAGCTGGGAGTTGAAAATTACGACAAAGCCAATCCCTGGATGCTTATAGTGGCTGATCAGCGCTACATGGATAACTCCTCCCCAGTGATTGGCCGAGTCTGCGTGTGTGTGGTGGGGGGGTCATGACCCTTGGTTTCCCTGAGGGTTTGTCTTGGGGTCCATTTCATCTGTCCAGTGGGCCTTGTTGAGGTCCAGGTGGCGTAGCATGGCACGGCTAAGCTGTGTGTTGGAGAATCGGGCCCACTCGCTGAACAGCGGTTCCACTACATAGGACATGAACCCTGTGGAGGATACCACAGCCTTAGATGGTGAGCAAACCCAGCCAAGCACGACCCTTGCCCTTTGGCTCCTATAGACGAAGAACCATCTCCAATCTCTCATTCAGCAGCGATGACAATGCCGTCTTACCAGTCTGGATATCGGCGATTGTGTTTGACTGGCTGTCACAAAATGGGCTGACTTCAAGATTGTGTTTCTTTTCTACGTCACCTGTTAAGCAATAAGTACATGTAATCATTTTGCTTGCCAGAATGACGTCATCGTAAAGGTGCTCTGGAATGCGTTTGTTTGCACATGGATGAGATGGGCGAGTGCCGTACCCTGCTGGAAGAACTCCTGAGTCACCCTCTCACTCCACCGCTTGCTGAGCTGCCAGGGCCTGCAGGGGTTGCAGATATCCGCACACTTCAACGCCATCTGTGGAACGGGGCTACAGGTCAGCCCACTGCACAGCAGGACAGCCAATGGGAGGGCCCTCCAGCGACACACCAGCCAATAGGACAGTGGAGCTCCTACCTGGAGGACAAGGTGCCGATGGGCTGAGTTCTCCAGATTGAGGTCACCACGGTCCAGGTGGCTCCTGAACTGGGACAGGTACTCATTTTGACGGTTGATGTCAGTGGCTAGAATCAGGGATCCCAGTCGTCTCTCTAAGCTCAGCCTGCAAACCCCAACAGAATGCACTGAAACTGCATGGCAGCAGGACAGAATGCACTGAAACTGCATGGCAGCAGGACAGAATGCACTGAAACTACTCTGGCCTGATGCCCAAATCCTACCTGTCCTCAGCTGGTAGGTGGTCTAGCAGCCCAGACTGACGGAGCAGACCCACTGCCGACCTCCAGTGATGGTTCTCAAGAACAGAGGAGTTCTGAACATACCAGATATGGTCAGGATTAACCAAGAGATTTGTCAAAGGAATGAAGAGGGCCAGCTTTTAAGCATGCAGAGATGACTCATACCTCAAAACAACGTTCAAAATAACGTCTGAAGCATCCCGCGTCTCGCTGTTACACGACCAGGTCGGTTTACCGCGTCCGAAGCCGCGCGTCGCTCACCTGATACAAGGCCGCCAGGTAGTGCTGCGTCTTGACAAGGAACGGCTGGTTAACCCCAGGGTGGTCGAGGTCGTGGGTGGCAGCGGCCAGGAGCCCCAGAAGGATGTCAAATGATGTGAGGGAGGAGACGAGCTACACAGCGACACCCTCAGTCAGGCAAGACCACACTTGCTCAATGATCCCCCTTCCCCCAGAAGAAGACAGTCCCCGGGCCAGCTCACCTTGGGCTCCTGCAGGTAACAGTACATGGCCTGGGTCACGTCGGCAGCATGCACGGCATTGTGGTACGGGTTCTGACTGTGGTAGTCCTCCTGAACCATCACTGGCGACAGAGACCACAACACATTTACAGAAGCCTTGCCCAAAGGCCATGATACTTAAGAGTCATCTACGTTAGTTTAAGCACAGACCAAAACAAGCTTACCTAGAAATCTGTGGAGCTTGACCATGTCTAACTGGAAGAGCTTAATTAAACCATATTGGTTGAACAGGTGAGCTGTCAGGGTGACAAGGCTATTTCCTGGGAAAATGGGACGAGACGGGCGTCAACCCATGAGTTACAATCCACTTGGAGTCATTTGGGCACATTAGCATCTACAGCTAACTCAACTGCATAGCACTGCTAATCAAGAGCGTACCGTTTGTTAATCGGTCGAAGACAAATATGTCAAAGCTCCAACTTCCAGCCTTTCCCAGCATGCACTGCAAAGAGGAAGAACTCAATGAATAACGATGTCTTGTGTGACATATATGCGGCTGATATACGAGCGGCAGGAGTGGGGCGAGACCTTAGCTTGGCCGACATAGTCCTGATCTAGGACACATAGATGGCTGTGGTTCGGCTGGCGGCACAAAGACCGTGACGGATGACGGTACCTCTGGAAGCTCAGCAGCCTGCGGACACCCCGGGCTGTAACAGGCCCCGCACACCCGGGTCGGTCTGTGGGACACAAACATGCCACAGAAACCATTCAATCCCCGCAAAGGACAAGGATGCAGTTTCCCAGGATTTCAGAAGCGGGACCTTTTTGGAGTGTGAACAGACAAGATATTACGGCCACAAATATATACACTCAACATGTTTTAGTACAAGGGAAGTATCTCCAGAAAACGCCTCCACAGCTGAAACCAAACACAACATGATGTAATACTAATAACTGCCATATGTGTGGAAAACGCAAGGCAAACGTTGGACCAAAACCATGTCTAATGAGAACTTTGTGCATCTCGTTTGTGTGTAGATCAGTTGCATCTGTACATCTGGTTTCCAACCATGTGTGACAGACATTGAATTTCAAATAAGAGGTCAAGCTGTAAGCTAACGATGAGGAAAACATTCCACACTGGATTTAATTAACAGTGACATTTTTTTATTGATTCCATCACAGGTATTCTGGCGTACCAACAACTCCCTTGTGCAAGATTTAATTCCTAACCCTAATACATTGATCTACAAAGTTTATAGATGTAAACATTTTAGACTGACGTATTAGGGTTAGAAATTAAAACTCATTCCTGCACATTCACCCAAAATAACAACAGATGCACAACTCTCTGGTTTCCTTGCGCATTCTTCTATAAACATATTAGAACAAAAATACTTATGTTTACCTACTAAAACAGACGGTGTAATACGGCCTTGCAGTCTGTCACCACCCTTGTGACAGCTTGTGACACAGGAGTTGTCATTATCTAGTATTTATCAGTTTGTGTACAGAGTTAAGGGACACCACCACCACAACAGCAAAACAGCAGCAACTTGCAGTAGTACTTTTATGAATCTAGACAGGTCCATTCTTGCTCTCTCCACCTCATACATGTGATGATCTTAAACACTCATTCCGGAACTTGTTTTTCGACCTTTTACAGTAATGTAAGAATGGCATTTATTTTCTAACGCAAGACACTGAATATGACGTTAGCCAGTGGAATGTTTGTTTCTCTAAGGTCGGTTCAAGGTATTTCAGCTAAGCTGCAGCTATAACTCACACGCATCTCAAAGCTTGTCAACTTCACAGGTAACGTTTCCCGTTTAAAAACAATGGGTATATTTTAAAGCATGCTGCCGAAATAGCAGGTCTGCTTGCTGTGCTCACAACAACCTGCAAAGTAAGCATCTCCACATCCATGCAATTAAAAACTCTGTTGGTATGATTTATGACAATAACAGCACTAACAGTACGTTCACCACTACTAGATTCAAGAATCAAAATTCAAGATTGAATCTATAATACTAATTGTACTGTCACCAGTAATAATAATGTTAAGTATACAACACAATGAGCAGGTTGGACAGCACAGAATGACAATTGAATGTTTTTAGGAGTCTCAGCAACTGTAGACTAGGAAACGTGCGACCCGGAATTGAAATGGAATGTTCCTTAACTACAATAACCAACATTTATCGTTAATCAAGTCCTGATGCACAATATACAAACCTAAGACAGACAAACAAACATAACACCAAAGACCCAAACTGAAAGTGCTTAATTACTTCTGGTAACATATCAGATCTGGTAAACACAGGATGCATGACGTCTACAGAATTAAGACGGCAAACAAAACAGGAAGTGAGCAGACTTACAGTGCAGAAGCCGGAAGTCCACAAGCAGGTACGGATGAGAGGACCTCGGCTCGGGTTCGAAACCCACCCGGCTTCTGATTCTCACATCTCCTAGAGGACATGAACGAACACGTCCTCAAGACACCTGTGGTGAGAAGTGGCCCCCGTTCGCTCGCTCGGGCATCGCCCCGACAGGAACCATGGCATTTTTTAATGCCACTTCTCCCAACTGAAGGTTCCTCCCAATGTTCATCTTCTGTTCAAGCCTCAGGGACCTCCTCAGCTTCACACTCGTATCCCAAAGGAAACCAAAGCCTTGCTGACATCCAGGCGAAAGACTAATGCCTTATGAAGCTCGTCTATTACGCACTATAGATACCTTTATAATGCATTATGATGGTCGGCAAATGCATCAAGGAGGCTTTGTACTGCGTTATGAAGGTATCTATAGTGCATTATAGATGAGAGCTTCATAAGGCATTCATAATGTACAATAAACATGGCTATAATGTGTTATCCCTTTTTACAAATATTTACAGTCGTGCTTACAATGCTTTCTGAATGCATTATAATGCATCATGAACGTGTTTAAGTTACTAAAATCATGCCCTTAAGTAAAGTCTTACCAGAAAATATAATACTAATGCATTTTATTTGTACAGCGTTTTTCAAGGACCCAAAAGATTACATTAGATGAAGAGGCGTATCTGAGTAACAAACACAAACAGGATAATTATACACAACGTGAATAATACAAGCAAGTTGTATAAAATAAACAGGGTAATGATAGTGAAAAACACAGGTTACAGTACAGGAGTATAGATGAGAAGCAAAGTGGTTTCGGTTAGACAGCCGTTTCTTCCAATGAAAGAGGTTCATGGCATGACAGGCATGTGGGCAGGCCAATGAGAGAAGAGGGCGGCACGTACCGAGCATGCGGATGTATAGCGCCGTCTGGTCGGAGCTGTCATAGGAGATGCCGCCCCGTCTCTGTGGAAGACAGCGTTTCATCCGTGAGACGTGATGTTACCCGTCTGTGTCAGGGGTTACTTAGGATGTGGTTAGTTTTACCTCATCTAAATCAAGAAATCACCTGCAGATTAGCCAGCTGCAGCAGGAGGCACCCAAACACCAAGCACTCAGATTGCTACAACTTAATTCAAGGTAAAGAGACATGTCATCTTCCCACCAGTCAGTTACCAGACTTTCATTACAAGATCATACCATTTAACATTCCTCTTTTACAGAGACGCAATGCAATTGTCATCTCCTCACCTAAAATGCTACAATATCTCAAACTGGAACATAGAAAATTTCAAGTACTCTTTTCTGTTTTTTTTTTTATTTTTTTTTTGCAAAAATATGGTTTCTAGAAAAAACTAGCTTGAGCATGTGAGGGCTTCTGGAGGGAGATATTACACTGTGCTCTGTTCAGTACGCCAGCTGAAATCCCTCCTCCATCAAACACCCACACTTTTCCCGACAGATAGCAGCTTTCAGTTTGTTACCTTGGAACTCAGTTGCAGAGGACTGTGCATGGTAACACCAGCAGGGGGGACTATTTGGTTCGTAAACAAATCCCGGGCAGCAAACAGAAGGAGCCGGACTTGTGACTGAAAGGTCCGACTTAGGGTCGTGTACGTTTTTGTACTGAAGGCATTTATCCCGAATGGTTTTAGCAAATTACTCTGCAGAGAACTGGTAAAAGTGAAGTGCGTCCCAAAGCCTTCATCTCAGGCTGATTCCCGGCTGTGCAAAGCGGTCTGCATTCCCGCCAGTGGTTTAGTCCTCCCCCAAATCAGCCTTGTCATTCTACAATGACACCCAACTATCAGCTGCGGACCAAAACGCTTCAGGTGGAATTGCGTAAATAGCATTGCCCTCCCAGGGATTATGACGCTCAACAAGGCCCGATGACGTTAAGGAGGACATAACTGTGCAGATTCAAGTTAAACAGGATACAAGAAATGAGGTACAGGAAGCCTAGAATGAGGAGAGAAGCGTTAGCGTTGCTGATACCCTGCTAATTTACCACATTAGTGAGAACCAAAATAAACATGCTTCCCTGGTGTCCAAGGTAAGAGTCAGAACAGAAGCATGTCAGAGCATCCCTCGCTGCCTCCCTCAGCGCCAAGAGGCCGACACCACCAGGAAATTCTATGCAAAGTTCTGGAAGCATGCAAAGCAGGTGGGAAGATATTGAAATTTCAAGCTGTTCTTCACATCCCACACACTCAAAGTCACCATGGGGAGGGGGTTTCGACGGTCCTGGGCAGGAGGGCAGCGCATGAGTTGCAGCACGGGAGAGAGAGGGAGCCATTTCCCACGGGGTTTACATGTTGGTGCACAAGCCCATTGGTGTGTTAGCCAATTAGCACACACGCTAATCCATGTGTTGACACGTGATCCGGTTAGGACAGTGGTGGGTTAGGGACCCGTTGGTCCTGGGTGGCCCTCGAGCATGGGTTTGGTGTGCACTTGGGCTGTTAGCATCGTAGGCAATGTGAGGCAGCGCAGTGCTCACCTTGCTCTTAGCGAAGAAATGTGTTTTCTGCAAAAACGTCTCAAGCTAAGGGCTGGAGGGCAGCTTGACACCCCAGCTCAAACATGCAAACGGGATGCAAATCAGATGAGAAGGCCTCTGGGCTGAGCAGAGTTATACATACATGACCATTAGATGGGACTCAACCAGAGAGTCTAGCTAATGCTAATACGGTCATTCAATAGGGTAAGCCTGCTGCTACCCAAGCTGCTCACCAAATCCCAGCGCCACCAAAACACCTCTGACGTTGTGCTTATTTAAGCTCTGCCAGACGCCGCAAAGGTGAATCACCCCCCCCCCCCCCAGTCCAATTATCATTTTGTCTCTAGTCCAAAGGGCACGACATCGGCACTTTAAGCACAAGGGGGGGGGGGGGGGGTAAATCGGTGCTGGGCTGCCAGCTGACGCAGTTCCAGGAGCCTCGGTAGCGCAGGAATGCGGCCCAGCGACCCTGGCGGAGAACAATAGAGGCTGTGTGGGGGAGACACGCCCACAGCCGTGCATCCCAGCGCACATGGTATCTGTCCAGCGCCGAGACAATGCAGCGCGCCGATGTCACGGGGAACAAAGAGGCTGTTCACAGCTGCGGACGGAGCCTCGGCGTGTCAGTCACCCAGCCGGGGCAGAGCTTCAGCCCCCCACCGCCAAACCGCGCAATTAAGCGATAGGAATGTGCCGCAGGTGACGATGTCGCTCTGCTGTCAGCCTTTCTCCCGCAAGCACAGCGACTAATTCTGGAAGCGATCAATAATACAAGCTGCACCTCCTCCAGGGAGCCGGGCTCCTCTATGAGGAGGTCCCCTTGCAGCCTGGGGCTCCCTTGTACCACCACTCCTTCACCTGGAGTTCTTTTTAAATTTTTTTTAAATAAAATTAAAGCACACTTATCTAAAGCGATATCCAGTACCAAGTCAAGAGTTTGAACATACTAAGCCACCCACAAAGGAAGTGTTACAGTGCTGCGTGATATAATCCAGCCACCTGACCTAAACCCAGCAGGGCTGGTTTGGGGGGAGTGTGACCGGAGCGTGAAGGAATGACAGCCAATGAGAGCTCAGCATAGATGTGGGAGCTCCTTCCGGACAGATCTCAGGACCTGGCGTACAGGAGACAGTGTGTTCGGTAGGCGCTGGAACAACAGAGGTCACGTGCCCTGCTGAAGGGGTCACTCTACCCACCGCAGGATGCCGACCTTCCGAGTTCCAACCCACAGAGCAGCTCCACCCCCCCCCACCGTTTTTTTTTTTATTTTTATTATTTTAATGCTTTTTTTGGTCAGTGCATAATTCCACATGTTATTTTCTGGATGTCTATCATTATTCTAAGATGCAGAGAACAGCACTTCCATTGGATACGTGTGTCCAAACTTAAGAAAGAAGAGTCAGTCATTTGCTAGAGCAACAGGGAGTGAAGGGGCTTCTTCAAAGGCCCAATGGTGAAATCACCCTGCCTACCATGGGATTAGAACCAATGACCTTCCAAGCCACACACTACCCCCCCCCCATCAGTCACACCAGAAGACTGACACTTCTCATTGTTTATTGGTTTATTTGACTGAATAAGTTGCACATGTTCAGTTTTTATAAACAGGAATCCCAGAAGAGCAAAAACAGTTCTACAACTCACTGGCGTTGAAGAGTCAGAGGGTGTCTCATGTCGGAAAAGGCACGAGAAGACTGCCATGTTCCCGGAAATGTGTAGCGAGGTACGCAGGTCCCAGCGGCGAACAAAGACCCCAGTATTACCCCAGTGATCCAAACAGTCATTAACTTCAAACTAACTTTTTTCAGAGTTCAAAAACACCAGTCACAAGAGTATGGCGGAGGCAATAAGGTGGAGGGGTACAAACCAGCACCGCGGCAGGTCTCAGGTCGAGGGCGGAGGGGTCACCCACCAACACAAACACTTGTCTTGTTCCCTTTGGGTCACCTTGCAGCTCAAATATCTAAAATCCTGTGTGACGAGCTGGATGATAACGAGATCAAAAGGTCTGGGGTCATAACGAAACCCTCCGCTTTATCCTGTCAGCTTGATGCGACTGAAGGGCAAGAGCCACTACGGCTAAATCAGAAGTTGGTGATTATATGTGAATGACTGTCGAGGCTCATTTGGAAATCCGGCAGCATGTGACTCAAAGTCATATCTACACCAGACTGGAGTCCCCTCTGCTTTAACCTGCTGTCAGCTCACACCGGCCTTGCGAGAACAGCCTTACCGCTGCTGCGATAGGCTACCTACATACATACATACATGGCTACATACATACATACATACATACATACATACATACATGTCACTGTTGTCCTTTAACTCAGTACTGAATTTTTAATAGGGTCCTTTAAGCACATTCTGGCTGCCAACCAAGAATGACGGGCGGAGGAAGAGAGATTTATGAAAAGCGAATTACAGTGCGGACTGAATACAGAGGGCTGACACGGGTTTGACAAAAGGACACGAGGGCAGTTCTCCGAAACGCTGCACATCTGGCGGCTACTCTAATCCACTAAGGGGGCTTCCAGATTCTGACCTCGTCGCCCCACAGATACGGCCGAGTCCAGGGGCAGCTACGAGCTACAGAGATTACAAAGATGGTCCCAGACAGGCTGAGTCAGAAGAGTGTCCCTGGGTCTCAAGGCCTCAGAACAGGATCTAACCAAGTCCCGGTCGGCTGTATGCTGAACCATGAATAAATGAAACAGAACCCGTCAGAGCACCTTGTTGCGTCAAGGCTGGGTGAAGGTGGAGTCTGGGCGAACGGCAATTTAAAAGCCCTGCCTGAAATGCTGCAGGTGCGGGGGCCGGGTGGCCTGCTGTCATTTCCAATCAGTCGAGGGACCCTTGAGCGACACTTCAGCAGCAGAAATGCTGGTTCCCCCACCCCTCCAAGAAGCCACAGGTCTATACACACATAGGCGGCACCCAACAGACAGCCATCGCGCATCTATCACAGCGCTACGGTTAGCCCACCGCGTCAGGCGAAGACTCTACAGCAAGCCAATAACCTGGCATGCAGGACGTCCCGATGTTTACAATTCAAAAGGAATTACAGGACTGGTTATTGGCCCCACATCATAATCACCAGCCATCCACACGGCAAACAGAAGTCGTGTCAGCGGAAACCACAGAAATCATTTTTCATATACAGGCTTTAATGCTGTTAAGGCAAATTCAGTCAAACTATGACCTCATCCATGGGTTTAAATATCCAACAGGAGGAAAGACAGAAGAGATCCGCAGAGTGACGAAAGGTCTGGCAGTCGTTCTGCACGAGCAGGAACAGATGAGATGGTAAGAGATTCACGGTTCACTCAACTCTGAACTGCAGATTTACAGCCCGCCCTCATTTAAATAAAGAGAAAAAAAACACTAATTGTGCCCAAGTCCAAGCCTTAAATTAATGAAACATCTGGACTGTAATGCCAGTTTCCTTCCTAAAGTGAACTTCGTGTCACAAAATCAAGACAGACTGAAATGCATTTACGCCAAGTACAAACTGACGTCTATAACATGAACTTTATCAACAGCACACAAAAAAAAAAAAGATACTGTGGGGCAGTAATTTTACACAAAGCATTTAACAATGAGGTTGATGACCAGCTGATGGTACCATGGCACACTGGAGATCAGACACACCGGATCGCTGCAGTCCCATTTATATGGCCAGAATAACAGACATCCCCCTAATGGACATGAACGATGTTTATTTAATGCTAGTGCTATTTGCTGCCAATGACTCAACACAAACATGTGTCACCAAAAAGGGTTTTTGAAAGCCTCATGTCTGTTAGTCAACAGTAATGAAATTACTGTCAGCTCGCGCCAAGCAGATGAAAATGTCACATTTCCAGAGGAGGAACCGTGCAGAAATCAACACAGCGGATAATTCTAATATTCCAGGGCATGGATGCAAGTGATGGGGGGTGGGGGGGGGGGGGGTGGAATCCCCTGAGTAATCAAAACCAGCCAATGCCTCCCTCTGGTCCCCCAAAGATGGTGGGGAAACTTCCCCCC
>JAODKE010000088.1:13687200-13699045 GCA_026779605.1 Mormyrus hasselquistii
CGACTTTGTCAAAGGTAAGACTGGAGGGCAGTGCTATCCGTAACGTCGACTTAGACAAAGGTAAGACTGGAGGGCAGTGCTATCCGTAACGTCGACTTTGTCAAAGGTAAGACTGGAGGGCAGTGCTATCCGTAACGTCGACTTTGTCAAAGGTAAGACTGCAATACAAACTTTTTTTTAACGTTGGATTCTTAAGGCTGAAATTATTCCTCCAAGTACACAAGTATTTACTAAGCAATTTTCCCTTCATAAACCTTTATTATTTTGCTAGTCATGACAGTTTGTTGTATTCAGTATGTGGTGTCTGTCCATTATTCACATTTATATTTATATTATTTTAGTGTGTTAGCATCTCTGCAGACACATAATGGTTACATTGTTTTTAATATTTCTAAAGGTTGCAGTTTTGAAATAGGTCTGCCCCCACCTGAAACCTCCCCGCACACAGTTCTCTATTTTTTCCCTCACCTGCAGCCTTCCTTGCAATTCCTTTGCCCCCCCCCCCAGATTGAATGTCTCTGCTATTGGGGTGTTAATACCAGGGAGGATAATGGATGAGAACTGACTGGGATTTAATAGGACAAAAGAGGAATCAGACAGAAACAAAGGGGTTACAGTCATTTTAAATGAAGGATTTGCAAGTAATTGAAGCTAAGAGTAAATTAAAAATTAATTAATTTGTTTACCAGTAATTAACTATTTCATGTGTTTCTTGACTTGATCCAAGGGAGTAACTCTGGGTTGAACATTGGGGGGGAGGTCGGGGGGTGGTGAGGTCTCTACCCATCCTGTGATTATTTGAGGAGGGGTTGTATTGACCAGTTTTGATCATGTGTCCATGTCTTGATCAGGGGACTGGAATTTTTTCCATAGGTTGCATTGTTGCTATTCTTCTTGAACAACCTTTTCATGTGTAAAAACAAATTCTTTATTACTGATATTGCATGTGACTTGTGTGCTTTGCAAACTGAGCAGATGAGGAGGATGAGGATGAAGATGACGAAGAGGAGGAGGGGGCAGAAGAGGGTGGAGAGGAGAGTGAGACGGCAGGAGCAGGTCAGGCGGGTGCGTCGCCGGCGGGGGCTGCCGTCGAGGGTGGCGCACAGCCAAAGCAGCCACAGCAGAAAACGGCTCCAAATGCGCCAGTCGGGGCCCCCCAGGGAGCATCCGTGACCCCACCTACAGCCACGCCCCTGGCCACACCCACAACAGCCCCCACAGCCACACCTTCGGCCCCAGGTCAGCTGCCTGAAACCCCGGTGCAGGTGAGACTGAGCTCCAGGTGGTGGGAGCATGGGATAAGCTAGCAGCAGAGGTGGAAAGTTCAGATCCAGGAAGTAAAAATCCAGACCAAGATTTTGTTTCAACCAAGTAGTTCAGTAGAGATGACTAAATCACGCTTCATGAACCATTTGCTTTATTTTCTGGCACCAGTAGATGGCGCTCTCGATTTAAAAAGAATGAAGCTCATGGCTAAGAGCTCTACACTCTGTGACTGAGACTCTTTATATTCAACTGGTTGGTTGAAACAAAATCTTGGTGTGGATATTTACTTTCTGGACCTGAACACACACTTCATCGGGCCTCTCTACATTAAAAGTGGCATGTAAAGTCATATTCTTCATCTGGTCCCTATCCTGTGTGATTTCACTCTCCCTTAACAGAGTTCAAGATGCAGAGAGACAGGCTTTAGGCTTCAGATCCTGACATAAAGCAAAATTAATTCCAGGCAGGCATGTCCTGCTTTATAAAGAGCTGATGTCACAGTGCAGCTGGGGTAAGCGTCTAATTGAGGGACTGGCAGCAAATGCAAGTTAGCGCTGGAGCAAGAGCCTTACCGTACAAAAGAGGGGAGTCTTTCAAGTGAAACACTTTGAGGACTTTGATGTTCCGACTGGAAAGGTGCAAAATACAAGCGCATTCGGCGTTACCAAAAAACCACGAGGAGGGGGATGGCCGCCGCAGTTGGAGCAGGTCAGCAGTCGGGTGGAGACACACACTCACACGCACATGCACAAAGCAGCTGACACCTGTGTTTGTTCACGTTTTTCTTTTCTCCCGTTGGCATTTTATTTGTGAAATGGAGCGGTGGATTGACTTGACATGCCGCCGCGGACTGGCGCTGAGCGGTCGGGTAATCCACAGCGGGGGTCCTTGTCTGCTGGAGTTAGGGTTGCCATCTCTGCGAGGCACACCACTCTACAGCCAGGGAAACAAAGCTTTTACATCAATTTATCGTCATTGAAAGTAATGCAGGGTTCATTCCGTTCTGCTTCCAAGAAAAGCTACTATGTGCTAAATGCTCAATTTGTCTCTAATGAATGTCAGTAATTTGGAAATTTAGAGTAGGAGGTTTGTATTGCAGTGCTGTTTTGTAATTTTACCAGGTCGATGTAAATGAGTTTCACACCTATGGAGTCTTTTTGTGGTACTGATATTTTTTCACAGGTTATTAACTTCCTGCTAGTTTTCTGTTGATCTAACTCGTATGAAGAATAGTTTTTCGCAAGTCCTTTTCAAATCTTTAGAGATCAATTAGGGGGTGACTTTTCCCCTAATAAACTTCACAGTACGGGGTCTCAGTCATGATTTAATGGAAGTAGTGGATTATATTTTCTTGTCGGTGTATCTGTTGCTGATCCTCAAAGTACAACGCCAGAACGGTCAACAAGTGTCCCCATTCAGAGCAAGCAGAATAGTGCGTAATGACTTACAGAAGCCTGACCACAGCATTAAGGTACAGCGTGATTTCGCCTTCCGGCAGAGAAGCGTACTTAGTCAAGTGACGTCGCTGCTCGGCTCTGTCCACATTACAGTCGCTGGAATATGAATTAATTGTCAGTGCATTACCATTCCCCATTAACGCATTTAAAACGCAGCGCTGCGTCCATTTTAGTAGCGGAAATGCAAAGAGGCGCTAAAAAACGGTAAATCAAAGCTATTAGAATTACGTCACGCTTAAATTGTGAATTTGTCTTAATAATAATGTATTAATTAAAATAATTGCAGCGTACGCATCTGGGAAAGAGAGTCACTACTCGATGTTGGTTGTCTGCGATTAGCAAGACATTTCGCAGTTAATTTGAATACAAAGACTCCCCCCTTCATCCGCTATGTGTATAGTTCGTTGTCATTATATTTGCGCTTCTTGCAGATATTTTTCCGCATTAAATATGGAAGGTGATTTTTACCTATAAATAATTAAGGTATTTGGCGTGGGACGTTGTATTTTACGCGTTTCTTTACTCAAATTTCATACAGTAATCATCTGTTGAGCATTATTTTCTATATAACAACAGCGTTTATAATGGTGGCCAAACAGAAGTTTTGTCTTACGAAGATTTTACTATTTTACTGATTTACTGTAAAATATATTGATGTGTTAAAACCACAGATTTTCTACCAAGAATACGCTTGTCTGTGGGCGGTAGCTTCTGTAGCCTCGAGGGTTTGAGAAGAAACGTTTGCAAATTATGAAATGTATTTATCACTGGACAGGCATTACTGAGCTCAGTAGCATTTTCCTTATTCCTGTTTTCTAGGCGTCTTCTGATTCTGCCAGCGGAGCAGCCGGGCAGAGCAGCAGCAGTCAAAACCCAGATGATAAAGGTGGAGATGGACCCCGTCATGTCTTCTCTTTCTCCTGGCTAAACTCCCTCCAATAACGCTCGTCTTCCCGCGAATATGCCCTGTTTTGTGACTGAGGGCTGAGTCGCGGGCGGCCCTGCGCCATAAGGCCGGTCACGGCGACACTGTCACTGACCCGTTAAAACGCGTTTTGCTGTGTGAGCAGGTAGGAGGCGCGGTGCAAACGGAGCACGCAAAACTACACAACAATAAAGTTAATCTCAGCACCTTTTTAATGCTTTTATTAAAAATATATTCGAAAGATATTCCTTTTGCGCAACAAAAATGACTGGTTGCTCACACCATGTTTATTATTAAACAAACATTTTAAAGTACAGTACGGCATTCTTATGTCTGTAAAATCTCGAATTCTACTACTAAAAATAATTTTATGCATTTTTTAAACTTCCTAATCAGCAATAGTACAACAGTTAGGCTACACAATAAATTTACGGTATTCCTGTATTAAGATAAAGGAAATGTAATGACCAATTTCCCGCACAGCCTCCTGGTTCTAAAATAAATACAAAACCTCTTTAAGTAATAAATAAAACTAAATAGCCGCAGTATGCAACTGTGTGTGTAGTGGTAACAAATTTCATGTCACATCTATTTCCCAAAAATGTCCATCATTTTCCGGTTGCTGTGCGCTTGTTGGGCTAACTGCTCAGCCCGTGCCATCTCCAGCACTTCTCGGAGGAGGTGGAAGGTCAGGTCTAATGAAATGGGAGCTTCATCAGACCGCTTCTCTTTCTCCATCGTGTCACCAAGTTGGTTTGCGTAGCCGCTCACGAACCGAGCGATGTCTCCAACTTTTCCTCGCAAGAGACGCTGCGTGAGGTTCAGCTGCAGGGCTCGGTTGATGGTTGGTGAAGAAGAATCGAGGGGCGTCTTCGGCTTAGGAACTAGAGGGTTCTGATTTCCGAGCCGAATGAAATACTCCTCTCCAATTCGCAAAAGGATAGGAAGAGATTGCTGCTGTAGATCAGACTGAGGACCAGGCGCTGGTTGCGCGGCGCCCGGGATTTCAGCAGCTCTGCATTCATAGCGTGGTAGAAAGACAACGAGCAGAATCACGGTGGAAATAAAGAAATTGAGCTTCATTTCAAGGAGTCGTTGGGAATCTGGAGAAAAGAAGATCGCAGACTATAATCCATGTTATAGTTTAATTACCATGACTTCCAACTTTTTTTCGTTAAGGATCAGGAAATATTCATCCTAAAATGCAGAATGTTGCTTAGGCTATATATTATGGTTGCATGTTGCTTGTAAAAAAATGAACTAAATAGTTTATTCTATTTTTGCTGTTTGTAGATGTGATATTCTGTTTCACAGTTTAGCAGTAATTTGAAATCCACTTTTGGTGACTGATATCTATTGTTCATGTTTCTACATCTATGTGCAGTAAGTGCTGGTGATAGGAATTTTTGATTACCGGAAAATGAAAAACATGACATAAAAAAGATGCATGCAATGTTTGTCACAGTTACTAAATAGTTAGAGTATAGTTTGTGAGAAGATAAATGAGCTGAAATTAAAAAAAATGTCACAGTACCTTGATGAAACAAACTTCAAAGTTGGTTTATCCCATACCTGAGCTCACCGTTATAGTAAATTAGTCCCTGGAACCCGATGTTGATTCGTTGAAATGTGGCTTTTCTTGGTTTTGATTGTGGTCTATCAAGAAACCTTTTACAAGACGCATTCAAAGCAAAGGCTGGCTACTTGACTTTTATAGCTTAGACCTGTAGCAAAAAGGATGCGCTGAGTTGATATTCGGCGCCTGCGCAGACGAGCGCTGGTAAATACCTGAATGAACAAGGGGAATTAAAATAGATGAGTCATAAAATAATTGCTTTGCGCACTTTCTCTTCGTTAAGAATACCAATTAAATTAAATGGACTCATATGTGACCGTAACTATGTAGTGTCCAATTAAATCTGACAGGCAATGCCCCCAGTGTTTTAAAATATAGACGCAATTCATTTGCACTTAATTACATACGGTATGTTTTACTTTTAAAACTTGATTAGTATCCTACCACTATATTTTCAGTTGCACAACATGACTGTTTACTTGTCTTTTTTTCCCCTACGGAGACTGATGTTACTGTTTGCAAGACGATTGTTCGTGATTTCGTTTGCCATTCTGAAATGATCAGTCTTAAGTGTATTACTTAAACTGTAATACTATTTTGAATTTTAGAAAATTAAACAGTAGCGCAGGTTGGAAACAGGTTGCACAAATCATTGGACAGTGATTCGGTAATACGGTGCTGGTTTGGTAAATTATTTTTTCACTATAGCCTAACAAAGAATCCATCGATATGTAAAACATACCATTTTGTGTCTGTTACGGCACCTGTAAACCCCATTACGGATGAATTGAGTCGAACTGTTTAAACTACTGGTATTACGTAGAACAGGCAATTAGTGACAGAACAACGACGCTGCCATGACATCATAATCCCAATCTTGTTAGGGTTATTCTAACATGATTGGTTTTCATTACTTTTGTTTTCGTTTTTTCTTATTGGAAAAAGTTCACTTTCACTACAAAGTTACTTAAAATCTAACCTCCCGTGACGTATGAGGTTGTCCCCAGTGAAACGTTAATGATTCACCCAAAGCCGCTTGGCTTGGAAAAGGTCAGTGTTGTCTGTACTAGCCGGATCCGCTACCCACCCACGTCAGCTGGCCTCCCAGGAGAGAACCTGGTCTCCCGGGCCGTATCTACACCCATTTTTAAAACACCATGAAGATAGAGCCTTTGTTTTTGGTTGGTGGGCTCTGTGGTAAACGTCTGGCAGCAGCCTTGGTGTATCTGATTGTTTGTATATTATGTCTGTTGGGGGAAATATTAAAAGTGGTTGGACATTATCCTCCAATTTTCATTTTAGTTAGTGATAACAAATGTGACAAAATCGTGAAATTACTGCCGAACAACAGCTCAAGCTAAAAGCAACAAAAAACTGTGGTTCATAATTTCTTTCGAAATATCCATGACTTTGAAATGGAAAATGGATTTGAATGCCTTCTCCGTTCTGTGTGTGGTGCTTGCATGTTCCCCCTGTATCACGGTCCAAAAACGGACTAATTGGCAATTCGAAATTGCCCCGTGACCGACAAGCATCCCGATCCGGTCATCCCAAGTCATTATTCGTATTCTATTTGGGTTATTTGATCTTTAATCAAATGCAATTAACAGATTAATTGTTTCTAAGCGGTCTATCCAGAGTAATGCTAGAACTCACACATTAGTAGCGTGTTCTCTTAACTGATAGACTGGCGTGTGTGAGAGAGATGGATCAGCTGTTGGGAGGCATCTTTGATAATCTGTAATGATTTGTCTCACATGTGCCTTTATTCTCTGTATTTTGCACACATTGCTATGTATTTTATGTGTTTTTCACCCCTAGCAACTAGGACTGGATTTCAGACCCTGAAACATAAGTGTATTCTGTGTGCCCAATATCTCAGCCGTAAATCATCCGCGTCACTGTGGGACCGCTTAGCGCCAGCACGGCATGCGCTGTAGCTCACGGCTGTCAGGCTCCTGCATGTGGGAGCAGCCGCAACAAGCTGCACGGCGCTGCGATGTCTGATCGGCGTGCGGTGGAGACGCAGGAGCCCGAGAAGCTGCGCCGCGCTGTCTGCAACCCGGCGAGGGCTGTAGTCCTGCAGTGATGACTCACAGCTCTGCCAGCTCCACCTGTGACGGGTGGAACGATACTTAGCATTGGGCAGACTGGCCAGAAGACAACAGCAGCAAAACTGTAGTGAATCCGCCGTCCAGAATGCGGCTCCTGGTTTTATCCTTCTCCCAGGTTTCCGTCTTATACTACCCTTTGTGTTTATTTTGCAGATACCTAAAAGTGCCATCGACTGTTTCCAGCTGACTTCTTCGATCTAGCGCACTCCTGCTGGTCACATGTCCCACGGGTGGTGCTGTCCATGTGATTGCTTTCAGTTTAACTTAACTTTTACGTCATGCATTAAATTATCAGGTGGCGTTCGATACTGCCAGTCAATTATTTTCTACTGCCAGGAGAAAATCACAAGATAACTCTTACACCATAGAAAGAAAATAAAGAATTCTGCAACAAAATTGCATCTTTCAGTAATTCAGTGTGGTTGTAGCCTGCTATATAGCGGTCAGATGTGACATGTAGAACACTTTAATCAATATGCCCAGACCATATGCACCATATACATTTTGTGCTGTTAGTTCTCATAAAGGATCTAGAATGATAGACAGTCAACAAGTTCAACCCGCTGTGATGGTTTGACTGTCCCAGCTGGAGTTCCGAGTCATAAAATTCCCTGTGGAGATTCCGGTTGTCTGGAAGTATGACACCTCCTGCACACTTTCACTCATGCTACTTTAGGATTAGCATGTTGCTAGCATGTCCTTCATGACGTTAGCTTAATGCCGCTTTAGTGTTGGGATTATAGATATTTATCAAGGGTAGATCCAGGACCAATGATGTTATTATTAAAAAGCACCCATAGATATAGAGCCCAGCTGCTCCAGAGCAGCTGAACCTTTAGCACAATGTGTTGTGTATGAAGTAGATGTTCCCGTTTTGGCCATCACCAGAAGTTCCTCCACTTGCATCCCTTGTTCCCAGCCTCCCACACTCCGCTGTAGCCTTGGTTTGCTTTTAGATGCCTTTGATAAATTCTATGGTGACCATTTGCCAATTCAGACTTCCTGCCAACACGTAACATTTCTCTCCACCTTTTTGTTTCTCTGACTACACTTTAGTGCAGTTCCTGTGTTTATATACCGAACTTGCACGGAAAATCTCACTCAAGCTCTGGAGGGAGGTGTAGTACATTTGCCGACCTGTAGGGGGCAGAGGGGCCACTGGGAGGCTACATTATACTGTAGGCTGAAGGATGAATGTCTTTACAGAGGTCTTGTAAAAGGAATGAAACACAGTGTCACATGGAAGGCCTCCTTCATTAGCAGGCTGGCCGAAACAGTCACTGTGCCATGACACAGGCTGATAATTACCAACAGCACCCTCTGTTGGCTGCCCCAGGTAATGCATCTATTCCTGCAGGCAGAAGCAGTAAGCATTTATTCTGTAGAAACAGTATGTCAGTATGGAAAATAACAGGCCATTATGGTCAATTAAGTGCCATCAATTGGAGTCTGCAGAACTTTGCTAAAATACTTGATATACATATCAGGGGTCAGCCTGTACCAGTCCTCGCTGTTTGAATCTCGGATCGAAGATGGACTTTTCCAGCATTAGCCCTGAGATGGACGGCCACCGCAGATTCCCCGAGTATACGCTCGCATGTCGCCTGTTCCACGCATATGTGGAACCTTCATCATGTCAGAGATGAAGGTGTTCTGGCTTGCTGGGGGTGCTCTCACCAGCTCAAGCGGTCGGGCATATTCCACTTAATGTTCAAATTAGAAAGTGAAACAGGACACTTTCAAAATGGTAGCTTAAAGTTGGCAAATATTCAGCAGGGGTGACATCACTGTAATAGAGAAATGAATGGAATTAAGATTAAGTTTGGTTAAGTTTGGGTTAACCTTGTATTCGTAGCCTCTGGGACAGGCTCTGGACCCCCTTGACCCTGAGAGAGACAAGCAGTTACAAAAAAGGATGAATGGATGAAAATTTGGGTTATATGCTGTTGCCTCACACCTCGGGGCCCGGGTTCGAGTCTCTGCCTCGGTTATGTGTGTGGAATCTGCATGTTCTCCCCATGTCATTGTGGGGTTTCCTCTGGGTACTCCAGTTTCCCCCCCCACAGTCCAAAGATATGCTAAGCAATTGGCTGCTCCCCCATCCTGGGCTGATAGACTATAGACCTCCACAACCCAGAAGGATATGCAGTTTGGACAAATGGATGGATGATATATAATTTAACTGTAGATAAAAGCAACATTTAGTCATATTTTAGTTTAGTGATTTTAGAATGATCAAAATTACTGTTAGACCAGTGCTTTTGATGCACCATTAAATCCTGTTTTCTACTAGAGCATGACATCTGTCCTCAGCGCCCAATCCTGTACGTTTAACTAGACCCCACCCCTTTTTGATTGATCTCACTTAAGTTATGATTGGCTAGGAGGAGCTACCACAACCAAGCCTGATATTGCCCAAAATTACAAGTATGTGTCAGTCGTTGGCCGGTTTGCGACTTTCATCATTATGTGTCAAAACTCTTCCCGTTGACACAAGTTCTAAATCATCTTCTCTAAAGATGTCAGGGAATCCGTGTTTAAAAATAAGCAGGGAGGCTATAGAGCGGTATGTCGATGAGCTGCTTCTCTATTCTGTGTTTGTGTTGCCGTGGCCTTTGACATTTTACCAGCCTTCTCTCATCAAGCCCCCTCTGTCCATGTTGACATAGATGTTCCAGGCAGATGCACCTTCAAACCAGAAATAGATTTAAGGTCTGTCTTCCGTCTGGTTTCAATGCCTTATTGTTATCTTTTCAGCTGACTGTCCAGTCAGTACTCAGGGTAATTGGCGAGGCCAAATGAGGCGGACAGCTGTAATTACTGTATTCCGCATGACTGAAATGTGATGAATCTGAAAGTCAAATCTGAAGCATTCATTAAGTTCTTCTTAAATGAACTGAAGAACCTGCAGGACTTCTTCTTCGAAGCATTCAGAAGATACGCAAAATTCCGAGTAAAACTTAATATTAACACAAGACCAAAAAACTGATGGCCGATATCAAGAATGTGCTGCGAGATATTGTCATATGAGACAGGAATCCATGTGCATCTGTCAGAGAATGAGTGTCACATGAAGGAGGGTTGCACTGGTATTGCCCTCACATCCCGAGGCTTAGACTCGCTGTCACTGTCTGTGCCGACAGACGAATCGCACAGCTGGCTGAAGAATACAAATCACACCCACTGCTGACTTCTATATCTGCACAGATCAGTCAGATCGGTGGGAATGCACACTGTGATGGTGCCGTCGATATCCATGCACACTGTGATGGTGCTGTCGATATCCATGCACACTGTGATGGTGCTGTCGATATCCATGCACACTGTGATGGTGCCGTTGATATCCATGCACACTGTGATGATGCCGTCGATATCCATGTGCTTCAGCCGCCATCTGTCAGCCACGTAGACTCTATTACTGGTGATTGTCTTCATCTTAGCCATTGATTTTTGGGTTAATGCCATAAGTAATAGTAGACTCACCATGTAATGTTGACTTTAGCCTTTTTCAACCAATTGTACCATACAAAGACATAAAACATTATTGTTGAACATCTACTTATACCTTCAGCAGAGTGAGTCTCAGCTCGCTGTCATCTACCGGTGAACCGGATGTCAGCTTCGTAGACCTCGGAGGGGATCTTCTTCCATGCGGCTCCTGGACAATGAGGGTAACCCCTCGCTTTTAGGAACCGGTTTACCAGCAATGATTAGAAGAGACAGTTTGTTTAGTGTGATGTTCTTGAAGACAATCCCATTGGGAGTCTCACCAGCTCCCCCACTGTCACTCTTTTCGATGCTTCGACAATGACGAGCTGCTCAATTTCACCCAACTCCAACGCCGGAACGTCGATGGTGCTGCTTTATTGACGTGTAATGAAGCGTATGGGGCATTAATGTATTATCCAATAGAATTTCATTGTGCACAATTCATGGTTCTCAGTTGCAGCTTCAGACAATGTGATTTTTGTTTGTAGTTTCATGCTAATACCAACATGGACGTGGCAAGATGATGTGATGTAATGTAATACGTAGTTCTGCAGGCTGGTTTGTGGTAACAAAGGGGCTGGGGGGTTATACGGTGCTACATGGGGCTATTTAAGGAACTAGGGAGGTAAGACTGTATGGGGGCTGTATAATCATAATCACAACTTTATTGACCCCAGTGGGGAAATTCCTTTTTTGGAAAAATTCTTTTTTATGCCTCCCTCAACTTGCTCTTTGTAGAGCAAGCTGTCCATGAAGGGCAGCCACCTGTTGAGGCGCCCAGGGAGTTGGGGGTTATGGGTCTTGCTCAAGGACCTGCAGACATGCTGAGGTTGAGTTTGAACCTGTGACCTTGTCATTACAGGCACACAGGCTTTGCCCACTGAGCCACATGCTGCCCCCTAATGAGGCTGTATGAGGTTGTATGGGGCAGTATGGGGCTGTATTCAATTCAATTCAATTCAATTTTATTTATATAGCGCTTTTAACAATGGTCATTGTCTCAAAGCAGCTTCACAAA
>JAODKE010000088.1:13731776-13753522 GCA_026779605.1 Mormyrus hasselquistii
GCTGGATCAGAAAAGGTCCTTCCCCAAACTGTTCCCACAAAGTTGGAAGCACAGAATCATCCAAAATGTCTTGGCATGCTGAAGCATTAAGTTCCCTTCACTGGAACTAAGGGGTCTAGCCCAACCCCTGAAAAACAACCTCACGCCATTATCCGTCCTCCACCGGACTTTACAGTTAATACAATGCAGTCAGGCAGGTAACGTTCTCCTGGCATCTGCCACCCCGAGATTCTGCCACACAGAAAAGTGTGATTTGTTACTCCGCAGGACACGCCTGGACTGCTCCCGAGGCCGGCGGTGGCACTTTACGCCACTCCGTCTGATGCTTGGCTTTGCATCTGGTGAAGCTTTTGTGCAGCTGCTTGGCCATGGAGGCCCAAAGCCCATCCCATAGGGTTCTGATGCAGCGCTGGAGTTAAAGCCAGGCGGAGTTTGGCCTCGGCAGTTGGAAACACTGCGCTGTTACTTTAGCTGCTCTGCCACTTTATGATTTACTTACTGTTGTTCCTAAACACTTCCACTTTGCAGTGATACCACTTACATTTGACCATGGAATATCTAGCAGGGAAGAAATTTCACTGACTGACTGATTGTAAAGGTGGCATCCGGTGACAGTACCATGCTTGAATTCACTGAGCTCTTCAGGACGACTCATTCTTTCATAAATGTTTGTAAACCTGACTGCATGGCTGCGATTGATTTTATACATCTGTGACAATGGGTCCGAATGAAACACCTGAATTCAATGATTAAGAGGTCTGTCCCAATGCTGTTGTCCCCATAGTTTATTAGTAAAAATGTACTGTATGATGAAGCAGTGACTGCTGCTGATACTATTAATCTGAAAATGCTTATTTAATTATTTGCTTTGCAAAGTTTTGGACTTTATGTGTGTGACAGAGCGCAGCTAAAATGCTGGTGGCTGTTATACATTGACCCGTGACCAGCTGGGGTTAAGGCCTTCACTCAACAGCACAACATTGAAACGACTCTGTCGACCATGAGATTTGAACCAGCAGCCTTCCGATCCAGGGAGGCACAACATCCTAACACACACTATTATGTAATGCACTTCAAAGGCATCTTTACCCATCAAAAACAGCTGTAATATGCTGCCCCCCTCAAATATTTTATTTATTGTTTTGTTTTCAAATTTTTAGAAGAAACCAAGATCAGATTCCTTTGCATTTGAATTTTTAGCTTGTTGGTGGAACGAGAAGCCAGTTCATCTTAAATCTGTACACAAGCTTGAAAAAGCACCAGTCATTCAAACGTCTGCGATACCGACATTTTCTGCCAAGAATTCTTAAAGACATTCTATTGATTTGGCAGAATGAACAATTGCATCTAATATTCTGAATAATTTGTCTAAATTAATACCCTTCCTAGCTTCTACCCTGATAAAATGTGTCCGAAAACAAAACTCTTATATTGTGTTTCTTTTCAATATATTTCTCTAGGGGGACAATTGCCTGCATTTTGCAGGGAGGTGGTACTGCCAGGCTACTCACTGGTTTATTTCTTTTGCATGCATTGGAACCAGAAAAATAAAAAGCATAGAAAAAAATCTGATATTCCAAATAGAACTTCAGAAATGGACTGGACAAAATTATTATCAACTTCATATCGGATAGCACACCTACTGAAAACAATAACTGAACGTTATCTCTTCCTGTAACTGTGGATGACTTCCTTACACCTCTCTACTGGAATTCTGGATGACTTCCTTACACCTCTCTACTGGAATTCTGGATGACTTCCTTACACCTCTCTACTGGAATTCTGGACCACTCTTTTGCCAGCTGCTCCAGATCTCTCAGCTTTGAAGGATGCCTTCTTGCAACTGCTGTTTTGAGATCTTTCCACAGGTGTTCTATAGGATTGACATTTGACCTCGGTCTGAAGTCATTGATGTCCACTTCAAAATTATCCTGTGCTTTGTCTTAACTAATTATGGGTGCTTTTTGAAGTATGTCCTGGATCATTCTCCTCCTGGAAGATCCATAACCTCTGAGGGACACCCTCATAACCATAAGCGTCCTGCTTCATTTTGTTTTCTGTAAGCAGTACAGTGTGCTTTACCAAAGAGCTCCATTTTGGTCTTTTCCTTATATGCAGGCAGACTTTTCCACTGTAATACCTGAATTTATAATTCCAATAATCTAATAATTGCAATAATGACTGTGCAGATGCAAATGTAAACATTGCAAAGGTGAGAATGTTGCATTCTCGAATATGATTAGAAAGATGAGGAGCTTCTCAAAGGTCTGATAGCTGTTTATGAAGAGTGTTTTTTTTGATGTGAGTGATGTGACTCCTTCAGCTGAGACGTGTCATGCTCGGGATGTGAGGGGGGCCCGTAATCCTTTTGGCACATTTAGTGGTGCGTTAGATGTAGAGGTGTTCAGAAAGAAAGGGGGCACCTGAGATCTTTGAGGCCTTTGTGCCAAATTGCTGTAGTTTTGTCTTAGTGACAGAATCCATTCCGCCGTACCAATCTGGAATGGAAGATGCCAGGGCGCGTGGGTTAGGGGCTCGTAAACGGGCCATTTCAGATATTTTTTGGAGCTGAAGGAGAAACGAAAAGGAATCGGTCACGTCAATAACATGTCGATCGGCAAAGGGTACCGGCGGTAATAGGGTGGGGGCAGGAGTGTTGTGGGTAAAATTCACAAACCAGGGGAGAGATAGTGCTGTGTATCAGTCTATCTTCATGGGTCCCTGGAACCTGTCCTGCTGCTGGCTGAATAAAACAATACAATGGTTTTATTTAAATTGATGTACAATTCAGAGCAGAGTCAGTCAATCTATGGACAAAGTGGAGGTTAAGGACCTTGGTTAGCAACAGAATCATTCTACTCACCATGGGATTTGAACCAGCAACATTCTGGTTATTAATTCAGTACACACCCCTGAACCACAGTTCTCCTGTGTGAAATTTAGCACCTTGTTTTGTAGTGTTAAGTAAATGCTGAGTACAACAATAAGCAAGTGTCTCAATGCATTTCTCCTAACAATGATTGTTACCAGGAGTGGGGCTTGACCCCAAGCGGACAATAATCCATTGCAACTTAAGTCCTTAAACCACTCAGCCATCCTGGTACATAAACTCAGATGACTATAAATTAGCAGCTGCAGGAACCCCCTGGGCTACACCCCATAATAACTGCATGAAAAGCCTTAAAATGCTTTTATGGTAAAATGCTTTTATGGTATTGTTTACGAAACCCCACGGAGACTCCGATGTAGCCAACGGTTCGTTGCTTAGTGATTAATGTAGCTTTTTTACGCATTAATGAAAAATATGCATGCCTGTCAATGGCTGTAAAATATCACACCTGAAATCATGTGAATGACTGCGCGCCTGCGAATGCTTTAGATTAATACACTAAGAAATAAAGAACGGAAACAGTTCTGATGCAGACATACATCCTGGATGAGGGTGCGGATCCTACTCCATACCACCAGGGGTCGCTCTGAATGTGGTTTCCGGTTACCCGCTTCCTCTGATTTACTGGCGCTCCGGGATCCGTCGCTTCTGCAACTTTCTCCGCATCTGTTGCCGTCCGCCGGACGAGCCGTTTCCATGGGCTTTTCGCGGAATCCGCCAACATTGTGAGCCGTCTTTTCAAAACATTTTTCGCAAATCATCTGAGCGCTAGACTAACGACCCATTTAGATATGCAGTTAGTTGCTACTTTGTGTCCCAGATTGTGCTCTGTATGGATTTTTTTAAATAACGGAAATCATTTCTTTCCGCCGATAAGCATAGACCAAGCAGCCGAAATATTCGGCATTATTTGGATTTGTGTGTTTTGGTTTAGCGGCGGTGTCAGTTCAGCTAATGGTGGCTGGTGTGAAACGGACCCAGTCACCCAGATCGCTGGCCGGGGGTCCGTAACACGTGTGTTTACCGCCTTACTTATGAAAATGCAATTTGGGAATCTGCTTGTGTGGCTGAGAGAGGACGGCACTGCAGTCCACAGTTTGTAGAGATTGTTGAGTAATAAAAGACGAGTGCATGTTTTGGATGGAAAAGATGCATCGACCACTGGTGCCGGACCTCGCCGAACATTTTATTTTTACAGATTACATAAATGGAAAAGACTGATTAAACTGACACACGTTATTTACTTAACAGCGTTTAGTTATGCTCTCTCTGGACTGTGTTTTACACACATAGTTTGTATTAGTGACTACGGATACTTTCTTATAATGAGCCAGACAAAAAAATCGTATAATCCATTGGAAAGAAAACAATCATTTATAAATGTTTTGCAAAAGAGAATATGACGAATGCAGTTCATTATACACATTTAATCCCTGGATAGAGCTAGAGCAAAACATTAGTCTGAGAAGCTGCCAGGTCGGATGTTGGCGATGCATTGTGATTAAATTGGCTTTTGGCACAGTGACAGCAGGCAGCGATGAGTGTTTTGGGCGGAATAGGAAGGACAGTCACAATTGATGCAAGTGACGTGTGTATGTGCATGTCAGTTCATGTGTAGTCGGGGCCCCAGAATTGTCCTATGTGGGGTGTTTTTCGTGCTGAGCCATGGCTTGACCCATTTATTTGTTTAGTTGTTTGTTTTGTTTAAGTCAGGCGATGTTGTATTTGCTCCAAAAAAAAAAGAGTTTTATTAGCTGAAAGCTGGACGGAGTTCAAAATATCTGGAACGCAGTTTGCATGGACAGCTCAAATTTAACTCTTAAAAACAGGAACTCCTAATACTTTCAGGTTGGACTGATTTCTGCTGACCTAAATCCAGATTTCTGTCCTTTTCATACCTGCATTTCTCAAATGATTCTCAACACAATACTACTCTGCTGTTTTCAAATGAGCAATAATATCGGAATATTAACAGTTTTAACCGGAAATCCGCATTAAATCTTGCATTACCATGAATCTTGTCTCCAGACTGCCTTTCAACTGGTGAATGGAGATGGATGATGATCTTGAGAGCTTTCTGGAGGAACAGAGGGCCAAAGTGGCTGAAGACAAGGCCATCCTGGAGCAGGACCCTCCCTATATGGAGATACGGGTATGTCCGTCCCCTCGAGCCACACTTCTGGGAATAAAACTATTGATGAATCATAATGTTGATGGATGATTTCATTTCACAGAGATGTGAAGTATTTAAATCATTAGACAGGCCGTGAGGGCCTTTTGGCCTTATGTAGGGGACTTGGTTGTTCCAGGTTATCGCGTGTGGAAAAGGTATGGGAGATGCCGTGTGAGATTATTGTGCGTGGGCTGTTTTTTCCACAGACCAGGCCTCAGAGTGAGCGTGACTCCACTGGGAAAGAAAACATCCCATTGGCCTCTGGGCCATGCCACAGCCAATCAAAAGGTACAGCTAGAGGTGACCAATCCTGTTCGTCCCCATGAACACCTGGCATACCAGGAACAGCAAAACGAATGATTCTGTTCGGACAGATAGGAACAGGAGAGCAATAATCAAACGCAGAGTGATTTTTTTTTTCTTTCTCAAACCTGGCCAGACTGTCAGTGTTGGAGGTTTCTGCCCTGAGTGTTTATGGAGCTGCAGCCTGACCTACGGGGCGGGGGGGAGTGGTCCGACTGCCTGCTAACTTTGCGCCCTGCTCTCGGCTCCGCAGAAGGCGGCCCTGGGCTGAGTTTGCCCCTGGGGGAGGACTATGAGAGGAAGAAGCAGAGGCTTCAGCAGGAGCTGCGGCTGGACTACAGACGCTACATGGCTCAGGTCACGCAAGCTAAGGTAATGAACATCAGGGCTAGCAGACTGACATTGGGGCTGGACAGTCATGATGAGCAGGGAATGGCTCACTGGGTTTGGGACCTGTGCATGTGACCAGAAGGTCATGGGTTCAAATGAGGGTAGAGTAATATTGTTTAAACCCAACTACTCTAGCGACTCTGGCTGGTTCTGCTCCCCGACCCCACAAATGTGCCGAGTTAGGAATGATTCAGAGTAGCTGTGCTGTGTGACCTAAGCTTTCAGGTAAACCGGCCAGGCTCAGTCAGTAGATGCTTTCCAAGCTTGTCATGTGATATCTGAGGTAATGGCGCTGTCATGAAATCCACCGAACGCACCAGGAACTTCTGGCCCACAAGACAAACCCGTCTGCCTTCCTGTCATACCAGATGCGGGGACCCAGCTGTGCCTTCAGAACTGCTCCAGAACATTCTGAGGTTCCCCTCAACCCAAAGCCAGAAGAAGAATATCGGCCTAAGAGAGACGCGGCCACTTCAACAGAGGAGGTACCTTGGCCATCCAGAGGTCAGGGGATAGAGGCGGAGACTGACCGGGGAAGCAGGTTCAGGGACGTAGGACTGGACTCTGGGCTGGACTGCTCCAGCGAAGAGATGGACCTTCTGGATTGGGACCGGGATGGCAGGAGACGCATCAGGCGCCATCAGGAGCTTAGAAGTTCAGACAGAAGACGGCAGCAGAAATACTATGGAATAGACAGGTAAATATACTTCACTGCAGAATCCTGTAGCACCTAGATGTCACTAAAGAACAGTTTGGCGCATGTAGTGTTTCTCAGTCCAGTCCTAGGGGACCCTAGACAGTTTGTTTATTCTCTCTGCCAAGTTTCAGTCGTGTCTGTAAATAAAACTGCTTAGAAAATCTGAAAAATGTTCATTAAGCTCCTTGCTTGGGGAGTAACGTGCTTTTCTTGTTTTGTTTGATACTCTTTATTAAGATAATGAAATTTACTTTTGTAATTTTAACGCATTTATTTTCGTGCCGTGTTCTCTGACATCACAAAGCTAAAACAATGGAATTGCTGTCTGACAGACTGCTCAGGCAGAAGAGGGTGGTGGAGCCCCCTGCTGTCCTGGAGGACTATAGACACAGAAGACAAGGGACTGCGATGCCCAGGCAGTATGTTCAGTGTCTCATTTTAAAAATTCATCTCTATGCTGGTCACGGCACCGTGGGACAGTGTTTCTCAGTCCAGTCCTCGAGACCCCCAGACGGTCCGCACTTTTACTCCCTCCAAACTCCCAGGGAATTGGGAGAGAGCAAAAACCTGGCTGTCTGGGCCTCCCCAAGGACTGGCTACAAACTTATAAAAGTGATAAAATAGTTTTTGAAGTTTGGACCTGACTTTGGTTTTAATCTCAGGACAAAATATTCTTTTCATATAACTGGGCAGAAAAAAATAAATCAGCTGAAAATGGACATGTAGGGAACCAATGTGATGTTTTTTTAAAGGTTTACTAGGAAGAGCAGCAGCTGCAGTGTTGAAAGCAAACCTCACCAGTGTGAATTGATTTGTTCCCTTGGCTGGCTGAGCGTCTGGCCCATGTGACCTGGCCTGGTTTGGGACTAGCAGGATGCAGACAGGAATCGGGCAGATTTGTCTGGGCTAAAAATAAACACCAACATGCTTTAGCCTGTGGGGGTCATGGGGGTGGCTGTTGGATTAGGGTGAGGAATGGGAGGTCATTTGCCAGTACTTGACCCGACTTCATTTGTCCCAGAGTACAGACACTGGTCCCAGTTCGGTCCAGATTAGGTCTCGATGATGACAGGCTACAGTGCACCTCTGGACTAATGATCGGTAAGATCTCTGCCTTCTGTGTTTGCAAATGAAACATCTGTGTGATTTTTTTTTTTATGGCAGTAATTTCGAAATGCTTCCATGAACTGGCTGTGGTGGTTTGTCTGGGCACGTGCTGGTGTGGCGTCTTCTAAATGTAAAGTGATCTTAAGATTACGTGACTGCAGTATGGAGAAGATGTACCATGACACCTGGGTCCACAGGCCACCAGGAGGCGGCGGCAGAGCAACGGAGGAGGAAGGAGCGCTACCGGCAGGAGCTGGAGGAGCAGATTGCCCAGCAGAGGAAGAACAGAAGGAGGTCAGGGGTCAGCAGAGTGTTTCGCATCCTAGGCAAAAAGATGGTGCTTTGGCGTTAGCGTGTTGGCGTTAGCGTGTTGGCGTTAGCGTGTTGGCGTTAGCGTGTTGGCGTGTGGCCACAGAGCGGCTGTTCCTGCTCTGAGGGATTCGGCGGCTGGTGAGGTTTTTCTTTTTACTCATTTCCCTCTGCAGGGAGAAGGTCCTGGAGCTCGACGTAGCCGCTACCGGGGCCACCGACCCTGAGAAACAGGTCATTTTCCCGCTCTTCTAATAACACAAAGGAACCGGGCTCAATGCATGCTGGCCCAGAATCTCCAGCTCCTCCGCATTTCAGCACAGGGGTGATGCGAGTCTGTTTCACCTGCCAGCCGGATCGAATTCCGCAGCTCTGGGCCATGGGGGGCGTGGCGGCGCTGCAGCGGCCCTGGGCAGGGACTGAGGGTCCCCGCTGGGGGAGCGGACTGGGGCGGTCCCCCTGCAGTCCGCTCCTGGAGAAGATGCCCCCGGAACGGCCACGCGTTGCTTTTCCTTCCCCCCTGCTGGGGGCGCTAGAGTCCATCGGGGACAACGGGCTCTCTCCGGTGAAAGAGACCTTCAGCGGGGGTGTCTGGAGTGCGATGAGGGACGAGGCTCTCCACAGGTGTGCTGTCACTAAAGGCCTAGTTTCCCAAACTGAGTAATACACATACATGTGTGTTTTTCAGTTTACTATTCCTTGTCATTTACTTATTTTCTTGGTGCTTAGTGTCCCTCCTCCCCAGCCATCCACATTGACTGATGTCTACAGGACCTTGAGTGAGCAGGCCTGTTTCTGCCAGGGGTCCAGGAAGGCCCGGCGGCCCAGCTCGGCCCACTGTAAATAGCCCAAACATTTTGCAGCCTCGGTGCCCCTAGTGGGTGCTAAGTATTATGCATGTTCTGTGCCGGGCAGCCAGATGGGTAATTGGAAGGACAAGCTGATGCTATTGGCGTGTCTGTCCTCCAGGGGGAGAGCCAGACTTTCCTGCCTTTGCCCCATCCCAGGACTCCTGTCCATCCCCATCACGGACACGGCGAGCGAGCCAGTTAACGTGAGTGCCACATGGTACTGCAGATTTCCAGCAGGGTCGATCACATGAGCCAGAATGTGGGTGGGTTCACTTTTAAAGAGGGAGAGCTAAACCGGCATCTGATCCATTCACACGAGGGATGGCTCAGCTAGGCTAAAATGCTAGACTGACTTTAGCCACCGCTAATGCTAATAACCCTCTCCAGGCCAGGGATGACAGCCACACCTATGGAGAGACCCACGCTGACCTACCAAGAGGCCCTGAAAAAGCAGGTATGGTGGAGACATGAAGTCCGTTACAGTGCCCTCTCGTCTCCCAACCCGGCGTTACAGTGTACTCCACCCTCTAGATCCAGGAAAGGCAGGAACGCCGGAGAAAGGAGCTGCAAGAGAAGGAGCAGTACGAAGCCAGGCTGGAGGTGGAGAGGGAAGCTTACACCCCCTGGGGGCGAGGAGGCGGCGGTGCACCCCTCAGAGATCATCTGGGCAACCTCATCAGTGCGTTTACACCCCCTGGGGGCGGGGAGGCGGCGGTGCACCCCTCAGAGGTCATCTGGGCAACCTCATCAGTGCGTTTACACCCCCTGGGGGCGGGGAGGCGGCGGTGCACCCCTCAGAGATCATCTGGGCAACCTCATCAGTGCGTTTACACCCCCTGGGGGCGGGGAGGCGGGGGTGCACCCCTCAGAGATCATCTGGGCAACCTCATCAGTGCGTTTCCATCAACCTTGCCTGAGGGGCGGAGAATGTTCACAATGCAGGCGTCCGTAAAAACTTCGTAAAGCTTGTAGTGTTTATTTACAATTCATGGCTGGATATGATGGAGTCGTATTATAAAAGCCGTGACCCTGAGATGGATTTCTTAACCGCCTGGAACAGGCCGTGTTTCTCTCACGTCACGTTAGTAATGATGGTCTGTGGTTAGTAGTCTAACCCGTCTGTGAGAAACTGTTGCTGTGTTTCACCAGCTGACCTGAACCAGATGCACAAGTCCAACCAGGTGGCATACCTACATGCCGAATCACTGGGCCTCCGTGGGATGGGGCCCCTGGACAGGAAGCGTGAAAGGAACCCCCCCGAGCCCAGCCTCCCAGGTACTCCACCCCTGCACTGCTCCCCTGAATGGACTGTCGTAGCTCTCTGGCTCTTGTGTCCCGCTGCCCACGCCTGAGCTCAATCTCTCTGTGGCTCTTAGAGGGTGCATTGGCTGATGCGTCTTCAGTGCCCCCTGGTGGCGCCTCAGTAGAACTCTCCGCACCCTCGCCCGCTCACCAGCAAGACAGCTATAAGGACTACCTGAAACAACAGGTGAGGGTGCTCCTGTGATTCTTCTCCTGTGGGCCTCGCTCGCTGTGAGGTAGCCCATGTTCCTGAGGGGTCACCCCCGCCCCCCCAGATTGAGGAGAAACGCCGACGGCAGGCTGAGGAGCGAATGCGGCTGAGGGTGGAGGAGGAGATGGAGGAGCGGAGGCTGGAGGAGCAGAGGGCGCAGATCCGGCGGGAGTACGAGGAGGAGCAGGAGAAGAGGAGGAGGAAGGAGATGGAGGTCGGTATCCTGAGCAGTGAAAACCGCGGGCTCCCCATGACGACGCCGCAGGACGAGAATCTCACGGCTCCCTCCCCCCCGGCAGCAAAGGGCCAAGAATGAGGAGCTGTTCCGGCAGGCAGAGGAGCGGCGGCGGGAGGAGCAGCGCAGAAAGCAGGAGCGTGAGAACCGGGAGAGCGAGAGCCGGAGGAGGCAGTACGAGATGGAGCGGCGGGCCCGGCTGGAGGAGGTGCTGCACACACGATTAAACCCCTAATGCTCCTGATCTGCCCAGTACGAAGCAGCTGGAGCCTGTCCCAGAATCCACTGGGGCAGGGTGATGTCACAGGCTCATAATGGGAACAAAAAAGAAAGAATGAGAATAAAAAGTATGGGAGAACAAAAATCTCATTCTATGTGTTGAGGTAGCTTGGGTTTAAATTGGATAGGGGGAGTTCACGTAGTCAGCCGAGCTCATTAACAGTCCCCCCATGCCGTGGCCAGGTGCCCAGGGAGCCCTCTCCACCAATCCCCACCCTGCAGAAGAGACCCCCCTCCCAGTACAAGCCACGCCCTCCCAGCAGCAGTGGACATCCTGCACCTCTGCAGCCTGTGAGTTTCTAACCTAGTGCTTTCCAATACGGTCCTCAGGTACGCACAGTCGGTCCATGTTTTTGCTCCCTCTGAGCCCCCAACCGGACAGTCCGCATAGCTGGGAGGGAGCAAAAACGTGGACCGACTGTGCGTACCTGAGGACCGGATTGGGAAACACTGCTGTAGCCTATTATACTGTAGCTGCATAACTTGTAGCCCAGGGCTTTATCATTAGGGCTGGAAGTTGGTTATAAATGGTTGAGAGGTAATTATCAGTGTTGCAGGACTCAGTCTGTAGGGATGATGGTAGCGATTAGGGCTTGATGGCTGTGCTGTGGTCTCCCCTCCCCTCAGGAACACCATCTCTCTGGATCACAGTCCCCACCCGTTCCTGCCCGGAGGAACCAGCTGAGGGCCGCAGGTACGCTGTTACCCGCCGTGTTCCGAGTTACCTGTGGTCGCCCGACTGGTCCAAGCTGATGTTTGTCTGCACCTGCCTGCACCAGAAGAGAGACGGGGCATCCTCAGTGAGCTGTCTACTTTGCGCAGACAGCTGCGCAGTGAACAGCGACGCCTGGAGGAGCAGCTGCTGCAGGTGGACATGGAGGAGCTGGACACGCCGCTGAGTGTCAGGTACGAGGAGGCCCGCAGCTCTGCGTGTCTGTGCTAGTGCAGAGCTCTCAGGCGTTTGTGCATGACCTGGGGGGGGGTTGCGCTGTGTTCTGGCAGTAAGACAATTCCTTTTAATTTCTAGAAGCAGGGAGCGCCCCCTGCTGGATGTGTTTGACATGGCCAGACTGCGCCTCCAGGCACCGGTCAAGAGACCCTCAACTAAGACTGAAGAATCAGTTAACATCCAGAACAGCCCCGTGCTCAGCCAATCTAGAAACAGAGGCGAGTCTAGGGATTGGCCAACTGCCTGGAGTGGGTGGGATCACTGAAATAGATAAAGATGATACTGTCCCTCGCTGTCACTGCTCCTCTTCGAATAATGCCTTCTCGAGCATCACCTCCTCCGTGGCACTTCTTGGGAAGCCGTACCTCCTCTGACCCCGTCTCTCTCTGTAGGTGCGGGCCAGCTGTCAGATCCGGCCTGGCAGACCCACGGCTCGGTGAGTGGCATCTGGCCCACGGCTCGACACCGACACCAAAGCAAATCCACGGCCTCTTGCTGGCATGACGCTACAGAGCCGTCCCACTCATCTCCATATTTTCAAGCCAGCGTTTGTTCTTTCCCTCCTCCAGCATTTACCAGTTTCAGCTCATCTTTCCCAGCCAGATTTGCTGGGCTCTTTTCCGAAGTCACTAGCGCTCCGTTGGTATGACATCGTCCTAAACCTGGTGTGTGTTTCCCTTTCCAGCGGACGAACCGCGCGGAGCGTCCGGAGAGGAGTTCACTCCTGGAATCAGAGAGCGCGTTTATTGGTAAGGCCCAGGCACATCGTGAGGCTTGAGGCAGGTCGTGACATCAGTAGCTTGGTGTGTGTCCTGAGCTAAGTTTGTTACTCAGGTCCAGGTGGCCAGGCGATCTCAGTCCCACCAGACCCAAACCCCAACACCCAACAACTCTCGGCACGGGAGCGACGTAGGATGGCGAGGAAGGCAGACCTCCACAATGCAAGTCCTCAGCCTCGTTCCCACTCTGCGGTTTAGAAAGACACGCATCCATTCACACACTCGTGACCACACAGCCTCCGTCAGCGACCCTCGGCAGTCTTCCCCTCTGCTGCTCGTCTGACTGACCCTGACCTATCTGTGCTCTGTGTAGGAGACGAGATCCAGAGGGAGCAGGCAGCCAGCAGAACGAACCAACAGTGCCCGCATGCGCTCTGAAGCCGGCTCGCTGGGCATGAGTGGCGGTGAGACTTGGATAAGACCCAGTACCTCGGATACGCTGAAGAGTTTGCTGACGGATCAGGATCAAGGGGAGAGCCCAGCAGGAAGGGCCCTGGGGCCCACCTGGGAGGGCCCGTCCACCTACCATGGATAATCGTAGCTCACTGCACGTCCCGTCCGCACACTCATCCCAGCCTCTAGAGCTGCCGTGGAGGAGTATCCCCAGTGAAAATGTTCACTACCTCTCGTTCATTAAAAAAAAGGCTGGACCAGTACTGTCGTAACCCCCAGCTGAAGGAAATATTGAAGGATAGATTAGTATTTGAAGGTGCTCCGATGGGTTTAACAAACGTTTTTAGTGAACGTCAAGACAATCGAGCATAAAGGAGATTCTGCAGAAGACAGACCTATGAGAAACATCATTACCCACAATGCCACCTTGTACTGAAGCTGGAGCTCTGTAGTTAGATCATCTGTCCAGCAGGAGGCACTAGTTTTACTTTTATCCTCCTGTGGCCTGTACTCTGAAGTGGGCTTACTGGCTTATCCGGGTAACTTGTCGGATTTAAGGTAGTCTGGGCAAAATGTAAGTAAATTGTGGTACCTTAAATCCGACAAGTTACCCCGATAAGCCAGCAACCCCACTTCATAGTCCAGGCCACTGCTCTGAAAATCTGTCCTGGTAAGTGGCCTGAGCGTACACATGGGCCTGAGGTTTGTCTGATGCAGATATGGAGGCTGGTGAGATTAATGTATGGAAAACGGGTAGATAACAGTACTTTTACAAAAACATTTGGTTTTTAAAGCAGTCACAAATCCAAAGATGCTGTATTTGGTAACGTAGCTTTTCATATGCACCCGTTTAAGATGTATAGTTTGAAATTTTAGCATAATTTGTTTTCTCCTTAGAATATTTAACTAAAAATATTTTACCACAGTGTTTTGGTGCTTATTTATCACACTCTGGCTTTGTCCCCAGACTGCCTCTTTACCAACCCATTACTGCTGCACTCAGCTAAATTAGCTATATTGAAAGATTACTTCCCCAAGAGCTCCTACCTCCCGTTTGGACCGGGTCAGCCGCTCGTAGGCGCGGCTCTGTCGTTTTCCTTTGTCTGACCTTCGCGGGTCGTCGCCTGTCCCACTGAGTGACGTAGTATCGTTACAAAACTGCAAGGTTAAGAGCTACAGGATAAACAATAGAAATAGCATAAGTATGGTTTTATATCCCGCTGTATGTGACACGCTGTGTGATGTCAACCACAGGGTTTAACCCAACAGGAAGAGCCAGTATGCAATAATTACGCCCACTGACTTCCGTTATTACTCAATTAACGCAGAACACCATGCGATATTGAGTATGGTCCAAATGCAACTGAAAATGTTCCCCAGCCACACATAACTGTATTGCATCTTTTAATATGATTTTGGCTGCACGCTGAGGCAGCTTTGTTCATTATTTGGGCTTGCTTTTGCCACTACAATTGGCAGACCAAGAACGCACCTCATTCACCCCGAATCTCAAACTGCAGGCGCACTAAGCGTGATCCCGCCTCTGCGGGTCAGTGAGGTCTACGCGGTCGAAACACCATGTCTGCTGTGATTTCCTAGATGGTCCAACTGGAAAAAGGGTGAAAACTGCAAAAGACAACTGTCTTCCACAAGATGTATTGAACTAGTAATTCCAGACGTTCTTCTGATGGATGTGTTACATCTCACTAAGCGTGGCAAAGCGGAACGTTTGCTCCCTGCCTTCAAACTATTAAGTAAGACACTAAGTCATAATCTCCTCGGTACGAATGTCTTTCGTAAAAAGGATAATATTCTGGTATAAGAATCCCAGCCAATGAAGCGATATTACCTTACCTGCATGGGCTGGTTCAATTTATGTGCAAATTTACGTTTGCACGTTCGTAGATCGTTTACTCCTGATCACAGTCGTTAGCGTCGGACGAGAAAAGGCTGTTTGGGCGACTGCTGGATATACTGATATTGCAAGGCTGTGGAGTGGTTTTAAAACGGGTGATTTAGTTGTGCTGTGAGTAGTGGGGCAGGAACACGGACTGTTAAGTCGTCGTCGGCAAAAAAAAGTCCAGAAAACTGTTTTTTAAGGAAGCGCAGAACAGCGCTCATCTCTATGCGGCCCATATGTCTAAACACCTGCTACAATTAGGTTATATTTAGACAGCCGCTAACTGCTGCCATACAGGTGAGGGGGAGGAAATGCACGGAGGTAAACTGCATGGAAAGAGTCCTTTATCTTCCTCACAAAGCCTTGTATTGCTGAATCATCCTATTCCCCGTGGTATCCAGTTTTTAATTAAAGGGTCTTCTTCTGCAGCCTACCAATAACGCGTAATTTATATAACCTTATCACGTTGTGATGGTTAGTAAACGGTCGTATGAAAAACGTTTATATTATAAACAAATTTCGATTATAATCTTCATACAGCCTTATCATTTATTACGAAATAACTGTAGGTGGATGGTATGAATATTAAATAGAAACATATATAGCCCAGATCTAATGATTTATTAACTTAGCGGCTGGGTATATTTTATTTGTGCAAATACTGGCAAATGCTTGCAGTGAGGCATTGGAAAGGGGTCCGTTCACAGGGCTGCCCGGTGGCTGCTGTATGCTGGCTAAGGGCCCTACCTGAGTGAAATAAATCCTGGTAATTAAGCATCCCGTGCCGGGCTGCTCAAGCGCCCTCCGCTCCACACTAATCAGGCAAAGTGACTGAAAGGGCCGCTGGCTGACGGAGGATGCTCTGCCTCCTTGGCTCGCTTCCAGTCTTTCCATTAAGGCCGTCTGGCTGGAGCGGCGCTCAGAGCCCAGGATCCCTGGGGTAGGACTCCTCAATGTCGCCACTGGCATGCCACTGCTGTAACTCCCCAATACACCGGTTAAAAGTACAGATTTAAAACACTTTTGTACGACTTTAGGTGGAGCAGGAACAACCCAATACTTTCTTTCTAAGATTAGAGCATTAGAATTGATCTCGATTAAGTTAAAATATATAAATAACTCAGCATTGTTATAAATTGGCGAACGAGCTATACTAGCAATAACAGGTGGACTATGATTTAAATCGTTCACCAAAGACATGCTGTACTGAGCTAGTTCATGAAGAACAGTTAAACACGTATTTATAAGTACAATTCGGAGGACTTGCGTGCTTCAGTCGATGGCGCACGCAAGCAGAAACCCATGCAGCTAAACACACGTTTCCCGTCGGTCTAAGGAGCGGAGCCGCGGCTATGGAGCGGCCGCACTAAAGCAATTAGGGACGGAGCAGTCCAGCGGCGGGCGCGCGCGGCGTTGCGGGGACGCGCTTTTCTCCAGCGGCGGGCGGGCGCGCGCGCGGCGTTGCGGGGACGCTCTTTTCTCCAGCGGGCTGCTCACCCAGTCAAACTTACTGTCCCCGAAATCCCCCCCAGCCACTTTCCGCATGTAACCACACAGAGGTTACATTTGCCTTTAAGACCATCTTCCAGTTTCTGCTGCATATCTCGTAAGGGGCCGCGAGTCTGGGATCTCTCGTTTTACTATTTTAAAACGTCACGCGATTTTATTAGGCTATGGCATCCTGTCAGCAGTCGAGGATTGAAGCATACCTGGAAAAGAATAAAATCGGTCCTCTCTTCGAGGTAGGTGCAACGCGCATTTCTCAATAGAGACGGTGCCTCGCTTACAGATTAGGGTATCCGGACTGTGCCCCTTCCGCCAGTTAGTAGGCAGAGTTAATTAGAAATACTACATTTTCCAGGGTTAGTTGAAACTATTTAAGAATCTACAATGTGAACTGTTTTTTTTCCAGTAATTAGTAAGTATATTATTACCTGGACGTTTATTTCGCACAAGTTTTATATTAAGTTAAAAATGTCAGATGATGATAATAAAAACATAATAATAAATAATAAACTAGCACTATATTATTATTATTATTAGTAGTAGTAGTAGTAGGCCTATTAGTAATTATTACTACTGTTACACGGTCTGGTACCACTCACTCCTATTAACTCACCCAGGGGGTGTCGGTTCGCGATGGGCGTGTTAGTTACAGGATCAATAGTATGTAGTGCACAGGAATTTGCACACTTGTGCGTAATAAATTTCAAGGAACCTGGCTGCCTATATTGACGATAGTCAATATCAAGCGTTACAGTCGTAACACTTTGATATTTTGATTTCATTCTCGCCTGAAACACTTTGACACTTTAATACGACGTTGCCATTTCCAGCTTGTACAACGTGACGGAGAAATTCCGTCGTGACATATGCGCGCGGTTGACGTGCACTGCTCACTGTTGGCGCGCGCGGCTTCGCGTACTCAGTTTTACACCTTATAAAGACACCAGGGGACCCGACGCAAGACTGCTGAAATGGTGATTGTTTGGAATCAAAATATTCAAGCGTTGCTGTGTTAAACTGGTTAAGTGTTTCTTGTTGGTTAAGTTCTTTCTCTCTCATTTTGGGCTGTTTTGTGTGAAAAATACTAATTGAAAGGTCCCTGGCCAAAAGGGGGGCCAAAGGTGAGGCTGTGATTATATCACTGAGTGCTCCCACAATATGACTTTGCAGCTGTGGCCATTTTCCCTCTCAATGGCTCTGCTCTGGGCTGCTTCCCATTACCATAACCGACAGCCCTGCGGCTGCACGTCATAACTGAAAGGCTGGCGTTGCTTTAGCTTAGCCATCTTACGGGGGGGGGGGGGGGGTTTGAGGAGGGGCCCTCAACACTTAGAGATGGTTCATTTTGTGTAGATGTGAAAACCCAGGTGGGTGTGATGGTCTGGATACCTACACAGCTCTGCTCCCACCGCGGTGCTGCTAAGCGAGACAATGTGCCGTAGTGATAGTAGATCTCAGGGTCAGAAGGTCAGAAGGTCCTATTTGGTTCTGTCTAATCCACCAGACGCTCTCTTCAGGTCTAGCTGTGGCCAGCCGTCATCTGTACCAGGTAGGGACGCGGTGGAAAGGAGCTTTTACCTCGTCCTCTTCACACCAACCCAGAGTGCCTGATTCCTGCCTCTGCTCTGGCTTCCCCTGGTACCTCTGCAGGAGATGATGACCAGGCTGATCAGCGAGACGCCCGACCATCCGGTTCCATTCCTGATCAGCCACCTGGAGGGCAGGCAGGGTGGTTCTGCGCCGCTGCATAGGGTCCTGCTGGGTCCGGCTGCACTCTGGGCCCAGTCGCCCAGCGCCGGTAAGTCCCTACAGACAGCGGCAGTGTTTGCGTGGAGCCCCCTGTTGGTCACAGACGGTGCAGACATGGGTGGGGTGACTTCGAGTGGTGTTCCAGAAACGACATCGGAAATTTTTCATTGATGAAAATGGGACGATAGTAAAAATTAAACTGTCATGCCAAAAACTGTGACAAAATGTAAGCATTTGTCAGTGAATAAAAACGGGACAGAAATGTAAGGAAGAGACACATTTGAAATTTGGACATCATTGGATAATTTTGATCGCACGTTTTGCAGTAGAAATTAGAGGAGTTAGAGTGTAAACATTTGTTGTGTACAGTTTGGCACATTATTTTCAGTTCGGCATGCACAATGAAACACATGCGTTTTGGATACAGCAGACTCTAGATTCACATCACTCTAAAAACATTACGCTAATTGTGGCTCTGAGTTTATGGCTAATGCTGGTTACAGTCAGTCATACCTGGTGGACTGGCAACAAATTGGTTTCACGATAAATTACATCAGCGCTCGAGAAAAAGTAGTTAGGACTAAGACTTGCTGTCGGCTGGGTTATAGTGAACTCAGATATGTTACTATAGAAACACATCCAACAGGTTAGCTCATCTGAGATGATTGTACAAGCAGGTGAAAGCAGACACTGCCTCTCTATGGAATTTAAGTACGAAAAAAAGCACGGTAGCATATCCATAAATGTCACATTTGGTATGACTATGTGAGGCGGCAGTAACTGAAGAGCCATGAAATAAACAGGAACAAACGGTTGTTTTTCTCTGTTGATGTGTTTGAAACGTTCACTGCCATGAACTGAATCAGTTGGGTTTTGCTAGTCTGATACTGTACTTGTTTATTCACTTGAGTTTACCGTATTAAAGTTAAATTCTCTGGTGTTTTTTTTTTTCTGTGTCGGATTAATATGAATGAAGATGCGTCATGGAAATTTTTTGCATGAGACTAAATTTTGGCTTTATTTCATTTAATTACAAGTTCATATAAAGCCATTTTAGAATTAGTGCCATGTTTCAAATTAGCAATGTTTTCATAATTACAACAGCTGTTCAGTTCAATCTGTGTCTTTAACGACCGCATGTTCAAAGCTGATGCTAAGCCATAATAAAAACGTTTACAGATGTTTCCTCCAGGAATGTGTAGAGAGGACAGCGGTAAGCCTGTGTTTGTGTGTGTGTGTGTGTGTGTGTACACAGAAAATAAAGGGAAACATTCAAAGAAATGTGAATATTTCGTTTTACAACTAAAGCTGTTCTGCAGATTTGGTTGACTGAATCTAATGTAAATTGATGAAACATCCTGTAATTTTCATCGACCAAAACTAGACCAAAGCTTTAAAAAAAAAAAAAAAAGGCAAAAATATGACTAAAATTAAATAGCATTTTCTTCAAAAGACTAAAACTACATTAATGACATTAACAGTGGTAGTGGTGTCTGTTTTACAGATATATCTTCAAGTGTTTTGTTTGCTTTTACGTTTCCCAAAGGGGCACGACGTGACCTGAAAGGGCACGAGAAACCATGGCAGGAATATTCCAGAAAGCCCAAGAAGTCCAAGAGTGACCTGGAGGTGTGCACTCTGTCACCCCCTTCGCCTGAGTCCAAGTCCCGTGAATCCCGTGAGTCCCGGGGGGGTTCCATGGAAGAACCGCGTCACGTTTCTGTATGCGAACCCAACCCGGTCCTTTGGGACCCCCAGACGGCCCACGTTTTTGCTTCTTCCCAGCTCCCAATGCAGCTGTTTCAGGCATTCTGTGTTCTGATTGGCTGAGAGGGAGCTAAAACGTGGGCCGTCTGGAAGTCCCCGGGGACTGGGCTGTTTCCCTGGGTGATGGATGTCGCCCCCATGCTGAACTCATTCACGTTACAGATGTAAAAAGGTAGCAAATAATAAGCTTCTCTCATCCCATGCTTGACTCTGGAAGTCATGCTCTGCGTGTGACTATTTTTGCACGCCTACGTGACACCCAACGGTGAACAGCAGGCCCCATTTGGCTTACCGTCGTATTAGAAACACGAGGCACTAAGCGTACCCCACCTAACTGAACAAAGAAATGGCACTAATAGTGGAACATTGTAACAGATGACTTGGGGGGGGGCGTAAGGCCAATTGAAAAGAAATGGAACGTGCTTCCGTGTTTCCGCTGCATGAGTTGTTTAAAATTAGCTCTTCGTCGGTTATTTTTTTTCAACATGAAATTACAATGCAGAAAAACGGCTTCAGTACAAGAGACGTCGTTAAATATTTCGGTAACTTCAACGTGATTCACATCTTTTCCTCTTCACTTACTTCCGTCTGCATGGTAAGAATTTAAACCTGTGGTTGATCGTTACCAAATCAGTCGATTGTGTTCATATCTGCTCATCGTGGCAGCTTATAACAGGAAGCACTAACCCAACAGTGCAGTTATACTGACAAACTGAATGAAGGCAGTAACTCTCAAAGATGACAGCACTGCAGTGCGATGCAATTAATTAATTAATTTACATTTACTAAGTGGCAGTAGAAAGAGTTTGATATTGGGGGGGGGCTGAATTTGCCCCAGCAGTAGATGCAATGTACAGTTCTGGGGAAATTTAAGAGACCACATTAAAGTTTTTTGTTTCACTCATTTATTGGTGCGTGTTTGTGAATACTGTGGTTTTTTTTTCAAGCTGCAGCCTGGTTCTTCCCTGTTTCCCATCAATGAAGCCCCTTCCTCTCTCTGCCTCGCAGTGCAGCCTCTGCCAGCAGGAGCAGTATTAAACCCTGATTTTAAAAATACAGATGTTTAGTATAGGTCTCGTAATCATGGCATCGCAAAGGGCGCAGACCTGCTACAGTAATGATATAAAGGAATGCGGTGTGAGACAGATTTTAAAATTTAAAAATAAGTTTCATTTAGAATAAGATTAACGCTGTTTAGGGTGCAGTCTCACAAGTAAACGTAACGTAACTGATCCATATGATACAATGATTCTTTTTTCATCGCGATCTTTGTTGGGTATATCTTTTGTCCGCATGCTCTGGCATGCTGATATTCGGGGGGGGGGGGCGTTCCCCCCCGTTTGCTGTGCCCCGGCATTTACATATTTAGCAGACGCTCTTGTCCAACGCGACCTACAAGTGAGGGAAACTACATGCTGTCAAGGAGTCAACTAGGTGTAAATGCAGTGAGGGTGAGTAGCGCAGATACTGTTGTATTCCGTGCAGCAGCAGCTACAGAATTACTTGTAATAGAGGAAGAACCTTATTAGACTATTCGAAAACCAGAAGTGCAACCTAAGAACATTCAGCCACCATGAAGAACAACTGGTCTAGGATGGCAATTCATGGAACGGCTGGGTCTGAAGGCGTTTCTTGAAGGTGGAGAGGGAGTCTGATGACCGGACGTAGTTTGTCAGCTCATTCCACCATTGGGGAAGCCCATAAGAAACCCATCTGGAGTGACACTTCTCACTTGGTGGAGGGAACTCCAAGCTGCATTGGTTTGCTGACCAAAGGGGCGAGATGGGACATGGGTCAGCAAGTGGGGTCAGCAATGCCTCAGAGTCAGAGTGCAGGGTCGGCAATGCCTCAGAGTCAGAGGGCGGGGTCGGCAATGCCTCAGAGTCAGAGGGCGGGGTCGGCAATGCCTCAGAGTCAGAGGGCGGGGTCGGCAATGCCTCGTGTCAGAGGGCGGGG
>JAODKE010000088.1:13762281-13773314 GCA_026779605.1 Mormyrus hasselquistii
TCTTTCCCCCTTTCCTGTGTATTAAACTGATTGTGGGTGTTTCTGTTGTTTTTTTGTACATAAAGGAGAACGGTGTGCTACCTAGGACCTCTCTCCATATGCACTAAGCTGAGAATCATAAGCTAGGAAAGTGGATAAGCATACAGTGGAGGTGTGCTGCATAAGACACCAAAAGCAGAGCTGAATTATTTACCAATTACTATGTTTATTAAACAGCTGATGTTTAATGGTTAATGATTATTTATTAAACAATCTGATCCCATCTTGTCTAAAAAGGGATGAAAGTTCATAAAGATGCATATTTTCATATGTCATGTGAGACAAGTGAACCTGACCTACGAAAATACTGGGTTCATCTTATAAAGGTCATACTTTGTGTTTGAAAATGATCCTGTGGCATCAGAACTTCTCACAAACACTTGCAGTAGCAAAGAGAACGTCGGACCACGGTGGTGTAAATTCGGCAATCATCCAGGCTAAACGGCGCACAGCCTGAACCCCGGTGGAAAAACGCCCAGTAGGTGATGTGGTGCTTTAACAGAGGGTGTCAGGCCTGAACATGGATGCTCCCTGCAGCTGACGCAGATGCTGTCACAAACTGCTCCTCCACCTGCAGCTTTCGGATGAGCCGCTCACTGTGTGGAGGAGAGAAGTCAGGAGGACACTGGGCACTCGGGATTGAACACACTCTATAAACCACACAGTGAAATCCATCCCTATGCTGGATCACAGGGGGCGGAGCCTAACAAGCTAAGCAACCCATCCATCCATCCATCCATCGACCTCTTAATCTGGATGAATTTAGTTGGAGGTACAAAGCGCACATCCACCTAATTCCATCCCCACGATGAACCACCGCATAAAACACTGCATATGAACACACTAATGCCTATAAACTAACCATAATTAACCCTATAAACTGCTCCTGAAAATGCCACAGACACCCCAAGGCTTCACCCACCACGGTCAATCTTGCCTTCCTTCTCCATCTTCTTTAGGTGATGCAGGAGGTTCACCTCAGCCGCCGCGTGTAGGTGCAGAGGCGTCTCCTGAGAGAGAGAGGGAGAGAGGGAGAGGGAGAGGATGGAGGAACGGTGACTGCATTAGTCCCTCATTAGCAGGCTCTGCTGGGCTTATGAGTGTTTATGCTGACGCTAGCAATTACAGAAACTGACGACGGTCACCAAAGGATTTACTGTTCACTATCCGCAGACAATCTGCTGAATTTATATCTTTCAACTTACATCTGACGTTGGTAGGGGGTCATGCCTTTGTTGACATTAAAATATGGATTTATAAAGCCTGGTTATGCCTTGAGAATAATGATTATAAATGATTTTGAATTAAATTCTGTAATGCTGCCTTAGAGCCATCCGGATATTGCACTGTTCCATCAAGCTGAAGTCGGCATGAAAAGCCAGCAGCTCATAGATTCGAAAGGCAATAAGCGGTTATTAATTAAGCAGGATGCAGAGCAGCGTTCTGACTGCAGAGGTTCCGTGTGCTGAAGGGCGGTGCTTGCTGTGCATGGCTCTACCTTATAGACCAGCTTGACAAGCTCAGCGGCGGTGAAAGGTCTGCCGGCCCCCGCCTGCAAAGCAGCCAGGATCTGCTGCTCGCGGAGCTGCCTGTGTTCGATGTACTGGCGGATCTTACCCAGAGCATCATGGACCACGGGGCCGTGACCTGGAGACATGGGCAGAAACACACACCCACGGTCAGTCAGTGTCACAGCTACACAGAGCAGAATCAGGAGCAGAGTCCACGGGCCACGTACACCTGCATGTACTGGGGCTCACGGAGCAGAGTCCACGGGCCACGTACACCTGCATGTACTGGGGCTCACGGACAACAGATGAGAACAAAGAACAGAAATGAAGAAAATACAAAAGTAGAAATAAAATAAGTATGACTGTGTCCCCCCCCACAACCCTTAATAGGACATGCGGTTTCAGAAGATGGATGGATGGAAAAAAAAGTCATAGAATGAAGGAATAACATACATTATATAGGACATTAAAGGGAACAGAATTACACTAGATTAATATTGGAATATAAAAGTATGAAAATATATGATGTCCAGCAGGTGAAAAAAGATGCACAAAGATGTGTGCAGAGTTGGGGGGGGGCATGTCAGGGGACTTGTTGATGAGGTCAACCGCTTAACAGAAGAAGCTGTTTTTGCAGCATGAGTAAATATCCCACACTGAGAGTCCATGACCACAGACACAGACAGAAACAGAGAGACACACACACACACACACAGGTGTCCTGCACACAGCAGCCTGGTCCACCGTGACACGGGGTATCTAACCTGGGTAGATGAGGTCGGCCTTGCAGGTGAGCAGTAGCTGCAGTGACTTCATGTACAGGTACAGGTCCTCAAACACAGCCGTGCCCTCACCCAGAATGCAGTCTCCAGAAAAAATAGCCGCCTCCTCCTCCAGCATTAGGGCCATGTGATCATCTGTGTGTCCGGGAGTGAACAGGATCCTGTGGGAGCAAGAGATCCGAGCGTCTGGTCTCCTGCAACCTCCACGACCCTTAGGCAGGCATCTGCTGGGCATTTCCAGTAGCCACTCACCTGAGGGTGGCTCCCTCCGTTTCTATAACATCCCCATCCTTTAGATAAGTGTATCTCCTCTCATTCCCAAGTGGTTCTTCCATGAAGGGTGTGCGGGGAAGCTTGCTAATGCGCATGTCGGAATCTGCACGGGTTTACAAAAAAATATGTACACTAGTGGCCAAAATTGTGTACACTTCCAATTTTAGGAGATCGCAGAACTTTATTCAACTGTTGGTCCAGTTACGTTTTTAATCGTCCAATGTATGATATTCGTAACTGTCTTTGATTGTTTATAAACATTACCGCCAAAATTCGTGTAGTCATTTTAAAGTGCGATGCCAAAAATGCTACGTGCTTTGACAATTTTGGCCACAAGTGTATATGGAGTCTTGTGTAAAACGTAGTGAAACCGTCCCGGGGCCAAGCTTGGGGGAGCTTGCCGGCTCACCGCTGGCAAACTCCCTGCAGATGTCGGCGACCCCCCCGGTATGATCGTGGTGCCAGTGAGTGACCACGATCTCCTGGATGGCCGCGTCAGCCTGGCACAGCGCCTGCTTCAGGCAGCACAGGTACTCCGGCACGGCAGCTTCGCCGGCGTCTATCAGGACGCGTCTGAGCAAGACGAAAACGCACAAGCACAATAAACGCGGTAGCTGCACCCGAAGTCATACCGCTGGACGGAAGAGGACATGCACACTGTGTAAGCTGTTCGATCTGGCAGCAGGTCCTGCGACCTAGCATGCAAAGTCATGCCGGAGCAAAGTCGCACTTTGAGCTCGTCAGAAAAGCAAACAGGGCCTGGATTAGCCAAATTAGCGAGTTTCAGGAATTAAAAACAATTACATGTGTGCCGGATGCACTCCCGGGTTTCCCACACGTAGGTATTAAAGATGCATACATTTCCTTAAAAAAGAATAAAACAAACTACTTCCTTACTACACAGCTATCCGAAATGCTAGCTGACTGTGTACCTCTTCCCCGTCCCCACCAAATACGTGTTGGTTCCCTGGAGTGTCATGGGCCCAGGGTTGCAGCCCAAGACCCGCACCACCCGGGAAGACAGCTGCTCTATCCGAGGGATGAAGCTGCTCATTTTCAGCCGATGGACAGAAATAGACAGTATGGGTGACCACAGGATGAAAAATGGCAGGTTTGCGATGATGCACTAGCGCCGCCCAGTGGCCACCAATGTGATCCGCCACACACACAAGGAAAGTAAAGTTCACCTACGTTTTCAACGACGTTTGTTTCAATTTCAGTTCATTAATAAAAATGCGTCGCGTTAATGTAATAAACACGACTCGTTTTGGAGATTTCCATTGCATTTATTTGTATTACAACTGAGAAAGGTGCATGAAATTACAGAAACGATGAACGACTGTGACATCAAGACCAAACATATTACTTGCACTGACATGAAGTTTCACAAGATACGTTAAAATTAAAATCGCAACACCGTAAATATAACATTGTCCAATTTAAATACGTATAGATACTCTATCACTGAGATACTCTTGTGATCACCGCCTTGTGACGTCACATCCGATTCGTCGCACGCTCCGCGTGTGCGACGTCATTTCTTTTCATCACAGCCTTCAGCACCGGCCCCCACCGTCTACATTTAGAAACTTTATTCTTAGCAGGCCCATCACAGAACTGCTGCGGTCCATCTGATTCTTCAGCCTCCAAGACGATCTCCATTTTCTGGATGATCAGCTTTAGAAGGTTGTGCTGATTCTCCAACACCCGTGACATTTGCTTTAGCCTAGAAAACACGAACATTTTCCACAGTGAACACCAGGGGGTGCTCAAAACTCGCGTAAACCGAACGGCTTGGTTACGGTGACAAAAGAATCCTTCACCTGTTCTTCTGCTTATTTAACTCCTGTTCCACGGGGTTTAGCTGACAGCGGGATATGCTCAGAGGACTATGGGCCTCACTGTATTTCCCCCACAACCAGAAAGCTTTGCTCTGTTTAAAGAAATTGCATTATTTCTTGACCAAGAAAATGTTAATGGTACATATGATGGTGTCATTTTGGCTCATTAGGTAAGAGTTCAGATGAGATACATAAATTTGATATCCTAGTAAAGGTCTATAATGGCGTCAGTTCAGTTCTGGGGTTCAATGATGTTCATTCTCTCAGTATTTTGGTTACATGCCTTTACTTTGCATGTTCTGTTTGGGTAGACTACGATTGAGTCCTTGTCGACACGTTTCATGAACCAGTGTGGCATTTTCTCCTCCAGATTGGTGTGAAGGTCAATCTGGAAACAGTACAGAATTTTACAGTACAGCCATGAAAACAGTTTCATTTGTGTATTGTCTAAACCAGGGGTGGGCAATCTTATCTGCAAAGTGCCGGTGTGTACGCAGATTTTTGTGATAACCTGTAGGTCAGCTGTTCAAACCAAGATGTGAGGACTCTTCAGCCAATTGGTCCTCTAATTAGTGACCTAATTAAGGAGTTGCAGCGAAAACCTGCATACACACCGGCCCTTTGCGGATAAGATTGCCCACCCTTGGTCTAAATGCAGCAGCTTTCTGTAAGAATTGTTTTGTACCCATATGTAAATGAAGTTAAACTTCAACAGACTATGCTTCACCTGCATAGCTATGCGCTTCAAAACAGCATCCTTTTGTACCTCTGCAATGTCCCCAACGGCCAGACCAATCTGTTAGGCACAAAGAGACACCGTGAAGGAGACACTGTGAAGGAGTATGGCCTCTTTGTGAAGTAAAGTTCTGTGAATGAGCCACATGGTTTAACTCGAGCCTAAAACCGAAGACACAGCCCAAGTATTTACAACGCCAAATACAAACATGGCCATGCACATGGCTGCTGAGCATGCTGGGATATGCTGACAAGCTCCGCTATGTGATTTGTACCTTTGGATTCAGCCAGACAGGATCTGTTTTGCAGTCTGGACCCTGATCAGGACCGACAATTTATCGTGCGATTGTACCGTTATTGTTTTGTATTATTTCAGTAAGATAAAGTGATTGCACTTTTTATTCAGCGACATTTAATCCGTTGCATGTTATAAACTGTAAAAAGGCTACTGTTATCTCTTTTCTTAAAATTTACACTCCCATTACAAAGTTAGGGATGTGGGGGCAGTGACAGTGACATTTCAGATTGATGGACTGGTATGCAAACTACTACAGGTGTGGGGACACCTGTCTCATCAATATTCATTGTGTCGGCCACTGACTCTGAAAAAAAAAATTGCGTCACTCTATAAAGTTCTAACATTTTAGTAATCAAACCACATAACATTTCAGGATGTCTCAAACATCTCTGCTAGAAAAGCTTAATATATATAATATATTTAATATATAAAGTTTAAGTATAATGTGATTTTTTACAATTTCCCAGCACCCCTGAACGTAAGCTTTTGACAAGTATATATTTAAAGTTGATTTTAACAAAAAATAGAATAATGGCATTCTAAGTGGTCTCAGATTATTGCTGCTGAGTTTGTGCTGAATAAAAACATTTCTAGTGCTTGGGATAAATGTTTTATAGATAGGTGAAATGTTTAAAAATGTCCAGGCATGTCAGACTATCTCAAAAGTGCCTGAGAGGCCTCAGACGTCAGAGGGTTAGGAATAGTACATACTAGTAGATTCATGAGCAGGATGGGCATCATAGGGGAGAAACCAGACACAGGAATAGTACATACTAGTAGATTCATGAGCAGGATGGGCATCACGAGGAGAAAACAGACGAAGAGAATGTAGGAGTCATAGGGGAAGGGTAGGTCGCCCTTGAGGTACGGCTCCAGGAAGTTGTCCTGGTAGTTTATTTCCCCTGCCATCATGACGAAGGTCTGCATCACAGAGAGGTCCAGCCTGTTGAAATATTTCTGCAAAACAGAAGAAAACCCATGAAGTTTACACATACTTGCCATTACCTTTAGTAGATCAATGTTTCCTGATCCAGTCCTCAGGGACCTGCAGAGAGTCTACGCTTTAGCATCCTCCCAGCTCCCACCGTCTGAGAGTCCCTGAGGGCTGGGTTCGGAAACAGTGGAGGAGATAAACACCAGGGCGTGTGAGTAAACACTCGCACAATGTGCCTTGTGAGTGCGGATACCTGTCCGACCATGAAGGCATAAAATGCGAGAGCAAAGGCGAGCATCAGGAAGAAGAAGAGGATGATGATGCTGATGAAGGTGCGCATGATCTCTCTGAACATCACCACATAGATCCCAAAATGTTCGAATCTGTATAAAAGCAGAGATCGGAGGACACTGCAAATAGTTAGAGGTCCATATGACCTATATGACAATAACTAACAGCAATAATGTAATCAAGGAGATTGACAGTGATGATGTTGTCAAGCCAGTGACATTCGATGACATGGATGTCGGTGAGCTGACGACATGTAACAGTGAAGGGAAGTCACACCTCTGCAAGTAGAGCAGGAAATTGATCCAGGATGTGAGGACTCCCCAAGCCCCTGCTCTCCAGTGAAATGTCCCTTGGCTGTTCAGAAGGAGAGCAATCACAAAGACTAGGGAGAAGATGGCGGATTGCCAGTCAAGGCCATTGCAGATCTCTTGGAAGAATTTGCAATGCTGTAGGACAAGGGAGCAAAAACATTGTGGTACAAAAACAGCAACGGACCCAGGGAGCAAAAACATTGTGGTACATAAACAGTAAGGGACCCAGGGAGCAAAAACATCATGGTACATAAACAGCAAGAGACCCAGGGAGCAAAAACATTGTGGTACATAAACAGCAAGGGACCCAGGGAGCAAAAACATCATGGTACATAAACAGCAAGAGACCCAGGGAGCAAAAGACTCACAGACAGTACAGACACAAAGGGAAGGGTACAAGCAGCACAGAAGCCCAAAGCTCATGGGAGGGCTGGTACCTGCCGGCTTATCTGTGTCACCTCCTTGCCGACTATGTAGAGGTTCATGGCCAGGACCAGGCACATGCAGATGGTGGCAAAGAAAGACTGCGGGAAGCAGAGGTACCAGAGTGTTCAGGTCTGGGAAAGATGCTGGGGGGGATTTTCTGAAGAGCTACAGGTAGCGGCTGACTGATGACCACCATTTAAAGCTTAGAAGGCCTTATGATAATGAGGATCTAATCATTGTGAATCATAGTCATAACTAACGAATCTTAACTGTATGAAATTATTTTGGACGAATTGAAAAATACAAAAGAAGTGGTTACAGAAGTGGTTTGGCATCAGGCATGATCTGTGCACCCGTGTAAACGTGTAGCTTGGCTGAAATGATGTCTAATACAGTTGGTGTTTAGGTTATTGATTGGGCAAGGAGTGGTCCAAGTTGTGGGGGGGGGGGGGACATCTGGGCTACCTTGGACAGTACCACCACAAGACATGGCAGGTAGATTCTGAATGTACGGAGGACTGTCGTCAGGACTTTGAAAAGCTGAAGACGCTACCTTGTTGGAGTTATAGGTTATGGTGACATTGGTTCCATTGCCAGTGGGTGATTTCTGGTAAGTGGGCTTCATGGTCACAATGAGGTAGGACAGTGGCAGCAGACCCAGGCAGTAGACAGACAGGTTGAGTAGATGTGCTTTGATACCATAAGCATTCCTGCGGCAGATTGAAGGAGCCCACACTCATTACATCAAACACATTACAACCTCTCTACACATGGAGTAACTTATCACATGCCACGTCATTCAAGTTCTCCTGAACAGCCGTGTAAATGTACAGTTTCATCAGCGGAAAAGCTGGAATCTACAGATATCTGCGAAAATGTTCAACTGCAGACTTCATGCTCACCATTTCATTTCCAAATATTTTTTGCAGACGGGATGCGTGAGCAGTTCTATGCGATTAAAGTGTACCATCGTCTGGCAAAGGAACATAAAAACACAGGGGAATGCAGCATTTATAAGAAGATTATGGTCTCTGCAGTGACATACATGCAATAATTACAATGGTAATTATAACTAATAATGATGCATTTAGTAACTGCTGATGTGTGAAATACTTCTCCCAACACAATCTGTACTGACAGGCAGCTGGCTGGTCCTTTGGTCATAAATCCTACAATTCCTTCACTGGTGCACAAACTGGTTTCCAACAGAGATTGATGGAGAAAAATGCTAATGGACTTAAATGGGATTTTAAAAATATTTTGAACAAATTTTTGGGTTTAAATTGGCTACAAATAACTTGTTAATGCTGAAAATAGACACAATACTTGAAATCAAAGGTGACCAAACAGATTCTTCTTTCAGAAAAAAAATTAAGACATAAATAAAAGTTTCTGACTAATTTGTTGACATGGAAAAGGAAACTATCAATTGAATGGGTGGAAGTTCCTCTGTTTATTCATCAATTTCAAAGCATTTTATTTATATCCAAATAACATCTTGTTGCAATGGCTACATATTTCTTGAAAAGAATCACTGACATCTCCACTTACATTGAGAGCCCAAAGCGGCTGGATTGCTCTGGCCTTGTTTTGTTTGGCTTGCTTTACGAATTTAACCGGAGCTTGCAGCCACTGGAAATCATACTTGATCTGCGGGTGAAAAGCAAACCCGAAGGACTCAGCTCACCTGTAGAGTGAAGGTTGCAGTAAGCGAGGTCTCACCCCCCCCACAGGAAATGCAGACTTACAGAATAATTGTGACTGTTGGGGTCGTCATCCGATTCCTTGACACACGTGTCTAGAAGGAACTGATACAAACGCCGCACTCCTTAGCAAGCAAAGGCCAACAAGGGCTCATGTCAATCCCGTGTATGATCTCTGTGATGTGAACAAACCTTGAAAGACTCTGGTAGGTTCTCTATCAGGCTAATCACAGGGTAGCCTTTAGCCGAGTCCAGCTTAAACGTGGTGAGGGCTTCTTCACATCTGCAACAGCAACGTTTCATCAAAAGTCTCTTCTCATCCCGTTGTGTTATAGGATCTTCAGTCTGCAGACCAGGACTGTCATTTCTACTGTTATGATTTTCAGAGTGTCTAGCATCAATCTTCCCTGCCATGTCTAAGCTGTCAGGAGCGAACGCCCCGCTGATATACCTCGGACCACAGATGGTTGTGTTTATATGCCTAATAAATGCTCTGTGACCCACACTGCATCGTACCAACCTGTCATTCTCGATCACGACATTGGTCACCTCCTTCCTCCCATGATGCACTGCTTCATGCAGGAAGGAAGCGTCACTCTTGTTGAGTGTGATCTGGGCCCCCATATTCAGCAGTAGCTTGACCGCCCCGGCTTGGCCTCCCTTGGCGGCCACATGCAGGGCTGTGCTCTGTGCCAGCGGCCCATCGGGCCCACAGCGAACATCGCATTTACTGACATCGCATTTACTGACATCGCATTTACTGACATTGCATTTACTGACAGCATATTTTATAGCATATTTCAGGAGGTAATGTCTGCGTACGCTGGCTCATACCCCATCCTCGTCCACCCTGTCCAGCAGCTTGATGTTCGACCCCAGGAGAACATTCATGGTCTGTGTATATCCTTCTGCCGCGGCGTGATGCAAGCTAGTCCAACCTTTATAATCGCTAAGAAGCACAGTGAGAAAACGGGCCAGAATGACTGGTGAATGGGACAAGCAACACTATGGCTTACTACATATCTGCCGACATCACAGGTCACATGGGGTCCCTCATTTTCCTGAGTGTAGTGGCACTTTGTGGCCAACAGGGGGCCCCCACAAAAATGCGTGATTTGAGTGGTGATGTACAGTGCCACTAACCACTGCAGTGTTATTTGCATGACTGTGACCATGTCTGGGATAGGATGTACCTAAGCTCCTCCCCATTTCTATCCATATAAATATGCCCCTCCCCCTTATTGAACCATCAAAACAGGGTAACACCCACCTGTGAAACAAGGCCCCCTTCCTGAGCAGGAGCTGCACCACCTTGAAGTGTCCGCCACGAGAAGCCAGGTGTAGGGGCGTCAGGCCGGCCTCATCTCCCTCGTTCAGGAGCTTTGTGTCAGTCATGTTCTCCAGAAGCCTCTGGCAGGTGTTGATCCGTCCGTACCTTTGGTGTGGAAACATCAGACATGTTCGTTCAGCTGATCTGGTGACTGGATTCTGAACAAAGAGGCAGAATTTAAGACATGGATTAGGATTCACTAGGGTCAATGAGGGTCTCACCTAAGCTGAGCTGAGGCTGTTTTTTAAGCTAAAAGCTCAGTTATTCGTCTATCCAGCTGGTGTCTATGACTTTCATCAGTTAGGGTTAGGAGGCCAGAGTCAATTTCAGGTCAAGGGTCAGTGTTGTGGTTATAGGCAAAGGGTGGGAACTCTTATCCGCAAAGGACCAGTATCTAAGCAGGCTTTTGGATAACCTGTAGGTCAGCTGTTCAAACCCAGATGTGAGAACTCTTTCAGCGAAAACCTGCATACACACCAGCTCTTTGTGGATAAGACTGCCCAGCCCTGGTACAGACAGTCCTCTGTCTGCGGCCCTTTGTGGATAAGACTGCCCAGCC
>JAODKE010000088.1:13785278-13799613 GCA_026779605.1 Mormyrus hasselquistii
CGAGCTGCTTTCCTGTGTGCTATTGTAACCTAGTAAACTGTTACATGAAAAACGTCGATTTCTAAAAGCGGAAGGATTTAACCTTTTTTTCTGTTTTGTTCCCAGTGACAGTATTATGTAACGGCATAAATCAGGATAATGTTTCTATGTAGTAAGACAAAGAAACCTGAATTCAGTCCCATCAAAACGCAGCAGCTATGGAGGTGGTCAGGAAACTGTATCTTAATCATTAGAGGAAACAATTTCTCTATTGTCAAATGCAGATGTCGGCACGGCAGCAAATCCAGCCGTGATTGCCATCACCTGATTTATACTGGTCAGACATTTATTGTACCCCGCTGTGAGAAAAAAGGGTACTAACTTGTACCTTTCCTTGTCACTGGGGCTGTACCCTCAAGCGTCTGCCAATTGTACCCTTAGCTGCAGGTAAATGTACCTTTTAAGGTACAGAAATGGACTCTGAGGAACATCCCCAAGGTACAAGCAAAGTTAATGTACCTGCAAGGTACAAAAATGACCCTTGAGGGTACAGCCCCAGTGACATGCAAAGGTACAAAAATGACCCTTGAGGGTACAGCCCCAGTGACATGCAAAGGTACAAATTGGAATTCTTTTTTTCGTATATTAAGACTTCTGGTTGTTAGACATTAGTGTTACATCATAATTGTATGAAGGCATGGGCTATCTCACTGGAGCACTAATAACCCATGACCCTGACCAGGTGGATGGATGAAGGGATGGAAAGATAGATGGATAATATGACAACATAGGTCAGAACTCCATAATAGAGTCACACTGTGATTTTGCACTGGATCAGAGACCACTGATTTAACACGATGGACATTCCCGTAATCCTAAACTGAGAGATTAAGGTGATTCCTTTGATTTCCAACCATTCCAAACAGAAAATGTATAAAGAATGAAGATGTCGGCTACGAGCCGTATCCGCCTTGCCTATCAGAGTCTCCCTTTGTGGCCCCGGCTTGATGAGACCTTGAGCCTCTGCACAGCCTCTTAATCTGGTCTAGGTCTGAAGACCTTTATGAAGAAGGCTGCTGTCCGTGGAACTGAAGCCCATTGGTAAGGATAATACTGATCTGGTCTAGGTCCGAAGTCCTTTATGAAGAAGGCTGCTGTCCGTGGAACTGAAGCCCATTGGTAAGAATAATACTGATCTGGTCTAGGTCCGAAAGACCTTTATGAAGAAGGCTGCTGTCCATGGAACTGAAGCCCATTGGTAAGGATAATACTGATCTGGTCTAGGTCCGAAGACCTTTATGAAGAAGGCTGCTGTCCGTGGAACTGAAGCCCATTGGTAAGAATAATACTGATCTGGTCTAGGTCCGAAAGACCTTTATGAAGAAGGCTGCTGTCCATGGAACTGAAGCCCATTGGTAAGGATAATACTGATCTGGTCTAGGTCCGAAGACCTTTATGAAGAAGGCTGCTGTCCGTGGAACTGAAGCCCATTGGTAAGGATAATACGAGTCCTGCCTGATCAGTCGAGTCCCCTGGTCAGAAGTGTGATTCCTTTAAAGCATGCCACTGTTTCTGTGAGCCATGTCCTTCTTGTGATGTGAAGGTGTAATTCGAGCCTTGCTTCTGTGGACGCTTGTAAGCACCCTGCACAGGTCTACAACACTGCAGGAGTAACAACGGAAAAGAGGCACGTCAGTAGGATTTAAAAAAAAAAAAAAAAACTCGTACTCATTCAGATTTATCACAAATTCTCCTGTTTTTTGATGGTTCGGGCAAAAAACGTTTTTTATGGTCATTTTCCCGACTTTAAAACAGATCTGATCGTTCTACTGGAAGCATTTCTGTAGGAAACACATCTGTTTTGGTGTCGAATCTGGAGTGATTTGACGATCCACAGCAGTAAAGCCCGATTTCACCCAATAACGACCACCCTTCCGCCGTAGATGAACTGTTGCACGTTCTCTTAAGTTCATTGAAATGACGCGCACAGGCTATTAAAATACCTACCAAATAAAAGTCATAATACGTTGATGTAGCAGGTAAAACTCAGTCATCCTATGCTTTTACTACTTTACAAATAGTATTAATACGTAAGTATGTCATAACTATTACACATTCATTAACATTGTCATCGACGTTCAGCTCTTCGCACAGGGGTATTCCTTGGTGATCCTGGTGAGGATATTCCCGCTTCGGGTGATCAGCTGCTGTCGTCGTGATGTAGAGCACAATCCCACCAAACTTCACCTCTAGGCAGTAATGCAGGAGCGCCTGCCCTCTGCCTCCCTGCAGTGCAAACGGAGCGCGCCGATCGCTCTTTGACTCCATGGTGCGCTTCTTGCACGCTGCCGTCCGCGGGCATCTAGGGAAACTACTTTCTCCTCTCCAGCTACAACTTGGGATTTCAAGACGATTTCATCGTCGTTTTCTCGTATTTCTGCAACAGCGATGTCGGATGTATTTTTCCTTAACGGAGCTTCTACTGACAGATTGGAGTCTTAGCTTCCCGGTTGAGGTAATCATAAGCTGTCTATTATTTGATCGATATAACGCAATATCTTTGTTTAATACAGCAAACTGGAACACACGCCTCTTGTAATATTTGTTACAATAAGCAGCTGAATACCAATTTAGTGGGATGCCCACGCACTTTAACATGCAGGGCTGTGGATCTGAGGGTGTCACTAGAGCAATAGTGCCAAGCAGTATAGTTAGACTTTTAAATGCGGAATTACAGCTCATAGTAAATGAACAATTAATTAAAAAAAAACTAATTTGTGACGCATCCATGTTAAGAAATACATTTACTGGAGCTGAAATTGACCAAAGGATCGACTGAATTCCGTTTGCTTGGTATGATCGCTAAAATGAAAGTTTTCTTAGCAATAAATCATATAAATTTAAGAAGGAAATGAATCAAAACCAGTATGGAGGATCGATTACTTTTCATGTGTTACACTTATAAAAACAAGCAAAGGACTGTGTTTCACGATACCTTTTCGCATATTCTTACTCTTGCAAACTGGTCTGCAGATTTTGGCCGCAAAAATCATATTGCCTTTGATTAAATAGTCTAAAATAGTTTAAACTAGCAAAGCAATAGATTCAAGATAGTTGACTTCGCCTTTTTGTTGGGATCTGCGATTTGAGAAACGCATCAAGAATATGAGCGACGTTTCTGCGGGGTGACACGCATTGGCGGGGACATTTCACTAGGCAAATTTTAGGATTAAACGTGTGTGCTTTATCTGTGTCCGCTTTTATATTCCATTAACTTTAATCTAGAAGAAAAGAAGAAACGATTGTGTCAAATGTGAGGCACTCTCATGACGTCTATTAGCTACCTACCAGCATGCTGGTACAGACCTCTAAAAAAGACCGGTTAAATTTAGCATACAGTAGGCAAGTTTTTTTTTGTTCGTTTGTTTTTCTTGTACAAACCGAGATTTTCACAAGACTACCGTTACTGAGGTTTAGGAGTAATGTAAACACATTAAATAATATTTTGTAGGCATACAATTTAACACCAAAAAGCAGGGCATAATAATCGCATAATATTTCTGTTTTATTAGTGCGTTGAATTTGTATTTATAAAAATGCAACGGGACAGAATCCGCTGCACACTAATAATTTAAGTCTGTACACGGTAATGCTTTCAGATTTGCTCATCTGTGTGCACCGGGTTCCACACGCTATTGATCCAGGGATGAAACTTATTTTGGACACTGCTCGTTGGAACGGAGATAAATATTTCAATAAAGACACTGGGTTTGCTGTTTCCTTTTCAGTCATCAAAATGCCGGTTTATTTTATGATCCAGAGGTATCGTAAAGGGGGTGAAGTTAGGGCCCCTGAGTGACTTGGGCCCTAAAATATTTGGTACATAATTTGGTTGTTCTGGATCAGGGGCCGTGTTTTGCTTGCATGGGGCCCAAAATCTACAGCAGCACCTTTCGGCCTCAGATTGTGTCCAGTCTTGGATAATTCTCTCATATTTTTTCTTTCCAGTTTGCATCATGAAAAAAATAATCTGAAGAGGATTCATATAATCTACTAATTTCTCTGTGCCAACGTTGCACCTCTTCTGCGACTGACCACTTTTGGTCGTCGTCTCCAACCCCCACAGTCATGGCAGAGAATGGAGGACCAGGAGTGGCAGAACTCGCTGAGATCATCCGAGCCAAGAGTCAGTGTCGGAGAGTGCGGATCAACGTCGGAGGACTCCTGCATGAAGTCCTCTGGAGGACCTTGGACAGACTCCCCAGAACCCGCCTGGGCCGACTCCGCGACTGCGACTCCCCGGATGCTTTGCTGGACATTTGTGATGATTACAACCTGAGTGAGGAGGAATTCTTCTTCGATAGGCATCCAGGTGCCTTCACCTCCATCCTGAACTTCTACAGGACAGGCAAGCTGCACATGATGGAGGAGATGTGCGCCTTATCTTTCAGCCAGGAGCTGGAGTACTGGGGCATCGATGAGATCTACCTGGAGTCCTGCTGCCAGGCGCGTTACCATCAGAAGAAGGAGCAGATGAACGAGGAGCTGCGACGAGAGGCGGAGTCCTTGAGGGAGAAGGAGGGGGAAGATTTCGACAATAACTGCTGCCCCGAAAAGCGGAAGAAGTTGTGGGATCTTCTGGAGAAGCCCAGCTCCTCTGTGGCAGCCAAGGTGAGCTGGTGACCTCATAGGACTTTAGCTGTAGCGTCAACTCAATGGTGATCATGTGGGCGGAACCGTCCAATCAGCTCGCTACATGGCCGTTGTGGGCGGAACTGTCCAATCAGCTCGCTCCATGGCTGTTTTCTGCAGAGAGGAACCCCAGGGAAGCTCGTTACGTCACCGTAAAGGGAACGTTAATATTGACAAGTCTTGGTGCTGTATTATACCTACTGATTTCCACGTGAGACACAACTGAGCAAAGTCATATAGCAATAGTCATCATGGAGCATTAGCTATACTGCAATGAGGCTGCAGGGCCCAGGAAAACAGAGCGGCGATACAAACAGCGATAACGTGATAAACCAAAAGACAGAGACATGCTGTACTAATGATGCAACTATTTTCAGTTTATCCACTTAAAAAATAACTGTATGTTCAGTTCTTTTTTCCAAGTAGCCAAGTGTTTAGCTTGCTGGCAGCAGCCAACAGTTCAGCTCCCCAGTCGAGGGTCGGCGGTTCGAGGCCCCGTGGGCCGGAACGTTTTTTTTTCGTGCTGTTTTTCATTTCTGCTGAGCTTAATTAGCTGTGATAGAGGTGCTGGCTGATTTGGATTCAGCTTGGATAAAAGTGAGATTTGTATAAAGCAATAAACAAACATAAAATTAAAGAATTTATTTAATATAATACACTCTTAGTATATAAATAAGATAAAATTCTTTGCAAAATGTAGCCCAATCTAAAATCTAAAAAATTATAAAAAATAACCAGTGGTTGAATATTTGCAGTTCCTAAACAGCTATTCTGAGTTAATTCCAGTGCAAACTGATTAGAGTTTCCTTAGATTTCATTTAAACTGGCAAGTGATGAGTCTATCCAGGCACTTTGGGACATAATTAAAAGGCTCCCTGTTTTGCTGGGGATCTGTATTCGCATATATCAGACCAGTCAGTAGATCTCCGTGCCTGGAATTGTACGTACAACCATGTTATGTAGATAGATTGCAAACTGCAGCATTTGTAGGGTAAGTTCCAGCAAGAGTATTTTGAGGATATGACTGACTGGAGAACTGCTTGGTTATATAATATTTTGAAAGCTTGACGGCACCATACAGGATGCATAAAGAAGACGGATGACAGGACCTTCTGTGAGCAGGAAGGGTGTCTGAATGGGGCTGAGAGTCACATTCGACGGAAAGGGGGCTGATGAAAGTGTCAGGGGTGAGCGGGGTGTGAGTGGGGCATGGATACCTTGGCAGAATCCGGAGGCCCGGGGCTCAGGGGACCAAAATCTGCTGGGCTGGGGGGGTTTATCTCCTCGTACCTCTTCAGCTTTCTGACAGTAATATCTGAAGTCCCCAGATATGACAAACTATATCCAGCAAGGTCCCAGTTATTTTCTTTGGCAAGTCAGGGTGCGACATCCCAGCGCAGCGTGATTGAGAAAGAGGCCCGTCGGTGTCGGGTGAACGGGGTGAAATCTGTCGAACGGAACTGAAGAAACACAAGAAGCAGAAGGAGAATCTGCTCTTTGAGGCGGGGAGGCGGGTTTTGGGCCAAGGAGCTGCCGTTTAAAACCCCCTTTAGCAGTCGCTTCCCTGAAGACAGATCTGTGGCCCTCTTGTTCAATTATTGATTTTTGTCTTTTTAATATAACTATGCCTGAAATGTACACTCGCTATAGAACAATCAGCCTGCTTGAAATGTGCTGAATTATACATTTTTAAGTGAGATAATTATTAGGGTATTGTGTGTTTTCTCTGACCTTTATTGCTGCAAAGAAATGTAGAAGATGTCACTCAGCCTGGGCTGATGTGCAGTGATTTCTGGGAATGTGACAGCGTTACATGGAATGGAGAAGGAATATATCCTGGAATGACGCTTCACATTTTCATGGAGGTAGCTATGACCATGATGATTAGGGGGGATATAAAATAAACAGGGTATGAACTTGAGAGTGTATTTGGGCAATCACTACACTATCACAAAAAAGGGAGCAGCAGTTTGTACCTTTGCTTGTCACTGGGGCTGTTTGTACCCTCAAGGCTCTGCCAGTTGTACACTTAGCCCAGGGGTGGCCAATCTTATCCTTAAAGGGCCGGTGTCTGTGCAGGTTTTTGGGACAACCTGTAGGTCAGCCGTTCAATCCCGGGTGTCAGGACTCTTTAGCCAATCAGTCCTCCAATTAGTAATCTAATTACAGCGTTTCAGCAAAAACCTGCATACACACCAGCCCTTTCTGGGTGAGACCAGCCACTCCTGCCTTAGCTGTAGGTAAATGTACATTTTATTCTAATTTAAGGTGTAGAAATGGCATCTGAGGAACATCAACAGTACAAACAACATTAATGTACCATAAACAGTATAAAAATGCATCTCATAGTCCATTTATGTACCTTAAAAGGTACAATTACCTTCAGCTAGGGTTCAATTGGCCGACTGGGATACAAGCAAAGGTACAAACTGCTGCTCGTGTAATTTCCATGAAGCACATACAGACGCAAGTGGTTTCCTCGAACTGGTGAATTTATTCCACACGTGAAAACTCGTTGGCTGTGTGCTTATCAAAAGAAATTAAGCTTTCGTCCACATCCTTCTTAACATCCTGCATTATTCACCTCAGACCTATGACCTCTGACAGGGTAGAGCTACCTGTTGTACTGTATAGCACCATCTGAAGGTGGCATGTAAAACTACAAGTAATAAAACAAATAATAAAACCATTTAACGATAAAGGTGAAAATAAACCACACAGTTACAGCTCCTTTTTCTGACAGTGTATGCAGGGAGTGCAAATATACAGCTGCAGAAAGGTGTAGGAAGTGCATGCCTCGTAGGTTAGGGTTCTGTGCCTGTAATCAGAAGGTCTTGGCTTCAAATCCCCCCGCAGTGTGATTTCATTGGTGGACCATTGAGTAAGGCCCTTAACTGCAGTTTCCTTAGGGACTGGCTGACCAGTTTGCTCAATTGGGCGTCACTCTGGATGAAATTGCCCGCTGAATAAATAGCGTAGTGTTTGATAGCAGGTGTAAGGTAATGAGTCTGTATTCAAAAATAAGTCAGTGGGGATCTGAGAGTATAAGTCTAATTACTAATTTAATACTGCAGAGAGTTCTACGATTGCTATCGAAATTAGTCCATGGAAAATCTGTCTCAAAAGAGGCCTTTCAAAACCAACAGTATGATCCGTACTGAAGATTTCTTTCAGCCTTAGTGAGTCCATAATAGATTTAGTGGAGTCTTATTATATTCCTCCTAGAGCCTGTGAATTCAGCATCAGGTGGTCCTGTCGGAGATCACTCTCAGTTTAACGTGGTACGTTGGGGGGAGGGGGGGCGTGAAGATTATGCTGCTCCAGGTGAAGACTTAACCTGAATCTGCAGTATTTCATGTTTTTCAGTAAAATTTCTGTGAAAATAAGGGAGCAAAAAAGAAGCTTGAAAAGCGAGTTTGTTATGTAGCTCAAGCACTGATCGTAATATCAGCAGTGGGGTTAGGATGCATGGGAGGGGGATGGGGGGGCCCAGACCACCACCCTCACACACCACCCTAATGGACACCAGATCCACTTCCTCTTGTGGTTCAGGAAGGGAGGCTTTTAAGTGTGTTTGTTCGTTCCCTGACGAGGATGAGATAATGTGAGCTGAAACTTTTAATGGAAACCCCAGACTACGAAAAAAAACTTCAAATGGAGAGCAAATTGACAACGGGCCAGGAAAGGGCTTTTCTGTGGCTGCAGAGGAACCTCTGCTAATGCCGATAACAATAACAGCTACTGCTTCCTCGACACCGTTGACATCGAGCCTCTGAGCTGCCTTCAGCTGCGTCGCATACCAGTCGTGATGTCACATGACCTGCAGCGTTGTCTTTGTCCCATGACATGACGGATGCACTAAACCTGCTATGGCTGCCGCCCAGGGAGAGCTTGAATTTAAGTGTTAGTTCTTGTTGACCTCATGACACGCAATCAGTGTTGGGGAAGTTACTCAAAAAAGTAATCTATTAAAGACAGAGGTGGAAAGTTCAGGTCCAGGAAGTATCAATCCAGACCAAAGTTTTGTTTCAACCAACCAGTATAACGAGTCATAGTCACAGAGTACTGGTCCGGATTTGTACTTTCCCCAACACTGCATATTTTAAGGACAATTTAACAGGCTAAATAAATTTCCTGCTGAAACTAAATTAGGTGGCACGACAGACACAAAACGTGAGCAGGAGAGATAACAGAAGGCTTATACCAAATCATGGAAAGAACAGATATTTGGCCGATAGAAGGTTGCGTTCCTCCCAAAGACTTGTGTCATCTGGTCAACTCCATCTTAGAATCTCGTTTTTCAGTCTGTGTTGTTCCTTGAAGATAAGGCCAGGAACCTCACAAAGATCACTCATTCTTTTACGTGATAGCTTGCTGTAGGCCACTAGGCCTGGCAGATGCCCTGGAAATGCTTGCAGTTAACCTTGTGTAAGTAGAAGGAAATCATTATCTCACCAACACTAACTCTAATGGCTCCCTTGTGAGTTGCGTTAGGTCTGTTACATAATGTAATAGTATGTAATGCATTTAAAGCAATGCTGACAGGTCTCAGTTTACGAATGTCTCTCCGTGGATCCATCCAGGCTTGTCCTGTAGCTGGATGTATTTGAGGAGGGGGATTATCATGAATATGCATGAACCAGCGTTTGCTCATGTCCTTTTCATCATATGACCTCAAAACCAGTCAGCCGATCAGGCCCTCAGCTAATCCAGCCATTTGCATGAGGTAACCCTGCAGCTCCTACAATCTTTCAGTCTATGGAAGTTCAGCTGTCAAAGTGAAGGTGAATTTTCCCCGTGCCGATGTGGGCATGTGCGCATTCCTGTAGCGACATGCCCACGCCTGGTCAAAAATGGTGAGCCACGTCGTTCCACCTGTTACTTTGCTGAACTTTATCTGGAGAAGTTCTGGATAGAAGTCTGTCACATGACGAACAGAAGACCAGTAGCCATTTTCAGTTATCCTCAAAGGGATATTTAAAAATATGTTATGGCTATGGTTTCATAGTTTATCTTTGTTTTTGTTGGTGTGTTTTAGCGAAAGTTCTACTGGTTTATAATATAAATGCGGTGCTTACCTTCCAGGTTATGTCCAGTTATGTACTTGTTGATCTACCAGTCAATGCATGAATGAACGTTTCTGTCGGCCTGGAGCTTTCCACTGGTAAATAAACCTGCCAATTTGTTACTCTGCCTGAGGTAAATGAGCACCCTGCGTTACTCAGAGGTAATTAACCCGTCGGTCAGTTATGATGCGGCATCTGACGTGATTTTAAATGCCACAGGACCAGATGTGACGGTCAGAATCCGGAGTGAGACCCAGGTAAATCACGGAGTAGCACATAGCAGATCTTTAGGCTCTTTGTCGTCACGTGATCCATGACAACTTCCTCCTGTACTGGATAAGAGGCTTCTCAGATCCTCAGATTCCAGTCAGAGGTGAGATTGGGATCAATTATGGAGATTGGATATGGAGATCAGTAAAATGCCAGCTTGTGAAATAAATGCAGAGTCACCGATCTCAGTGAGGCTGGTGGTCATGAAGCTTCCAGTGATGCAACCAGTACGAGCTTCCAGGCTCATTAGAAGATGATCTGGGCGTCGCACTGTAATCCCTCGTAAAGTCATGAGGCTGTTTAAGGTTCTGTACACACTGTGGTACCGGCGAGCATCCTAGTGGTGCACACACACACACACCTGCACACACGTGGTTTTACATGTGGACGCCCACACAGATCTGCATGACAAATTGTATGTTTGATGTAGTATAAATGCAGAGACACTCATGGTGGGAGGGTCCACACCAGTGTCAGATCATCCACAGTCTAGTCAGTTGACCGGTGATTTAGGGAGGTCAGTAATGAGAGCACAGGCATCTGCAGACCCATAAAACCTGATGACGGACATAAATCACTGAAGGTCATTTGAGTGTCAGCTCTGAAATATTAAATTGGTTTAGGGTTTTTTCTGCATTGGTCATGAAAATAATTTATGTTATTTAATATCACTAAACTATACATTTGAACAATGGCTCCATCGGCTATTGAGGCCCTAGTTTCAAACCCCGGCTCTGCATTGCATTGGATGGAGGTATTAATGTGGAGGTACCATCCCTTCTTCCTTTGCTCCTGAGCTGGTAGACATCTCATTGGCTCCTCTCGCTCATCCAAAATGTCACCTGACCACTGATCTGCTCCACCTTCATTGGCCGTCTCTTGGCAACGCTGAACAGTCTTCTATTTGTGCTTGCCTCGTAGGAACCTAGTCCTTGTGGTGTTTTGATTTGAATACATTTCCTGTTTGGTTCCTGCAGTGTTTTATAATGTTTTGCATAATTCTTGTTCCATTGCTAACTTGTACGTATCATTGACCCCTCATTGAAAGCTCAGCCTTGCAGCACTAAGTTAGTTTCTTCACAGCTCTGCGCTTGTGATGAATTATCTGACTCTCCCATTGGTTGCTTCAGACAAAATTGACTGCAAAGTATATAAATGTAAAAGTAACATAAATGCCTAAGAGACACTTGACTTTATTTTTTATTTGGATAACATTGAATATTATTCTGACAGGAAGAAGGGATTCTGTGTTTGTCATGGTGTCCGGGAAACGGCTTGAAGTGTGGCTGGCGTTTGATAAACAAAGGGGGTTTATTGAACTGAATAGGAGCAGGGAAACAAATGTGAGGGATCAAAACAAGAAGGCGAATAAGGGAAGGGCACAGGGAACAGGAGGAGCGACATCAATGACCGCACCGGGGATGAGGAGACAAACAGGTACTTAAATACAAAGACTAATGAGGGGCAACAAGCAACAGGCTCATGAGGGCCACGTCAGGGAGGAGACGGGAGCGTCAGGCAGATGTGATGGGCAGGACGTGACACTGTTGCCATTTCAGATAACATGATTAGTTTTTGCAATGTAAATAGATGATGATATGAATTCTGACAATCATTTTCTAAGGTAGTGTTCCTCACCCTGGTCCTCGGAGACCCACAGACAGTCCACATTTTTGCTCCCTCACAGCTCCCGTTAACAAAAACATGGACTGCTAGGGGTCCTCGAGGATGACACTGAAACACTGCGCTGTGTTACATTAAGAACAGCTGACATGAGTTTTTGTCATAGATATCATAGATATACTTGATTTGATTTTCATCAATTTTATGTCAGAGAATGCATCGTAATTTTATGCATCGTATTTTATTTAAATGTTTCTATTCTGTACATAGTGATCTGACTGGAAACAGTGTTATTACAGGTGTGTGATGCATGGTTGATAGAGACAGGTGTGGCAGGAAGTGACTGTGAGTGTGTGATGCACGGTTGATAGAGACAGGTGTCGCTGGAAGTGACTGTGTGTGTGTGATGCATGGTTGATAGAGACAGGTGTGGCAGGAATTGAGTGTGAGTGTGTGTGATGCACAGTTGACAGAGACAGGTGTCGCTGGAAGTGACTGTGTGAGTGTGTGTGATGCACGGTTGATAGAGACAGGTGTGGCAGGAAGTGACTGTGTGAGTCTGTGATGCACGGTTGTTAGAGACAGGTGTCGCTGGAAGTGACTGTGTGTGTGTGATGCATGGTTGATAGAGACAGGTGTGGCAGGAATTGAGTGTGAGTGTGTGTGATGCACAGTTGACAGAGACAGGTGTCGCTGGAAGTGACTGTGTGAGTGTGTGTGATGCACAGTTGACAGAGACAGGTGTGGCAGGAAGTGACTGTGTGAGTGTGTGTGATGCACGGTTGATAGAGACAGGCCACATCTGTGCAGTTTGTGTCAGGTATGTGTCAGGGTCAGCATCCGTTCCTGCCCTTCGCGTCTCTCTCCGTTTGGCCAACAGGTGTTGCTGGTCGTCCTGTTCCGTCCTCTGTCTTTGTGCTGGACCCTTGTGTGTTTTCCATACTCCCAGACTGCCATGTGGCTAAATGGGTTGAGTGTATGGTACAGAGGCTGTAACCCTCCGATAATTGGTTTGAGGCTGGCTCTAAAACATCATAAGTTTACTTACTTGTTTGGTTTTCTGTTCCCAGTGTGTTTTTCTGTACTAGGTTTGCCCTGTTTGTGTCCTGTTTGATTTTGGTTTTGCTTGTATTTGTGCTCAGTCTTCCCTAGTGTAGTCTAGTCCTCTGTTATGCCCCATAGTTTGTAGAGCTGTGTTTGTGCTAGTTAATTGTAATCCACCCCACCTGTTTCCCGGTGACCTGTATTCCTTTTTTTATTGGTTGGTTTGTTTTGTCCCGATTCCCTGTGTGTGTGCTGTTTCTCAGGCGACACAGAGAGCAGACATACATGTCCATGAATCCTTTCATCCAGGGCAGCCCTGTGCCCTGACCTTTAACTGCATAACAGATTAGAAGAGGGGTGGATATACTTTTACTGTAAAAATATATTAAATCAGAATTTCCTTCTGTTCACTTGATTCTGACACAGATGAATTCCCTTGACACAGATGAATCCTATTTGCATTCTGCAATCTGTCAGCCCTATGGAGGCATCGTGTGACTCAGCCCATGAGGACACTGGGCTTGTGAGGAGGGTCAGGCAGTCTGTAAGCAACTGCGGATTCATGCCCAGCAGTGAAATCGCTCAGTTGACCCAGGAATTTGAACCGAGAACCTGCTGGTCACAGGCACAGTGTATTAATTTGCCGGTTCAAATCCCACATGCTCACAGATTGCCAGATTCTGCCAACTCAATTGTATGTTTCTTTGGATACAAAACCTGCTAAATTAATAAAATATTAATCCATTTTTTATAGTAGCTCTATATATAGAAAGGATGGCAGGGAAATGTGCTATACATTCATTTATGTGTATTGTTTTAGAAAATATGCATTATTACATTCTAGTTCACACAAATGGTTCTTTAATGCTGTTTCTGTACAGGAAAATATATAGTAAATGTGCATGTAAATATAAAGTAAATTCTGCTTATAGATCTTTATAGATCTTGAAGTGTGTCATATGCCATCATAATTCAGTTATGAACCCCATGCACAGCTTTTAGGGTATGGAAAATAATTTTCCTTGCCAGGTTTCATAATATTATCTAAGCATCTCTGTTAAAATATGTTTGGATTTTTCTTTTTTTCCTCTCCAGTAGAGATTATTAAAGGAGTCACATAATAATATTGGTTTTTCTGGGATTTTTGGTATAAAAAGCTTTGATCTTCCACAGCAGGTCCAGATTCTAACTCGCCTGAAAATGAGTTTTCTTCTATTGAAACCATTACATTGTTAATCCACTCCTGCATTCTGGGTTCCGCCCTTGTTGTATCACCCAGCTTCTCGTAACTGTCAGATAGCACCTCACTCTCCAGACATTCTCCTGTAAAAACTTCTTGATAGAATTTTGAATGATAGCAAGCTGCCAGGTCCTGAGGCATGAACGCAGCCCCAGATCGTGATGCTCACTTCACCCTGATTTATAGTTGGGATGGGGGGTTTGGTGTCGCTACTGTTTTTCTCCAAACATTGCAATGTATCTGCCTAAGAGTTTGACTTTTGTGCCATTTACCCACAGAACACTGGGCCCCGGAGGCGTTGTGAAACACCCAGGTGGTCTGGTCATGTTTTAGGGACCATCCATGAACACTGGGCCCCGGAGGCGTTGTGAAACACCCAGGTGGTCTGGTCATGTTTTAGGGACCATCCATGAACACTGGG
>JAODKE010000088.1:13805366-13825228 GCA_026779605.1 Mormyrus hasselquistii
CCCCGACAGGATGGCAGCCCATCACAGACCACAAGGCAGGGGAATACCCCGACAGGATGGCAGCCCATCACAGACCATAAGGCAGGGGAATACCCCGACAGGATGGCAGCCCATCACAGACCACAAGGCAGGGGAATACCCCGACAGGATGGCAGCCCATCACAGACCATAAGGCAGGGGAATACCCCGACAGGATGGCAGCCCATCACAGACCACAAGGCAGGGGAATACCCTGACAGGATGGCAGTCCATTACTGGACACACATATGCTCACATTGTGACCTGGTCCCCACAATGTCAACTGAACAGGTTTTTATCACATTGTGGGGACAGTTGGTCTGCACAATGAAATGTAAACCTGGACCATACACGCACAAACGCGCGCACACACAATGCTGAAGACATGAGGAAACACTGTTACCCAGTAACACAAGGTTTTAAGAACCGATCTGTTGGACTCTAGTGTTTCCGAAGGCTATTATGACCATGACATCATGATAGAGACAGATGGTGATTAATTGGCCTCAAATGTAAACCACACAGGGAGTATGATGGGTGTCATTAAATGGGCAATGAGGTGTGTAGCTATATATGGCTATAAACAGCTACAGTGCTGTGAAGCGGGTAATTATGAATATTCTACTGACTCTCCTTCGTGGAAAGTGTTCCAGGAACCCACTTGTGGCTTTTTGGTCAGTGCATGATGGGTATTATGCGAATGAGATACCTGTTACAGCAATGAGCCTGACCTCCCGCTTATGTGAAAAAACTCCATCGAAAAAGCAAGCTGGTTTTAGAAACATCACGTGAAGCAGAGGCTCGATTGTGCTATCATGCAGGGCTTCCTGCAAGTCCATGGGCCTGGTAAGGGCCAGGAGGAGAGGGAGGAGAGGATATTTTAGGATAACTATAATAGGATTGTGCTGATATCTATAGCAAGGATACAGAGGTTAGGAGTGATTACTTGTTAATTCCCCACAAGAGGAAGTAAGAGATAATTTGATACCTCTTCACAGAGCATTGTTATAATAGCCACCCAGGGGACCAAAGCGCCAGGTGACTCCAGCGACCACTCTGATTGGCTGATACCCCAACTATTGTGCCCTGTTAATCTCCTTCTCCCGGGCTTTGAATCCTAATAGTAGCGTTGGAGTGAGCTGGTGCCGTTCCTCTGTGTGGAAGTGTATGCCCTTTGCAAAGGTCTGTGCCCCCCCTGCTGAGAATATGACACAAGCATGCACGTAGAACATACTTTCTTTTTAGTGTTTGATATGTCACAGTCTCTAGCATAAATCCTCCATGACCGCGCCTCAAATCACTATCTCTAATGTGACTGGATGACAGATAAAACAGCTCCTCCCCATTCTAAGCAGCTCCTCCCCCTTCTATGCAGCTCCTCCCCCTTCCATGCAGTTCACTTCCTTCTGCTTCCACGTAGGAACTGCGGTTCTTTCTGTACCATGTGCAGGAAAAAAGCTGTGGGCCATGATATATTGTTATTAGCGATCAGTCGATCATCCTCTTACCATGTTTAATGTGTGGCTTCCTCCATCCAGAAATCATTGACCACTAATTTAGTAAGTGGAATTTTTGGAAAATAGCTGACACACTTTGTGAGAAGAGCTGTGCAGTGGGATCTTAACACAGAGACACTTATGCTGAGAACTGGCTGGGGTAGAAAGAGAAGTCAGGGGTCACGATGGAGTCACTAGTAGCGAAGGGAGATTCCAAGAAGCCTTAATCAGGGCCTGCAGCTCCTCTTGGTGGACAGAACTGAATAATACATATCTATCCGTTACTGTTTCCCGGTGAGACCGCCCACCAGGGCCCAGCCTCGCCCACCATGCCCCTAGCCCCGCCCACCATAGCCGTAGCCCCACAAGCCATGCTCCTAGCCCCGCCCACCATGGTACAGCCCCACCCATCATGGCCCTAGCCCTACTAACCATGCCCCTAGCCCCGCCCACCATGGCCGTAGCCCCACAAACCATGCCCCTAGCCCCGCCCTCAGCAGGCCAGCATCTGTGCAGCCCTTGGACATGAATGCCGCAGGAGTTACACACTGCAAATTAGCTGGCAGAGCTCATGCTGCAGTCTGTGATAACATGTCCATAGAATCACAATGTCTCTCACATTTCAAGTTTCGCAGGATGCCATCAGGCCAGCAGAGAACCGCTGACTCTGGTTGGAAATGACAAAAGCAGTGGAAGAGAAGCACACTACCAGTGCTTTGTTAATATTTAATAAGGCTAAGTGAACCGATGTGGTTCAGCTACTCGGTGTTGCATCATTTCACACTATGTGTTTCCTTGGGGTATTTATTTACTCTTAGCAGAGGGATCCTGCAGCAGTAGACATGCTCTATAACGCCGGACCCAAACGCTCGCGGGTTTCTTTGTCAGCTGCAGTCCCCAGTGTGACATGAAGCCCCCGGTATTCCTGACTGGTGCAAAGCACTGCTTCATTCTTTTTAAGGAAGCATTTCAGGGCAACTTTATTGCTTCAGTTTGACATTGCAAACTTTCTGTGCTCATTACATTCTAAATGCAGATCCAGAAAGAGCACAGTGGGAATCTCAGTCTAGCTGTGCACATCGACGCAGATTTGCGTGTGAGTGTCTGTGTGCGAGTGTCTGTGTGTGTGTGAGAGAGAGAGAGTGTGTTTGGCCTTCAGATGAACTCTTAAACGGCCACTCCAGGTATTCCCACCTTAGTGAGTCTTTGTACAACATGTATTCACACATACAGATGCCTGCTGTAAGGCAGATCCTTAATCGTCTTGCTTTGTATTACAGCTAAAAATAATTTTCTTAATGGGATCCAAAATGATGAATTTCCCAGATGACAGATGCATATAATTATTACTGACTTCTTAGGGCTCCTGTGTGCTGTAACATTTTAATTTGCTTTGTAAATGATTGTTTTCCTTTTTTTAATGCTATGCTAATGTCAAATATTAGACTTATTAGCTTCAGGGACGTCTGCAGTTCCTCATAAATATTAATTAGCCAATGTTTTTTTCATGGTACTTCCAAGAAATAGATTTTACAGTATTTTAAGTGTATGTCGTGGGTACAAAAATATGACACAAGTATTGCAAAAATTGCATTTATACCCCATGACTGGTGCTGCATGTACCTTTGTATGTATTACATCGTGCATGACATTTCACCAAATAGATTTACCAATAATAAAAAATATGCTTGTATAGATATAGTTGTTGTTGACCAAACGCTGTAGCAGAGAAGCAACACGTATGGTGAAAACGGGGCAAAGTCAGCGCAGGCTAAAGAAACTGAAATACAAAACAGACGGAAAACACTATAAATACAGCAAAGCAAACCTTTCAAACAATGCACCTGCATCATACTAAGCATTTTATTTATTTGATAATACATATACCTAATATTATTGGTGGTGTTGGGTTCTTGGATTGCATCCTGTTTCTGTACACATTCATGTGATCATTTGTACTTCCCTATAAACCATGAATCGCGCACTCAGTTGCTTGCGATCGAGTATCACGTGATACACACAGCATACAGACAGTGGTTCACTTTCTGTTTGGCTGAGCATTACGAGGGCTGACATTCCTGAACTTAGTGATTTTGAACATCGTGTTGCTGCCGCACATCATGGCGCCAGCATCTCAGAAACAACCACCTTCCTGGGATTTTCACCAAGCGCAATACCAAGAGAATGATTTGACAAACAAAAAATATTAAATTATTTAATTAATCGTTTAATCACAAAAATAGTGAAGGTACTACCTCTAGTACACTCTCAGAAAAAAGGTGGCTTTGCTTGTCACTGGGCTGTACCCTTGTAATTGTACCCTTTAAGGTAAAGAAATGGATTCCAGAACCTCCCAAAGGTACAAACAGCATTAATGTACCTGCAATGGTACAAAAATGTTCCTCAGAGTCAATTTCTGTACCGTAAAAGGTACAATTACCTACATCTAGGGGACAGTTGGCAGGCCCTTGAGGGTACAGCCCCAGTGACAAGGGAAGGTACAACTTTTTAGCCTTTTTTCTAAGAATGTACTTCTATGGACCAGTTGTCTCTGGTGATCAGTCATTTGAACAATTATCAAAAACATTTGTTCCTCTCTGGCATTCAAGAGGAAAGTTTGCCCCATGCGTCAACTGTATTTTTGCTGGTGACATAACCAGCTAAATTGTCTTTGATTTTCCTACAGATCTTGGCCATCATCTCCATCCTGTTCATCGTTATGTCCACCGTCGCCCTGTCATTGAACACCTTGCCGGAACTCCAAGACATCGATGAGTTTGGGCATCCCACAGACAACCCCAAGCTGGCACACGTGGAGGCGGTCTGCATCGCTTGGTTCACCATGGAGTACCTGCTGCGTTTCCTCTCCTCGCCCAGTAAGTGGAAGTTCTTCAAGGGTCCCCTCAACATCATCGACCTGCTGGCCATCTTGCCCTTCTACATCACCATCTTCTTGACCGAGTCCAACAAGGGCGTGCTGCAGTTCCAGAATGTCCGGCGGGTGGTGCAGATATTCCGCATCATGCGCATCCTCCGCATCCTCAAGCTGGCACGGCACTCCACGGGTCTGCAGTCATTGGGCTTTACGTTACGCCGTAGCTACAATGAGCTGGGTCTGCTCATCCTCTTCCTCGCTATGGGTATCATGATATTCTCCAGTCTCGTGTTTTTTGCCGAAAAAGATGAAGACGCCACAAAATTCACCAGCATCCCGGCTTCGTTCTGGTGGGCCACCATTACCATGACAACTGTAGGCTATGGAGACATTTATCCACAAACCCTTCTGGGTAAAATAGTCGGTGGCCTCTGCTGCATCGCAGGTGTGTTGGTCATAGCCCTGCCCATTCCCATCATCGTGAACAACTTCTCAGAGTTCTATAAAGAGCAGAAACGGCAGGAGAAAGCCATCAAGAGGAGAGAGGCCTTGGAACGTGCCAAGAGGAACGGGAGCATTGTCTCAATGAATATGAAGGACAGTTTTGCCCACAATGAGGATCTGATGGATATAGTGGTTGACGAAGAGGACAAAATGCAAGAGCTGGACAATCATCTTTCCCCAAGCAAGTGGGACGTGTCCAAGCACATCCCTCCCACTAGTCCAAAGGCGTTGGGTGTGAAGTATCAGGTGACGCATGTCCACAGCCCCAGCACCAGTCCCCAGCATCTTAGTGCTCAGACCCTGGAGAACAGGTACAACAAGATGACCCAGTCCCCACCATATTCTCCTGGACTAGCTAAACTGAGTGTATTAATCTCAGCAGAGGAATGCAATAAGGTGTTAGAAAAAAGCACAAACTCTCCAGTAGACCGTCCCATCACGGATGGCAGGAGCACATCGAGCAATGAGAGCTACACCAGCTGCTCCACTGAGTTTGTCGAGGATGACAAGGTTCTCAATGGTCGGGAGCAGGCTAAACACCCCCGAGCCCCACCTCCACTAGACCTGAGTCAAATCTCATCCCTGGAGTGTGGTGCCCCCCCCCACAGTGGCTTGTATGACAGTGGACACCCTTCCCATCCCCCGGGACACTCGACCCTTGTCAGTGGCACCCTCAGGAGTTCCCTGAGAGGGAGCCACCAAGTGGCCAAAGGTCTGAAGGTTAACTTCAGTGAAAGTCCAGGCACGGATACTGAGAGTCCCATCAGCGGAGCAAGTACCATCTTCCAGCCTGACAGTGGGGCTTCTCATTGCTCCTCTCCTTATATTGATAGCTCCATTCAGTCTTCAAGCCTGGGCTCTCAGTTTGAGTTGGTCTCACTCAGCAAGGACCCCCATGGGAAAAATCACTTGGATTCACCCAAACGTAGCACACAGAATTGCTCCCAGGGAGTAGGCCATAGCACTGGAGGAGGCAAGACTGAACGGAAAGGGGGAAATCCCTTGTTTACATAAGCACTGCATGGAAGCCCGTTCCTCCCCGCTGTGAAAGCAGAATGTGGCCATGTGGAGAGATTATCAACAGGTGACTGTTCAGCGTGATCTCATGATCAAGCAGAGGAACCAACGGCAGCACATCAGGGGTCTATCCAATAGCAGGCATGCAAGTTTGGTCAAACAGATATTCTGCATGGCATGACAAGTTCCCTAATTCTGTTCCTCAATGTCAGTGCGACCCCCGTCTGAAGAGCTGCTGGACGTAGATTCACACCAAGTACAAGAAGTGTTGCCATATGGAAGCTTTTTTTATGAAATCTACAAGTTTTAGCCTTGAATTTCTCTTCTGAGAAACTCCCAGATATTCTTTTAGAGAAGCCCTTCAAGCAGCATGCATTTGAGAATGTATGTGAAGGTTTAGTCTGTGTATAGTTCTTCCTATGGGGAAGATGAGGTAGCGTCGCGTCCTTCAAACCTGTGACAGAACAATTCAAAACTAAAAGTGAAGACAGAATGCACACAGCTACATAACGATCTTCACAAGAGAAACATATCATTTTTAGCAGAAATATAACAGCTATTAATATTTACCGTTAGACTGCTGTAGCACCATGGATCCATCGTACAATTATACCAGATTTAGGCAACATGACGCCAACATAACTTTGTGAATATGCTCTCGTACAAAGTCTGCCGCTCACATCCGAGAGATCACCTTCTGTACCATTTTCAGTGAAAATTTTAAAGTTGAAATGCACCATGAAGGTTTGGTCCCTTGAGCACAAAGATCCTACTGGTGCTTCATACGATCATACCACTCCGACTGCTATTTTTGACTAGTATATACAGCTTACTGCTGCTTTGAGACTTGCATATATATCTTGCGGGTGTAGCTTTATTAGCGTTTTTAGCCTACTGGGACCTTCCTGATCGGAATAAACGTCTCGCTGTCACAGTATGTGCTGGGTGGTGACAAGGTGGGAAAGGCTTCAGCCATCCAGCACATTTTACTTACCATCTCGTGAGCAAAATGACTAGATGACTCGCCCATTCAGGCAGGCAGAGGGCACCTTTCAGGACTCCTTGGTCCCCATTCTCTTGCAGAAACACCTTTGCCTTGTTTGCTAACAAGTCACCACTGATTACTCATTGCACACATTATTACTAATTAGATTTGGTGTACTGATGTCCATGGAGATCCATGCATAAATTAACGCATTGATACGGTAAATGAACTTTTGGCCAAAAGATGCCATAAACGTCTTTGCTTGAAATGGATACAATAAAATCTTAAAAACACATGCCTTCAGCGTGGTTCTGTTAGTGCCACACCCCGGCATTTAGAATACTAAATAAACGGGTTCCTGAGCATCTTCCCGGACAGAACATGTTTAGAAGCACAACATGAACTAAGTAGGTTTCAAATATTAGCGTTTGCTGCCATCTTTCATCGGCAAATAAGATGCTTAACGTTTCCAGTCAAACGGGATGTGGGTAAGTCTGGTTCTTCAGGCGGACACCATAAACGACTTTCTAATCATTAATGAAATTGGGAATGGTCTTTTTTCAGATACTCAATGCATTAACATGTACACACTTGAATTTAAAAAAAAGAAAAATGGTATGTTTAAAATAAGCTATCCAGGAAATTGACAGATTGTGAAAAGATGAAAAAGCACCAACTTTTTTTAGAAGCCTAAGGTTATTTGGATTTGCTTAAACAGCACTGAAGAGCAATCTGCTTTACAATAGTCAGGTGATTAGGATATGTAGGCTACAGCAAAGAAAATCTGAAACATTTTTCAATCACTCATTTTTTGCATCAATTCCATAGCACTTAAGTGGCAACAATTCTGGAAATTCATGAATGTAATGTGTTCAAGACCTTGTCCAACCCAGGCACAAGACAGCAGATTATGCCAATAGCCCAGAAGACATTAAACTTTACAAGAGGACGACACTACCCCCTTGTGGTCATTTGCCTGATGCACACATACCATTTTTAACTAGCGCATGTGGAAGGTTAGGCCTCACTTCTCAGGTCAGTTTAAGTGCGAAGTTCCACTAATAGCTTTAAATTGGCTCCACCATAAGTCTTAGATACAAGAATACAAGTGAGGGCAGACAGATTGAATATCACACGCATTTGGGTTAAGGCTAGCAAAGACCAAGTAAAAGGGAAGCTTTTGGGCTTGAGTTAACTGGTTAAACAAAATCAGCTGAATGAAGAGAATTAAGCCCAGTTAAAATGTTTCAGCAGCAATGAACAGGAGATCTTTGCATCAGCATCCCACAAGGCACAATGTTAACAGAAAGTGAAATTAGTGTTTTACCCAAACTTAAGTCAGCCAATGGATATTTAACTGTAAACCTCACCAACAAGGTCAGGGCCTGATGGTCCAATATGATACTCAGACAACCATCCTGTTATACTGAAGATTAAAAACGCAAAGCGATTCTGTGAAAGGTTTTTTTATTTTCACTTTTGAATAAAGTCCAGACTTCAGTTCTCCTGCAAAGAAAAATGAATTGAGTCTCTCAACCAGAAAATTCAATTAACACACAGAAGCCATCAGTCCAGTTAACACCAATACATCTCAGCATGAAAGCAGCAAAAGTAAAAAAAAACCTAACACCAATTACTGATTAATGCTTTACCACAGAATATTATCCAGGTTAAGTACCTTTTAGTGAAGATCAATGGAACATCACTCAAGGGCTTTAGAAAAACCCAATTAGAGCTACTTCAGTTTAAAATAAAAGTGAACTGTTCACCTGCTATAAGGGTCGGTTCAAAAAACTAGTTACTGGGCACCATGTATGCTAAGGGATGTTGATTTATACTCCAGTACAAAACGGCTGAATGGCACTGATCTAGGCCTGCTTCAGTAAAATATCCAGTGGAATGATACTTCCAGAATGGGTTTTAAAGAACAAAATCATGAACAGGAAGCCAGCTTCACTGTCCAGTACGAAAGACTAGTTTACAAGTTCCATTCTAACAAGACTAGTCACACTGAAGCAGAAGTGCCACAAGCCTGAATGGGGATAAACGTCACCCAAGGTCTTACCATGAACACTCAGTTCATCCTTCTGATCAGCCGGTTAATCTGGTCCTCCCTATTTCCGGCATCGCCCCCCTCCACGAAGTGTGTGGTCTTCTTGTTCATGCCCCCACGGGGAGAGGACAGCTTGAAGGGCCACAAGAAGTTGTTGGCTGCCTTGAAGTTCTTCCCCACGGTGTAGATTTCATGAATCAGGTCCTCGACACAGATGATGCCATATTTTCCTGCAATGAAACCACACATAAACAGGAGGGAACTGCAAGAAGCTTCAGCGCATCGATACAACACACTCAAGTCATTTTCAGCTATGTTTCCAAGCCGACCGCTTACCAAGAGATCTCTCAATCAGGGAATTGTCGGTCAAAGCGATGCGCTGCTTCTTAATCTTGCCATAGCCACGCTTGTAAATAAGCTCACGCAGGGATTTCAAGTTGGGATATCTAGCAACAAGCAGAGCATTATACAATAAGCACTCATGGTATAGAAAGACCATGCACTCAACAGTGCATTTCACAGGTTCAGACCACCCTGTCAACATGTTAGGTTGTAGTCTGAGTAGAACTCCACAAACTGACATTCAAATACCATCATGGGGAAGAAGATTTATATATATATATATAAAAAAAAATCTCACCCCCACGCGATGTAGGGCTCAGCAATCCTGAGCATGTTAATGGAGGCCTTGTTCAGTTTGACGAAGACGCCATTGAAGATCTGTCGCAGGCGAAGAAGCTGCAAGACTTTGCGGACCTTGGGCCTGACGCCATTGATTCTGGAAACGTAGAGACACACTGAGCATACTACGCGACATCCGGAGGTTGCAACCCGGCAGGGCTGGCTGTGATTTCAGACAACACTGGCTTATGTCATGAAGGTATCCCCACGGTCGATAAGACGGGGAAAAAAATCCATCATCATTAACCACAAACGGAGGCAGGCCACACTCCCTGATTAGCAGCACTACATACCCCCGAATCCTGATGACGAAGGCCAGTTTGGGTTCTGCGGGGACATAGTAGTTTCCAACCTTACGGGCCATTCGGGACAGGCGGATCTCCCGTCTGTACATTTCCTTGTATTCCTTATGGTAGCATTCAGCCCTCTTGTAGATCAGCTTTCTTCTGGATTTGCGGGCCTGGAGACACAAGACGTGTTACCGTCACAAGCATACGGCTTGTGGCGACATGAGGCCACGTAATGCGCGCATACTGACTGGATCAGCATTACTACACAGTCAGGTGTCCGTACCGACTTCTCTGCCAGCATCTTCTTGATGCGCAGAGCCTTCTGTGCGGCGTAGGCCTTTCGCCTTTTCAAAAGGCTTTCGGGAACAGTTGGTACCTTCTTCCCTCTGAAACAGGCACATTTAGGGCTTAATAAAATTACCGCACCAGGAAGCATGCGTTATTACAGCGAAGCATTCAAATAGGCCTAGAAATCATACTATGCAAACTTAGCATAGTAAACTTCAATTCCATAAGAAAACTATTAATAAAACATCCAGATATCAAAACCCGCATAAAACCTTGTTAGACTATACTGACAATGGAAGGGCACGTAAAGCAAGGCTGAAAACACATGCTACTGTATCAGCTATTTCAGATTCAGCAGCATATTTGTTATCAATTGTAGACAGTAAACGCAGAGAAACCACAAATTATAAAAACCAACGTATACGTTTAATGAATTCAATGTCTGAGTATTGCAGAAATAACAACACGTTTGTTTCCACCATAGCTTATGCAAGAGCGGACATGATCCAAATTTGTGGCAATACAGCAACGGGCTTATAAAAAATACAGGCTTAAATTAAACTTTATATGTATTAGCTTTCAGGTTATGGTAAAACATTTGAATAGACTAAGAACTACTAGACGATGGAAAAGGATTTCGAAAGCAGAAAAACGAACTCACTCTTCGCCCGCCATTATCCCCACCGTAAAAGAGGGCCATACGCATGCGCAGACCGCACTTATAAGAGACGACAGAGGAAGTGGATGTCTTCCTGATGCCTGATTTTATTTATATAAATGAAAGCAGTCTTACATAGTAAAAGTGTCCCAAAAGTCAAAACCATAAAAACCCATTAAATCCCTTATGTGTATGATTTTTTCACCATGAGGAAAAATCTAGATATACTACAAATAGCTACTTCAGACAGCGTATAACTTTCCTGAAGATAATTAGTTCAGGCAATAGAATATCGACCTATAACCAAAGGTCCTTGTAGGTATGGAAAGTTTAAATGGAGCTTGTCAACAGATCGCGTTATTGGTCCGGATTTGTTTACTAGCGATTATTTGCGAAAGTTTCTCTTATTGGCAATACTAATTTGTATTCAAGAAAAAGTTTTCTTAACTGCATGTTTGTGCTTTTTTGTTGCGTTAGGGTTGTGTTTTTTATTAATTGGCCTCGTTAGTGAAATTTATTTTATTAAATCAAACAAAAAAGTAATGTAATCAAATAATTTTGATTGTTCTGGATCTATATTGTTATTATTTCTTCCTTATCATGTCAGACACAGTGAGCATCCTTTCGGAATTTTTCGTGGTGACTTTTAAAGTACTTTGTGCTTTCGTACAGTCCGGTTTGAAATGGTTTGTACGACAAAAAGAAAAAAGCGTTGCGGGGCAGGTGTGTTTGGTGGCCGGGGCAGGTAGGGGTCTCGGCCGATTGTTTGCCAAGGAGTTCGCCCGAAGACGGGCAGTGTTGGTCCTCTGGGATATCAACAGTGAAAGCAACGAAAAGACAGCGGAGATGGTGCGCCGGATCTACCGGGACACGTCCAGTCCCAAAGCTGGAGAGGGTGAGGTTAATTTCGGTAAAACACTTTTTAGTCGTTTTTTGTGCATGATTTAGTGTGTTGCGAGGAGGAGTTTACTCGTAAGTCACTGTTGATTTTCTGAACACTGATGTTATTGGATTCTTTTGGATGTTGTAAATGAGTTTTGGAATGGCTACCTGAACTTTCTGAGAGGAAGCATATCGACTGTAACAACAGCGGTGTGTACAGCATTTGGGTTCTACACCTCGGAATCATAGTAACATCTGAATAGGCTTTTCATTGCAATTTTTTGTTTTTTAAAGAGCTCTAATTTTTAAAGTTGTGCGTTTTACCGGTGTCAGTCCCAGGAGCACTTCTAACATAACGTTCTGGATCTCTCTCTGTTTCAGATGGTCCTCATCCTCAGGTATACACTTACCAGTGTGATGTGGGAAAGCGTGAGTGTGTGTACGCCTCGGCGGAGAGGGTGAGGCGTGAAGTGGGCCCTGTGGACCTGCTTGTGAACAGCGCTGGTGTCGTCTCCGGCCACCACCTGCTGGATTGTCCGGATGAGTTGATTGAGAGGACTTTGATGGTCAATTGTCACTCCCACTTCTGGGTGAGTTTTTCCCTTGTGGCGAAAAGCCACTGCCCCTTAGTACTTCTCAGTTTTCCACTTGGACGCTTCTCACACCATATCTGTGTCTGAATTTGAGAGCTAAACCCTACGTTCCAGTGTACAATCGCACTCTGCTGTTGTCTCGTATGTAACAAGCCACCGACCAGTGTCCTACCTTTTAACAGACCACCAAAGCCTTCCTGCCAGATATGCTGGAGGCTAACCACGGCCACATCATAACTGTGGCCAGCTCCCTGGGCCTGTTCAGCACCGCTGGTGTGGAGGTGGGTTCTGAACGGGAGGACGAGCCTTGGTCCTGCTGCTGAAATGAACCCGAAGACAGCAAATGCTGCTGAGTGACCGTTTGACATTCCCGCGTTGTATGGCTGCTGTTCACCCTATTTTTATGGGCCTTTCCCATTTATCTTGTAGATATATAGTCTATGACTAATTTGACAGGGGTAAAGAGGATTGGTGGTATTCTTCCTTGTTTTATATATTATCGCTTTGCAGTTAACAGGTGAGCTGTCCTGCTGTCCGACTTACTTCAGTGCAGCAAGAGGGTCGTTAGTCTGAACCTGAATGCAGGGTTGTGTTGGATCCTCAAACTGATGATGTTCCCCATCATCTCTTCTTCCTGATTTTAGGATTACTGTGCCAGCAAATTCGGCGCCGTCGGTTTCCACGAGTCCCTCAGCCATGAGCTGAAGGCCGCAGAGAAAGATGGGATCAAAATGACGTTGGTGTGTCCCTTTCTTGTGGACACGGGCATGTTCAGAGGCTGCGAAATCCGGTAGGAGATCGGTTTTAGTGCAGTCGTTAGTGTGTCTGTAGTGCACTCTGGCAGGATGCTGGAATTCTGAGAGCTTCTTGTCCTTCCTCCTGTCTGCACAGGAAGGAGATGGCATGCTTCCTGTCCCCTTCACAGCCAGAGTACTGTGTTCAGCAAGCCATGCAGGCCATCCTGACTGAGCAGCCCCTGATCTGTACGCCTCGCAGCATGTACATGGTGACCTTCATGAAGGCGTACGTTTGCATCTCTTCCTGCTCCTCTATGCACGCCATCTCCCCGCGATCGATCGCCTTACCGAGTTCCATCTTTGTCTGTCTTGCAGGATCCTGCCGTTTGAGGCCATCGTGTGTATGTACCGCCTCCTAGGGGCGGACAAGTGCATTTACCCCTTTCTGGCACGTCACAAGGAAGCAATGAACAACAATGAGGCCAAGAGTGGGGTTTAGGAGTGTTATTACCCCGAATGCAGCGCTGGGATTAAATGTATGCGAAGGTTTAGCCTTAATCTGTGACAGAATGTATACTGTGTTAAACATATTCAGCTTTAATGAGGGTTAGCAATCAAATCCTGAGAGTAGCAGTATGACAGGATGCTGGGGAATGACCAGAGGTGTCCTTGCTGTGGATTGTGTGACACTGACAGCGTGGGGGCACAGTGTTTGGTTCAGGCCAGAGTCTTTACTCTGTCAGTGACTTGGTGCCTAAGACTGTCATCCTTGCAGTGTGTAGCCTGTGGTCCTTATTGTGAGGAAGCACAGCTTGGGGATGAATGTATGATGATGAACCGTCCCGCAGCTGTTTCCGTCTGTAATCTCATGTGCCTTAAGGGATGGATTAGACTGGGGATACTACAGCAATACTGTCATATCTATAGACTGGGGATACTACAGCAATACTGTCATATCTATAGACTGGGGATACTACAGCAATACTGTCATATCTATGCATATCGCAATCTAAACTCTATTCACATTTTCTGTTTATCTCAACTCGCAATCTAACTGTAGGAGATACGACTTTTATCATTTTACCTTAAATTTAAAATCACCTGTGAATGTTCAGTGCTTGAACTGGGCTGGTACTCACCAGTACATGGTGCCGGTACCCCTTTGTTTTTTTTCTTCAGGGTACTGGGAACGTTTCATGTGTACTGGTACCTCTCATAATCTACCGGTAGTGAGTATTAAGGTGAGTACTGGCTCCTGTTTGTTCACACTTCAAGTACTGGGAGTATTGTTATGAATTCCATTGTGCCAGAGGCAAATGTGTATTTATTATGTTTGTAATTTAATCATTGTCCCGAATCACAGAATGTTTATGGCCTCGGAAGCAGGGATTAGGCTACCAGGACAATCTGTGCTCCCTGTGTGTGGGGGTGTGGCTAATGGATATGTAGGCGGGGCCTAAGTCTACATGTCTGCCAACGCAGGGTGGCACGGTGGTGCAGTGGGTAGCGCTGTCGCCTCACACCTCTGGGACCCGGGTTCGAGGCTCCACTGCGGTTGTACATGCGTGCAGGTTGCATGTTCTCCCCATGCTGAGCTTGATTGCCCGTAGGTGTGATTGTGTGATTGTCCCCAATTGGCTCTGGATCTCCCACGACCCAGAATAGGACATGTGGTTACAGAAAATGGATTTATGGATTTACTTGCTGGCTTTCAAATGCTGGGAATGGGGCTGTTTGGATCATCTGCTTTGTCTGATGTAATGCAGATATACTGACTGTTCTATTGGAGGTGCTATATAGCCTCAGCATCACCTCCCTCAGCTTTATATGCATTTTCAGTCTGTACAATTTTTTAATTGTACTTGCTCAGTGATCAGGTTAGTTAGTTAGAGCTGCTTGATTACGGCAATAATCATCATTTAATATGATTTACTCGTTTTTGGAGATATCATGGATTTATTGAACTTAAAATGACCATCTTTTTTTAAACGGTGGATTTTCTTCTGCTGTAAATTCAACTGCGAAACAAGTGAGTGATTTTTCTAGAATGGGGTCCTGGATTTGTAGCATAAACGTGAGCTTCGTCGTGAAATGCGATGCACCACAAAAATTCATTTCATTTATTTTTTTTCCCCCATAATCCTTGGAAGCCAAAATTGTGATTGAATTTGAAATTCAATTAATTGCCCATCCCTAGGTTAGGCACACACATCTGTGCCTCTTGCGCCCTTAAAACTGGACTCCTGGGCTCCGTCAGAAATAAACACTGCCAACAGACACGTGGCTATGTACAGTACTGCTATTCTCTGTGTTGATGGCTTGGTCTGGTTCTCCGTGTGATGTTTGCACGTAACCGTGTAGCATTGAAGTCGTCATTCCAGAAGAGCAGAAGTAACAATCTCCGGAGCATTGAGTCTGTGCCTCACTGACCTCGTCACCACAGTGAAGACGGCACCGGTCGTCGTTGAAGGAGGTCTAATAGCTGTAAAATGCTCTTTGATGCTCACTTCTGTAGATGTAGGATAGTAGCGTATCAGTGTTCGGATTCCTCGCACATTTCAGATCACTGTCTTGCTGTACCACCCAAATATCCCTCCTGTAGACGTCAAGGCCACTTTAATAATAGACAATGAGACCTGTCTGCAGCAGGAGCCTTTAGCCAAAAACCTTTCATTTGATTTAGCTTTGATTCATCGCAAGGTTTTTTTTTTTTTTTTTGTGTTTAATGATTTCAGTTCTACTGATTAAAAATCTCCTTTTTAAATATGTTTAATTTGCAATAAATTATTTGGACAAAAATGTCTACATTTGCAGTTCAGAAGCATTTGAAAGTATGAATGATTGCAAAGTACTGTGGATAGAAGGCAGAGTATAGAAAAAGAGGTTTGCAGATGCAAACGGTGTGCAAGGATGTTAAAAAAAATTATCTGCCTAACATTTAGAAGAAGAGAATTTTAATGCTGATGTGATTGGCTGCACGGTTTATAATTTCTCTAGGGTGAGTTCAGCCTTTCAAGCAGCTCGATAAGCAGATTTGACTAACTTAACCCAAACTTAACTGAACTTAACTCAAAATGCCAATTCGTGTCCATAATAAATACACCACTGGCTGCCAAGAGCGGAAAATGAGAAAGCTCTTTTGGGAATTTCTGTTTATGACAAGCTGTCTGTCCAACCCCAAACAAAACCAAAGTTATTACCAAATAAGTTAGAAAATGGTCTTAACACCTGAAAATTACAAATAAGTAGTTTTAGTAAAATAGGAATTATTTCCTTATGGATCATCATCTGCTGGTAAAAGGATAGATGGAAAAACAAAGACTGCAAGACAAATTTGGTTCATATAAGTGCAAAAAAACACGACAAATTTATTTTGTGTGTTACTAACAAACGGTACCTTTGCCAGGCTGTAAGAGACAGGAACCAGGAGTATAATGCATAGAAATCTTCTTCATAACATATTTCCTAATTGAATTCCTCAGGTGGGGAATACATGCTGTCTTTGGAGACACTCTCGTTAAGATGATACCTCGAAAAGTATTTCATGATTCCCCCCCCCCACAAATTTTGCAGAGGCATTGTATGAGTGACAACCTGGAACTGACTAAATTTTGAGACAAAATTGATGCAACACCACATAGTTATAGGAAAGAAAATGGGAAGTTTTGACACTTAATTCTTCAGTTATCACTCTAAGATCATTTGACGGATCCTTTTTAACTTTCTAGTCACATTGTGTGGGTGAAGAACTGCAGCTATGTAAGGTTTGGGACAACGTTCCAAAATTGAAGCAGGAGGTATGTGGCATCTACCAGGGCAGTTTCTATCAAAAAGATCGGGCTCTAAGTTTATTTTATCTGAGGCATGACGTGTCATTTTCTATTTGAAGGAAGACTGGCGTTGGGCTCAATGCTCAGACCTACCAACGCCCATGGTGTCTATCTACCCCTACAATATGGATTTAAATATACCCACCTAAAAATTGTCAGAAATGCGTATAAGTCAGAGGGTAGGTTTATACACACAATTTTATGGTATAACAGTGTATATATATATATATATACCTACCAAGATACCACTACACTGGTAACACCACTTAGTAGCAGCAAAGGAAATGGTGAAAACGGATGGCATGACATTGTGAATAACTCAAAAAGTATTTCATGAATCTTATAACTACCTAAACATGTGGATGAAGATCTACACCGGATTTCATTTTCAGACAAACTGCCCAAAAAACGAAGTAGCAGCCAATGAAGGAAACAGCGGCTGTACATTTGGTCTTGTGAACCCAGGAATTCTAAATGCTTGAAAATACAGATCATTTTCAAATTTGCAGGCATGTTGTAGGGGTGAAAACCTGGCAGTGATCAAATTTTGAGACAGATTGTAGTAGCATCATATAGTGACGGCAAAAGGAAGGGTAGTTTCAGACATAAGAACAAAAGAAATTTACAAACGAGAGGAGGCCATTCGGCCGATCTAGCTAGTTTTGATAAAACTTTAATAGCTCAGAGTTGTTAAAATCTTATCTAGCTCTTATCTAACTTTAAGCTTACACTACGGTATCAGGAAGACTATTCCGTACTCTAACTACAAGCTGTGTAAAGTGCTTTCTCAAATCCAGTTTAAAATATTCTCCTGCTAATTTCCAGCTATGGCCACCAGTTCTTTTACTTGAACTAATATTGGAATAGCCATTTGCTGAACAGCATCCAGACCCGTTAAAATCTTATATACCTGGATCATGTCCCCCCTTAGTCTCCTTTGCTCGAGGCTAAACAGATTCAGCTCAGCTAACCTCTCCTCGTAAGACATTCCTCTCAGACCAGGAATCATTCTCATAGCCCTCCGTTGCACCTTTTCTAAGGCAGCAATGTCCTTCTTAAGGTATGGTGACCAAACCTGCACACAATATTCTAGGTGGGGTCTTACCAACACAGTGTACATTTGATCCCATTTGTGCGATAATTCAAAAGTATTTGACAGATCTTTTTCAACCTTTGCAGAGAAGTTGTAAAGATGAAGGTGTAGACCTGATCACATTTTGAGTCAAATCCCACCAAAATTGAAGCAAAGGCACTTAGTGACAGCAAAGGGAAGGAGGAGTTGATTAGAGGTCCTTCTGAACAGGTTCACTTTATTATCATTCCTGTATTTATTTGGTCTTTTGATGGATCTTACTTTCACTTCACAAAGACGTTATATGGATGAAAACCCTAAATCAACCCCAAATTGGAGCTGCAATACAGAGGGCAACAGAACTGCAACTGCAAAACGGAGGGCAGCCAAGAGTGAAAATGGAGCCCGCAGCTTGTCGTCTAAATGTATTCTGCGGGTAACATTGTACTGGTCAGTTATTCTAAATCTGTGGGGTGCAACACTATTTACAATAAACTGTATGGTAAAGTTTATATTGCTTTTCGTTGCTAGTTTCCCTGTTTTCTCTGTAGCAGTCTGGTAGCTGTCCTGTGAAATGTATTATGGGAGAATTTAATCATATTACCTTTTTTTGGAGAGGAGGCGAGACTGTGTACGGTAAGCTTGTAAAAATGTGTTCTTTAGGCTGTGGTGAGCTCGTTCACGTGGGGAAATTCAATCATGTCAGGCCAGCTAGTCAGTGGTAGCACATGAACGAACAAATCTGGTGACCCTAATTTCGTTAATGATGGCCGTACGAATTTTCAAGCCATTTCACCATCACATTCAGTGTTGGAATGAAATCATAAGGGTTGTCCAGGGTTATGACCATGGGGAGGGGGGGACTATGATCTACTCCAGGTTTTACAAACGGCTTTAAACCGAAAGGCCCCTGAGCTCGGCTGAATTGTTTGGTTCTTCTTGTGCTTTTTCTGGTTTGTTTCCTTGACTGAAAGACTCATCCAGCTGTTTCACATTAGCATTAGTGACACACGATGATTATAGGAGACTGACCAATCAGCACACAGCAAGAACTCAGTGACAAAGTGAAATCCGGGTCCTTTGAATTTAAACGATAGTTTACAAAATCTGTCCCAGCTCAATACCCGCAACCCCCCCGCCCCCCCTTGGTTGGTCACTCTTCGTGGGTTTGTGGCAGCCTGCTGTCTTTTCAGTCGTTTGCTGCATGGAAGTCAGGATTGCTGTCTTAAGTGTCACTTTGTCTCATCTTGACATTCCAGTCAAATCGGTTGTGTTTACAATGATTGTTGGGGTTTAGCCTTGGCTTACGCAAGTAGTGACGTGGATGGTCAATAAGCCAATTAGACAGCCCTCTTCAGCACCAAAGCGGAAACAGGATCTCAGGTAGGGTAGATTGACATGGAAGAGATTCCGGAAAAACTATTTTCAGTACAAATGTACCGTATTTGAAAGAAAAGTTGATTAATTACACATTTTGCTGGTTATTGTTTTATTCCATGTAAACCAAAAGCATATACATGTACAGCCGTAAAACATTACCTCTATTAGAAAAGTAAAACAAAACCTAAAGGAAACTAATTGTTATCTTGCAAAGAATGATTCTACAAGATCCATAGTCTTTGCAAAATCATAGTTTGTGGAGAAAAAAAAACAAAAATAATAACACATTATTATCTTTGGATATGAGTCTGATGCCAGGAGAATGTTACCTGCCTGACTGCATTGTATTACTGTAAAGTCCGGTGGAGGACGGATAATGGCGTGAGGTTGTTTTTCAGTGAAGTGAAGGGAACTTAATGCTTCAGTATGCCAAGACATTTTGGATGATTCTGTGCTTCCAACTTTGTGGGAACAGTTTGGGGAAGGACCTTTTCTGATCCAGC
>JAODKE010000088.1:13831080-13842140 GCA_026779605.1 Mormyrus hasselquistii
CATAAAAATACAATAAAATAAAAAAGAAAACTAAAATTACATTTGAAGCATAAAGAAATAAAACTTAATAAAACTTATGTTAGCTACAGCATATAAATAAAACTAACACTGTGGTATGGTTCTGGCTAAAATACCTCGACATAAACATCTGTAATGTACAAAAAGTGAAGGAAAATAAAGGCATCATATAATTATATATTACGCCGTATTTTCTACCAGCAAAACACGAGTTCTTGTCCAGCTACCTGGAATAGCAGCTGCCATACAACTAGTATCATTTCATAGCACGTTGAATAATAAGCCGTTACTTATAACGAACGACAATATATAATGCGAACAGCACAAAAAGAGAAACGTAAAATGCCAATATTTTATTAGACTGATGCAACTTAAGTCCAAAACCTGAAATGACATTCGCGGACAACATACCAAAGAGAAAGAGAAATGCCAGTTGGGGCCATTCCGGAATGCATTCATCAATTCCAGTCCAAATCAGGAAATTGTTTTTGATCGCAAATCCAGCACTAACAAAAAAACAACTATGGGGAACAAAATCGGACATTAATTCCAATTTCATCGAGATTTAAATTCCAACTCCAGTTCTATTTCCTGATTTGCACTGGAATTGATTAATGTATTCCGGAACAGCCCCTTTTTACTGGGGAAATACCATGTAAAATAACCGGCATTTAAAGCTTAAATTATAGGAAGGGGCATTAACAAAGAAGCTTTTACTGCCAAACTGCTACATTTTCCATTCAGTCAGAAAGCGTCACTATAACAGGGCCTAAGCGGTATGCATTTTCATCAGGACAGATGAAGATCTAACTAGCTAACATTTTCATTTAGCATTAACTGACCGGCCTCGAACAAAGAGACACCGCTGAATTTCGAAATAGACACCATCGCAGTGATTCCCGTTTAAATAAACGATAATAACCTGATAGGAGCCTGCTGGTGATCCGCATAGAGCCGCCGCCAGCACCAGGGCCCCCACTTCCTCTCCGCTCAGCCAAGTCACCGGAAGCGCTTTAAGAGTGTGCAGCGTCATTTAGCGCCGACAGGAAACGAGGAGACCTAACATTAAGGCCCAGGCGAGCATGGGGAAAATAACCCGGCCGTCTAATATCTGTCGTTTTATCATTTATTACCGCCAAAGTTTCCCAGGAAAACACTATGACAAAGCAAACAAATATTACATACGAGTACATCTCAGTGTATTTTATATTATTACCACACATGTAGCGTCTTCTTATTGGTATTAAGTAAACTATGCTTTCATCCATTTTTCTGTATTTTAACCGTATAATTAGGTATCTATATTCCAAAGGTATTTAGCCGTGTGACGAAGCTCGCATACGAGATATCATAAAGCGAAAGCATTTGAAGCTTGTTTCAAGTGCCCAGAACTAAAATTATCTCGGCGATCGGACTGGCGGAAGATACTGATAGGGTACACAAGCACGCGTACCCTTCCGGAATCTTCATCTGGGTCACGCCGTTTCGGTGCCCTTAGCAGCTGTTTTGGTGCATCGATCCCTATCTGAGAGTCTAGGCATCTGCATGCGTTATATCGAAAATGACGGCCCTATATATAATACGCGGCGTGTATCCTCAGGCTGGCTGTACCAGCCTCATTGGAATAGGTCAGCTGTTAGCCAGGCGCTGCTATAGTACATTGCGCGGTCTCAGCTCTCATCTCACACATATCCCTTCGGAAAATAAAAAGCATGTTCTTCAAATCGTCAGATCTCCGTTCTTGTGTGAAGTCGTATTGAATAAGGTAACTTACTCTTTTGAAACTACTTTAACTTACATTAAAATACATAGTCTTTAAATAATTTTGTCATTACCATGCCTCTTTTTGAGTTGTCAGCTAGTTGTATTTCTAGTTATGCATTTACATTCTGTCTAGATCAAAGTGGCTATAGATGGCACACACATTTCTTCCTTGTTTGTTCCAGCAACCTTGTGTATTTAGAGATCCTACTTTTGCAGTTTTGCTGTTGCTTGGCACTTAGGGTGTGTAATAATCGGCATATACTGTAGATGGTTGCTTGACTGGTGGCAGATGCTGAGTTGTCTTGTCACGGACAGCCTCTGCGATGCTCTATCCCGAGGGGCTTCAGTTCATCGGCTGCTGTGTGTTCTGATCATGGAAAGCTGATCTACACTGGGAACCTAGGAAAGGCTGTGCTTGGTATGTAAGAGCCCTGCCTTGATCCCCACACACACGGGCCTGGCTACACCAAGAACATCCTGGAAAGATGTAACTTTGCCGATTCTTCTCTCTCTAGGGGTTAAGTTCTTCTCCTACTCCAGCAGCGTGTTTAGCATCTGTGTGACACCCTACATCCTGCTGAAAACGGGCCTCGGAGTGCAGAGCCTCGCCCTGCAGGTGGCGTTCTTCAGCATCATCAGCATCTTCACTTTCTTCACCCCGGTGCTGCTCCACCTGATCACGAAAGGCTACGTGTTACGGCTGTACCACGACCACGACACGGACACTTACACGGCCGTGACATACAGCGCTCTTCTGGTGGAGAAGACCACGGTGTTTCACCAGAGGGACGTAAAGGTGCCTGATGTCAGCAAGATGTTCACTACCTTCTACGCCAAGAAGAAGTCCATGCTGGTGAACCCCATGCTGTTTATTTTGCCCCACGATTACAACCACCTCATGGGCTACGACCAGCCCTTTACTTTTGACGTGGAGGAAATCAAGAAGCCGGACAGCGGCTGAGAGCACGGCAGCTGCCTCCGGGTGATTTCTCTTAGGGGCTGACAGAAATTGGGACTTGTGCATGAAGCAGGGTGGTGATGAGGACAGGAAAGAAAAAAACATTGTGTGCTAGTGAGCGGTGCCACTTTGACGTGGTGCAGTGTAGCTGAGACGCATGCTGATGTAAGTCACAGTCGCTCCGCTTTCTGACCATCCTGCTATGGACCAAGCTATGATGCTGTTGCTTTCTGGAGATGCACAGCTCTGTTTTTCTGCCTCAGTGAATGCAGAATAAGTAAAGAAAACGTAAATAATTCAGTTTTACTACGTGTCTTTATTATTTCATTCTCCCAGTGTTACTAGAAAGGCAGATTCTTTTACCCAGCATAATTCATCCTTTTGCAGTAAAATATATTATCATCCAGCTACCACGTTTGTTGTCCTGTCAATGAATGTCATGGTGGCACCATGCTGATGTGAATAGGTCTCTGTTGAGCAGTGTTGCCCCGCATGGTCATCGGGGACCTCCAGATCACCAGAGACTTGGGAGGAAGCTAAAACGCGGACCATCTGGGGCTCCCCGAAGACCAGGCTGAGAAACTGCTGCAGAGGAAGATACTATGTGAGGTGACCCTACCAATCAGATTGATAGAGAATTGAATATTGCAGCTGCATTAAACAGAAAAAGGTTGTGTTTGTTGATCTTAGGGCTGATAGGGGTGAGGTGGTTTTAAGGGGTTAAGATGCTGTACCTGTGATCGGAAGGTTGTCGGTTCGAATCCCATTGTTGGTATGCTGAGTTCACCATTGGGCCCTTAATCCTAATTGCTGAAGGAACTGGTTGCTCAACTGCATATAGCTTTTGACAAAAGTGCTGGCTAAAAAGATAATATATGTAGCTTTATACTGCCTTGAGGAAAAACAAAAAGAAGATTCTCCAAACTGTCCTTGGTCTGCAGTTTGCAAGGAGAAATATTGGATGTTGATAAAAATGGAAAAAAAAAGATGGTGCAGTATTTACTCATGCAGGGGAACTAGAGAGCTGCGGCATGTCGTTTGCTGACCTGCGTCTCTTCACTCTTCCAAGGAGAGTGTTTATGTTTTCATCTCTTAGAGAGAAACGTGGGACCCGGTGGGAGCTGAGTGCCATCTATGGAGGTCAAGGGCAGCAGATAAAAAGGACATTTGAGAGCATCTTGCTTCTGCTCGCTGCTGAAAACATTGCAGCCTTACAGTTTACCTATGAAGGACGTTACTGATGAAGGCCCTACTAAATAAAATACCTCATGTAGTTTTCCTGACCTGCATCAACATGCAATAGATTTAATTGTTTAGAAGATACTTTTATCCAAAGTTATATGTAACTGAGAAAATAGAGTCAACCAGTCCCTGGAGCAATTGTTGTAAAGGTCTTTCCTCAAGGGTCCAATGCTGAAATCGGTAAGTTGACCCTAAAATGTGAACCAGCACCCATGCGATCACAGAGTAAAGTCCCAACCCACAGAGCCACACATTGCCCCAAAGAATTTCTCTGGCCAAGCCAGGCCTTTCAGCACGCTGCTAGTGATCTCTAACCAGTTGAGTGATCCAGCTCTTTGGCAGGAGTAACATGGTCTTCATTCCTTCTGCAAGCTTGGATCTCTGTGAGGAATGAGGCTGAAATCTATATGCAGAATCCACCCTATAGCAGAGCTACTCTGCTACCGCAGACCCGTAACCTGTGCACACACGTCAATATTTCACTGGGATCTTTCCTCAGCTCTGCAAAGCCATTGCAAAATTGGAAGAGAAGGGCCATCACAGCCTTTCTCATACACAACTTGTTTTTGAACTTCTCCTTAAAGGAGGTTCTCATTGTTACTCCTCTGTTAGACACCAAAGCACTTGGAGCGGCACGCTTATCAATACCCATGATATTATGTTCTATATATAAACGGCTCAGCGAGGCAGGACTTTGGGCCAGGTGGCGATGGTGTCTTGGCTTGGGCCCTGCAGTGGCTGACGGGGCAGGGCAGGTGCTGCTGGGATAGCTGAAGCCAGTGTCCTGACCTCCTAAGCCTGTCAATCATCTCGGGGGACAGAGTCATTTATCCGAGGGTCATCTGTACTCGCGGGCAAAATATCAATTTCACTAAAAGACGATCTGCACTGGGGCAGGGCACTAACTTTCATTAAATGAATGTGAATAGCGGCAAAAAAAGAAGCAAACAGATGCACACATTAATGAAATACAGATGATCCTTTACTTACGAACTTTCTGACATACGAACGAAAAGCACCGTAAGTCCAAATCGAGTTCCTTGGGCTCCCGTTCCCTGTCTGCAGCATCAATTTCTTTTCTGCGTGCCAATTCCAGGTAGTATGATATCTGGCCGCTACTCCCGCCGCGCAGCAGCATAGCGTGTGTACTCCCAGCATCCTAGTTCTTAGTACTTGCACATACCCTTAAAACAGTGTTAAATACGACTTACGAACATTTCAAGTTATGAACGGCGTAAGTAGGCGAGCGTCTGTAATTAGTTTTCTTAAAAGGCTCTCTGTATTATGGAGAAGATAACACCTTTTATTAAAGAGCTCTCTGCTTCACGAAAAGCAAACAGCTTTTATTAAGTGTGCCGTCTGTATTAAGAAGGTGATGACAGGTGGTTGCACCAGCATGTTAGATTCTTGGATAATTCAGACCGTTGGATGTCACACCCCGAAACCTACATGGTTTGGTCTATTGGATTATATTATATTTTCATCTAAAGCCACATGCTTTTTTAAGAAAGCTGGGTCAGGCAGTCATCAGAGGTTGGATGTCAGGTCCCCACTAAGGGGGGTTTGGATTAATTATCTCAGCCACCACACCTATGCCAGAGATGAACATTACCCTATAGAACTGAGTATACTGGGCACAGAGGCTGGCAGGGACGTGACTAATTAACTTGTTAAAATATGACCGTGCTCAACATTCTCGTAGAGCTCTTGGCTGTTCTTTACTCTTCTGCAAACTCAAAATCATTTTGAACATATCAACTTCATCTCGATTGAGAACTGATCCTCTTCAGCCGGGGGTAAGTTAATGCATAGGCTGTAGCCGAGGACCCCGCCAGGGGAAAACAGCCAGACCTCAGTGTCCATACTGAAGTCAAACTGGAGTCCCCAAATAAGCCAATCTGTCTTCGTCCCCAGCACATCCTGGTCAAGAGGACTCCTTCCCGGTATCTTCTGAGATACCCGGTCAGGAGGACTCCTTCCCTGTATCTTCTGAGATACCCGGTCAGGAGGACTCCTTCCCTGTATCTTCTCAGATACCCGGTCAGGAGGACTCCTTTCCTGTATCTTCTGAGATACCCGGTCAGGAGGACTCCTTCCCTGTATCTTCTCAGATACCCGGTCAGGAGGACTCCGTTCCTGTATCTTCTCAGATACCCGGTCAGGAGGACTCCTTTCCTGTATCTTCTCAGATACCTGGTCAGGAGGACTCCTTTCCTGTATCTTCTCAGATACCTGGACACACGCTATGCGGCTGAGCTGTTGTTTTGGGTGGCAGCCATCTGTCACATGCTGCCCTTCCTTCCGCTACATCCCAACTGACAGGGAATGTTCCTAGAACTTTAGCCAATGTTATATGATGGTCTTCTCCATTTCCACATTTTACATTTTAGCAAAGGTACCGTCAATGTCAACATGATAACATGATTATCTGAGCATCCTTTTAACGCAAGTAATATTGAAAAAATTGTTTTACAATAAAATATTTTATATAGGTGTTATATATGCATACTGTGATATGCATACACACCATCCAGACCTACTGTATGACTTCATAGATGTAAAGCATCTTCTAGTCGGGTCTTTACAAACACTCATCACTTAAAGACCAAGTTCTGTTCCTGCAACTAGGTCGTTAAACGACTTGGTCAATTAGCGAGGAGTTAACGAGTTACTGATATTTCAAGCAGACTGTACTGGTTGTGGGTTTGTGTCGACCATCTCTAATTATTGTTTTAATGTCACCTTTGCACCGTTTATAATATTTTTAGTATATTTATAAATGTTTACAGGTAGCAGGTAATCATTTTTATTTATTTTCACAGACATCTTGTACTGTGGGTTGCACGATAAAGTATAAATATATAGACAAAACATGCAGTCTTGGAGATTGTGAATACTGACCGACTGCGGGAGCAAAACTGAGATTGAGAAGGAGTGATGTGAGATAAGATGCTGGGACACTGAGATGACTGGTTGGAGAGCTGGTTAGGAATGTGGGCGGCGTAGGCTTCAGGGCGTCGATCGCCGTAGGCTTCAGGGCGTCGATCACCTTTTACGCTCCATCTGGTTCACCATGGTCGTCAGCATTAGGACATTTGCTAGCTGGAAATCAGTTGAAAATCTCCCCATTATTGGCAGGAAAGCTAAAACCCACATCTCCAACGAAGATATCAGCTGTGTGAGTGACAGCAAAGCCCTTCCTGCATCCTCCATGTCTGTCTTACACAGATAGTTCTCTTTAATTCTCCATGTTTTTGGGAATATTTGTTTCTGTATTTTCTGTTGTAGTATCACCTGCGGCTCCCTGTTTTCTGTCTTCATACAACTGCGGCTCCCTGTTTTCTGTCTTCATATTACTTCCTATTACAAGATGTTAATGATTTTTTTAATTCTTTAATTCTAACCAACCTTCAGCTATGGTTCTCGAAGAGATTATGAATAAACGTCCAGTATTTCTGTGCCACATTGTATAGCACCGTCTGTAATGGTGGAATATGTTATTTTACAATTGTGTATATGAATCAACATTGCAGAAAGCATCACTGTCCTGAATATCCTTTATTTTGTGCTGATTATACACTAACAGCAGGTTTATGAGGTGACTGGTACCAAATAGCTGTAATACAGGAGTGCAGAACAGCGGTCCTGTAGACAGCTATATAAAGCCAAGGTATATACATACTGTATACTGCTGATGCTGTTTAAGGTCACTGCCGGTGTTGTGTTGCTGTTGAATGTGCCCCGTATGGAAGCGGGCGGGCTCACTTCTGCCGGAGCCGTCATGGCAGTTTGCGGTGAGCTGGCCATGCAAGACGGGCCCTCTGCGTTCCAGCAGTGGGCTAATTTTAGGGCCGTGGGAGGTCTGGCCAAGGAGCACAAGGCAGTTTGTTGAGGGCCTCAGCAAAAAGATGGCTGGCTGAGGGGATCTTAAGGTTTAAGTGACATCAATCTGAGATACGGGCTCTGCTGTGCGCTGCTCTTAGTCTGACATGCGTGTGAGCCAAGCTTTGGGAAAACAAGCCCGCAAGCCCACTCAGAGTAGGATGATAATGGGCCATCCGACACCACCTGCCTTCGCCCGACGGGAATCAGTAAAGCAGCCAACGGGAAGTGGGCTAAACCGGCCCAGTGACGAATGGAGCCGTACCCCCTCCTGCCGTGCGCCTCAGAGCCTCGTCTGTCTGAGGCAGGCGCACAGCCTGCGTTTCCTCACCACGCGGGACCGCTAGAACGTCAATTAGAATTTCTGGCCGTCGTCCGCACGTGGGACTGGGTGCCATGGCGACGCACATCACAGCCCCACCGGCCGAGCTGCCGTCTCGGACTGCCGGCGGGTGGGACGAGGTTGCCATGGTAACCGCGCCAACGCCGGAGCGGCGTCGGCTCGAGGCTCCGCCTGCCGGGGAGGCTGTTCGATGGGGAGCCCGTTGACCTCAGGATGTCTCATTCCGGGGGAGGTGGTGAGGCGACGTGGACGTGGGGAGAGAGACTGAACAGCCCCGACGGCCGTGAGCAGAGAGTGAAACGGCCAGGATGCACATAATGGCTCATCGACACGTTTTAAACAGTGGTGCAGTTTTATTCAAATAGTACGACTTTTAAAGACATTTGGTTGAAGTTCAAAATGTGGTGTGTATATATATATATATATATATATATATATATATATATATATAAAACCAAGTATAGTGAATAATTACAAATAAGGTTGTTATAGTCAAATTAAATGTATAATACATTGTCCAATTATAAACAAATTGTTTGAAAAGCTAAAATACAATAATTGATAATTTAGAAAAATACCAACAGATTTGGGATTGTGCTCTGTAAAAATGCTTTACAAATTCTATATATTTTATGTATAAATGACAGCAACATGTGCAATTATTTAAAAAAAAAAAAAACAAAAACAAATAGCCCAAATATTTTTTAACAATTACAGCACTTTTGTGAGAAAACTGGTTCAAATTAATTAAAAAATAATAAAACAAGACAGCCACGTACAGAGCATTGTGAAGAGACACGCAAAAGCGTCAGAGCTGGTCACAGTTAGAGTAGTGTGCTTTAAATGTGTGAAACATCGCGGTGGCTTTCGTGACATCTCTCCGATGGTAGTTCTCCCTCTTCAGGCGGCATCGCTCTCTCATTACTGCACGGCCGTGCCCTTGCGGTTCGTGCCTACATGCTACAGGTGCTACCAAAGTACCTCCTGCTGAAGATTTCCCACAAGACCTTGAAACATTTAACTGAAAAACAAACCATGCAAAATATAAATAAAATAGAAGCATACTGTAAGAACAGAGAAGTCTTCTTAAGCCCTTGTTTAAATATTTCATATCTATGTATACTACACTTTTTATATGATGTATAAATAATCTTTATTTAAATAAACTCTGTATACAATGTATAAACTATTCTTGAAGCTCACAGACAAGCCAAGCTGTACCAACAGCTAGACCAAATGCACTTTGAAATCCTGTCTAAAGATTACTGCATCCCAGCGGCTCACACGCGCACACACATACACACACGGCACAATTAAGACAAACTCTTCTTCCCATCTGAGGACTATAGATTTTTTTCTTTTTTTTTTCTTTTGCTGAGGTAAACTTCAGTGCAGTAAAACACTGCGAAGGCATCTGATCCGTGGAGGCTTTCACGCACCATGTGGCTCTCCCTGAACATGTTCACCGCCACGTTCCTGGAATAACTGAACAGCGAGTCTCCGCTCTCACAACATGCTTAAGAGCACCAGTCCTGAGCTAAAGGGCTTTCTAAAGTTCACCTACCTGCTTACCTGCCTTTCAGATTTCTGAGGAAACACTAGAAGCAATATTTAATCATTCTACAAAAATTCCATGCACGACGGTTACTGCCTGTGTTACAACATACTCTGACAATTTATTTGCAATATTTAAATTCACTCAAATATTTAAGATATCAGATTCCTGCCTGAGTTACAGGCAGGGCCAACAATCCGTACAAATGAGCCAACCATTCCTGACTGCAGAATGTCAAAACTACTTTCTGTGACGACTGGCCAGGCAGCCGCACAGAGCTTCTCTCAGGAGGTAATCAAACATCAGTACAAAGCTACTTCACATAACGACCAACCAAACTTGTTGCAGAGCTGCTTTACATAACAACCAACCAAACAGCACTACAGAGCTGCCTTCCAAATGAGCCAATTAGATACCACCGAAGACGTGCTTTCTGCGAAAGCCAATCAAATATGACCAGAAAGCTGCCTTCCACCAATGGTTTTTGTACAATAAATTAATTTGAAAACAATTATTATTGGGGTATGATAAAGTCATTGACCAAATGTAAAAACCATTTTCAATATTGCACTTTCGTTAATATTTAGAGTATTTTATGTATTGTTTTGATTATTACATCGCCCATAGAAAAGATGACTGTTTAAACTGATCACAATCCAAGCAAAATAAATATATTACTTAACGGCCAACAGAAACAAGACATAAAGCTATTTAAACTACCATGCATATCATATCGGAGTATCCTGATTTCAGAGAGGACCTGGGGGAGGGACCGCCCCGTGGGGGCGGGGCTTAGCTTGCTGATTGGCACATCCGAGTGCGTTTGATGTCTCCTTCTGGCAGCCGCTCGCACATCTCGCCACCGCCGCGTCATGTGGTAAAATAGCCCGGCAGCTGTCGGCCTCTGTCACACGGCGTCTCCTGGACATCCAGTTCACCCAGACGAGGGGAGGAGCTGCGTGTGTGCGGCCGGGACGACGATCAGCTGCTTGGGTTCCCCAGCGCTCGGCCGCCCACACGCTACGGCCCGGGTGTAGCTTCCGTCCTCTGCCTTTTCCCGCTTCATTGTTTCTAAAAGGCGACTCCAACTGAAGGGTGAAAGCGGTTACACGGCTCAATGACTTTCCTGACCAGTATTCAGCTGCGGCATCACATGAGGACGTTTCATGCAGGCGCATTCCAGAAACGAGCACTGGACAGCAGTACTGCACACTAAAGATGCGCTGGGTTTAGCAGACAGCAATGCGTGTACCCTATTTCCAACCCAGTTTCAGCAAACCACGCCTGCAGTGGTGTGA
>JAODKE010000088.1:13849007-13862661 GCA_026779605.1 Mormyrus hasselquistii
AGAGACAAACAAAGAGGTGACAGTGCAGGAGGGCAGCGTGAGGCAGGAGAAAAGAAGAGGTGACAGTGCAGGAGGGCAGCGTGAGGCAGGACAGAGGCAAAAGAAGAGGTGACAGTGCCAAACAAACCACATATTATCACCCGCTGTCACTTGCTGCCATCATCACAACCATTCACACAAGTCCTTGCTTCTTTTTTTAATGATTGTATAGTCAACCATTTCAAGTGCACACTGAGTCAAAAGCAGTAGACCCACGCCACCCGGGTGCCTTCACTTCCCTAATCTGTGTGCCATAAAGGGGATTTACATGTGTGTCATGCAAAAGTCTGTCACTGTCATTGTCAGCCTGAATCCCCGTCTCTAAGCCCTCTCTTCGTAATCAAATAGATGCACGGTAGTAAGTGTTTAAAATTCATAAAGCTCCATATCCTCTCTCAGGAAATGCATGGGAAGTACTAGAAATCCTTTAATGGTGGAGTGTGGTACCCAGCCACAGAATTATGTTTTGCAGTAGGTTATGAATATGTTAGAAATTGTTAATATTGTATTAAATGTTACACCATGGCTCTTAGTGTGCTGGGGCTAGTCTGAAACTGGGAATATTCCCACTCACGGACTTTAAATGCATCCAGATTCCACTTTCTTTTGAGCATGACCTACTTTGATTGAGTACTGTTGTGCAGTACTGTATTAACTACTGTAGAGTTAAAACAAATCAGAGGTAAGGAGCATGAACTGATTACAGCATGAACTGATTACAGCACCACCCACCACATGACAAACCACCTCCGGGATGAGAACCTGAGTGTAGCCATATTGGGGATTGATACCTCAGCACCTCACCAGTCCAAATGAACCAGTGTGAGCTTTTTTTTCTGGTGAAAAGTTCATGTGCTAGAAAAGCCATGTTTGCATTTGGAGTAGATAGTAACAACAAATCTCCAAGTTACAGAATTAGAAATCATGTTGTGAAAGCAGGGTAGGTGTAATCTATCTCCCCACTCAGCCGATGCTAGGAAACCAAAGTACACAGTACATCTCCCACCCCAGAGCATGCTGGGAAACCAAAATACACAGTACATCTCCCACCCCAGAGCATGCTGGGAAACCAAAGTAGATACAAGAAATCTCCCTGCACAGAGGATGCCGGAAAACAGAAACAGAAACAAGACATCTTCCTGCTCGTAGAGTGCTAGGAAATCAAAGTAGACACAAGATGCCTTCTCGTGCAAAGCATGCTGGGAATCCAAGGTCTGCACAAAACACTTCCACATCCAAGGTGAAAAAGACAGAATGAGAAATGAAAACCCCACCACCTCTGTCGCATTTGGCAGGTCCAGCCTGTCTCCACTCACCTCGAAGTTGCTATTTCCACTTTAGTTCTTGCTACGGCCGCTGCGCGCTTGGCTCCCTCCACGGCCCGGTCCACCTTCTCCTTCGTCTTGGGGTTTTTTAGCGGGATGAGCTGCTTCCTAATGCCGCGCACCAGCATGTTGTTTTTGTACTTCCCCTCCTCTTTGGTGCCGTCGGGAAACAGTGTGGTGCCGTAACCGTGGCGACGGTTGTTCAACCACTCGCCCTCGTACTTCATGCCGTTGGAGCGCTCGCTGACGCCGAAGCCGTTGCGTTTGTCGTTTTTCCATTCACCCATGTAGGTCTCGGTGGTGGTGGCGTCTACGTTGTCCACAGCGGCCGGCTCATCCTCTGCGCCCTCACCGTAGCTCAGGCTCGAGTTGCCGTCACTGGAACTGATGCGACTCATGGTACCATCGCTGCGGGCGGAGCTGCGCTTGCTGGAGAGTGACGAGCGCGACTCAGACTTGCGCAGCTGCTTTAGGCTCCCGAACAGCGCCCCCCGGTGGAAGAGCCCCTTCTTCTTGGCCCCGACTTCACTGTCACTGTGCACGTTGAGCACGAAGCCGCCCCGGCCACTAGCCGGGGTATCAACGGCCGGTTCCTGAAGGATGTTTCCATTGCTCTGCTCACTGCGCAGTGACGCCAGCGAGGTGCGGAGGGGCGAGCAGATGACTGTCGCCATGCCGTAAGGGACGCTCTGCCGCACGCCGTAGCCGTGACGCATGCCGCCCATCCACTGACCTTGGTATGTACCTGTCAGAAGGGCGGAGACCAGAGTTACCATGTGAACAAGGTAGGGCTGAGGAACAGGCATGCAGGTGGAGGACAGGTGAGGGTTAGGAGAACAACAGGTGGAGTACACATTCAGGAAGACTACAGCTAGGGGGAAGGTGGCATACAGGTTTAAACTGTCAGAAAAAGGGTACCAGCTTGAACCTTTGCTGTCACTGGGCCTGTATCCTCAAGGGTCTGCCAGTTGTACCCTTAGCTGTAGGTAATTGTACCTTTTAAGAAACAGAAATGAACTCTGAGGAACATTTTTGTACCATTGATGTTGTTTGTGCCTTAGGGGTGTTCCATTTCTGTACCTTTAAAGGTACAATTACCTAGAGTTAAGGGTACAACTGGCAGGCCCTTGAGGGTGCAGCCCCAGTGACAAGGAAAGGTACAAATGTGTATCCTTTTTTCTGACAGTGTAGGAGGAATACAGCCAGGGCAGTGGTTTTCAACCTTTTTCGCACCGCAACCCCATTTTTATCAAGCCAGTTCAGTCGCGACCCTATATCAAGTATAGGTGTAAATTACTGCTATGATCAAGCGCACAGTGCACTCTGCAACTTACACCAGTCAATACCTATCAGACAAATTTGATTGGATGTGGCAGTGAATTTTAAATTAAGCATCTGTGGTTTGGCTTCTTGGATTGGTTGATTGTTCATTAGTTTTGCACTTAGCATTTTCAGACCCAAGAACCTATTTATATAGGTTAATTCTAAGATTGGGGCTGGGAAATCTGATCATGGATCAGCACAGGAGCTTCTGATTTTAAAATGGTTACATTTAAAACTCTGCCTCATGACTCTTCCAGAACTTGCCGCGCAGTCATGGCCCATGGTTTTAGAATCACTGCTCCGGGGTACAAGTGGGATAGAGGTTTATGAGAATCACTGCGCTGGGGTACAAGTGGGATAGAGGTTTATGAGAATCGCTGCTCCGGGGTACAAGTGGGATAGAGTTTTATGAGAATCGCTGCTCCGGGGTACAAGTGGGATAGAGGTTTATGAGAATCGCTGCTCCGGGGTACAAGTGGGATAGAGGTTTATGAGAATCGCTGCTCCGGGGTACAAGTGGGATAGAGGTGTATGAGAATCGCTGCTCCGGGGTACAAGTGGGATAGAGGTTTATGAGGACTACACCTATTGTGCAGATGAAGGTTAGGAGGAATACACTTGGCTTGTAGATGGGTACAGATGGGGTTTTGGAGAACTGCAGTTTAGATGCTGGTGGGATAACTGGGGTTTCAAAGGACTACAGCTTATGTTCATGTTAGGTACAGATACATACCAGAAAGATACCAAGAAGTAGAACTGGGGGGAAAAGCCCACTTTCAATTTCACCAATCTGCTGCACATACAGCACAGCTTCCATTTAATCTGCACACTTACTCAGCTCAATAAAGAATTAAAATTTACATGAGGCAGAATTCCGCCTTATATAATGAGAGCTGTAATAAAAAATATATATATTCTGATGACAAGTCTATTACTGCTGACTTGAAGCCAATGAAAGAATATCTGGCCAGACTAAAGTAGAAGGCAGATTCTGGACATGGTGATGTTCATTTGACATGGACGGGATCAGTGCATCTCAGGAGCATGGGGAGGAACTCTCACGATGTCATCAAAAACGTAAAACCCATCACATCACCCATGACGCTGATTCTAAACCTGCTTTTATTAAAAAAAAAACAAAAAAAAAAAAAACGAAACAAAACCTGCTTTGACAGTAAGAGTACAATCAAAACAGTAATAGTTACTGAAAGCATTTAACTGCCGATTTTGTGATTTGTGAAATAAGAAGTCGGAAGCTTTCACAGCATCTGGATCCTGGATCTGGAGAAGTACAGTACAGATCAGTCCTCTAAAAGACGCTCCGGGCCAGCTGGAGTGCTTTACACACAGCAGGGGGCGATGTGATTAATGAGCTATGCGGGTGAAGGTTCAGCGCTTCGGGGATCCGGGCCAACCTCTGCTGGAGCTACGGCGTTTTCAAATTATTATTATTATTATTAAAACCATGGCCAAATGATAAGCCTGTCATTAAGCCTAAGACTCGTGAATATCTGTTGATTTTATTACATAATTAATAAAACGGTGTGTATTTTTATTCTTATGTTAAATTCACATTAAGATCTTCCGCTAAAATCAGTGCAGCGTCTATTACATTAAAATGAAAAAACATAACGTATAGTCTCCCCGCTAAACACGCCCCATCAGCTATATCTGCTGGTATTTGAGAAGGTTTATAGACACTATTACAGCAGATACTTAGATACATGACGACTATAATAATGGAGATAAATAACTTACCGTTGAATTTGCCTAGAAGATTCCATTAGGCATTTGTTAACTGACATTGGCTGTACTTTGCCCAGAAATATATAAATTAATAAATTCTGGACACCTATACAGCTACGTGCGGGCCAAAGCCCCGTGGTCTGCTGCTGTACCTAAAACAGCCTCTATAATTTACTTGGACATGAAATCACTGATCGTATTTCTTGTATTTATACGCCGTTGTGAAATGACATATCACATGTGTACAAATATATTTGTCGAAGATTAAGTACACCTGTTCATCTCAAAAACAGTGAATTCCCCAAAGATTTTTTTATCGCCGATTGGCAGTAGGCTAATAGAGAGGTTCTTAGCATTTGCTTCGATTTGTAAAACAATTTCAGTAATTCCCGTTTGCAAGAAAACACCCACGCAGTTATATCACAGCTGCTGCTGCAAGACAACCAAATGGATTTAATTTACATCCTAAAATAACAACACCATTACATTACAGCTCCGATCCTTTAAACTGTATGGTAACTTTAAACTATTTCCATAAGGACACGTGTAATTCCGGGGATGTGGTTTTGGAGTTCTCCGATTCCTAATCTGTAGTCATAGATGGATATTTCTCTCTTTTTTTTTTTTTTTTTTTTTTTGATCTGCGCTTTTTTAAGTTGGGGAGTAGTAAGTGCTGGAGATGCGGCTATTTTTAGGCTTGACCTCTACGCGAGCGCTTAGGACTGACCTGGCCGACCCCGTCAATAATGTACAGTCAGACCGCCGGGACTCCTTCATTAAAATGGCAACAGTGAGTTTTATATCACGGAACAACAAATCAATCCTGTGCACTACATTTCGGGGTGACATAAAAGGAAGAAAACACGATCTCACTGTTTAAAGCACCTAACTTGCAGACTGGCAATTATACCAACTAGTAAAAGTTATCCAAACATTGCAAATGACAACATTTACTTGGGAGAGACAACCCTAAAATATATGGTCTCCATATCGTTGATAAAGCAGTAGTATTTCCAGGCTACGTGGTGTCATTTTAACACACTATCTGGCACCGATGCGTGCCACCTGACTTACTAAACAAACAAGTATTACAAATATTTGCCAAGCTGCGCATTTGCAGCACATTCGCGTTGTGTGCGTCTATTTCCATAAATATGATCGCCAACAGCTTTCGGTGTCTTTTTACCCTGTTATGGAAGTGTCGCGCTACAGTGGATGTGGTTTTAATTCAAGCAATAGTAACAAGCGTCACGGTGAACATCAAATTTCAGACCACGGCTTAAGCAGTTAAACGCGACGCGCTCTTACCCCCGTCTCCGTAAGTTTCGATGCCATAACCGTCCTGAAGACCATTGCTCCATGTGCCGTCGTATCTCGCAGGCGTGTTTATGCTTTGCCGGACTCCGTACCGACCCTTAAACCCATGACTCCATTCTCCACGATACATCCACTTCCCTTTAGATTCAACCCCCAGCCCATGCCGCTTGCCCTGCGCCCAGTGGCCCTGGTACGTGTTCCCGCTGGGCCATGTGTACACTCCAATTATTTCAAAGCCGTTGGACCAGGAACCGGCGTATTCCCCCTGGCCTTTGGGGCCAGTGCAGATGCCGTGCCCGTGGGCTTTTCCATCCTCCCAGCCGCCGCAGTATGTGCCGCCATCGTCGAAGTCGAACCGTCCGCCCGTCATTCAGAAGAGGCTAGAATGGAAGCGCGTCGCAGGAGAGCCTGGATGCTGTATTTTCCCACGGGACCCAAGAGCGACGAACAGCCAGAATAAGGGGGAAAATATGATCCTGAGAACCAGGACGATCAGTGCACGGCCTGGACGGTTTCAGAGCAGTGATTTTGAAAGTGTGCATGAGTATGTAGTTATGATTGCCGCACGGGAGTCGTCACAGCCGCACGCCGGTTCTGCAGCTGGCTTTCGCAGGGCTTATCACCCCCCTCGCACTCGCCCGGGGAGGGAGAGAGAAATGCATCCCTCAGCCCCAAAGAAGATACTGCCTGTTATTGACGTCAAAGCCGCGGCACCTCCCAGCATCCCTATTAGGCTAAGTAGGGGGTACAGGAAGACCGCTGTCAAATAATTATTTTAACCCGCAAATTGTATTCTTATCAGATGTTGCCGGCGAGACAGTGTGGTTTCAGGCTTATGACGTGAATTTCATTTTCCTCTGCGTTAATAATGAGCCACAGAGATTTCTAAGTAGCGTGGATTTTAATAGTCAGCACTGCCGTGTAAGCACAATTCTCGTTTTATTGCTTTCAGCAAAATAAACAACACAAGCACAGCAGAATTGTAAATGCAAGTTGCTTGCTACAAGCACCTGTCTCCGCTATGCTTGGAAGACACATGGTTTACTGGGTGTCATCATACGCATTTCCAGCGATTTTCTCTTCAACGACATAGCAATTCAGTAGCGTTCAGCGCCGTAGCCTCATATCCACTCGGGTCGTGGGTTCGAATCCCACATCCGCTCTGTGTTTACATGCCCTACCCGTATTTCATAATGATATCTCGTCCCTGGAGTACCCAAGCTGATGCACTACGCTCCTTGGACATAGACTCCAGGCCCCCCAGACCAGGATGAATAGTTGAAAGATGGATGGGATATTAATTGAACGTTTAGAAGGCTTTAAATTGCACGAAGGAATGTATTACACAAGAACTGGCCGTAAATGTTATTTGCACTGAATGAAGCTATACGCATTTTTGGCTAGTAACATGTAAATGTTCAGTAGATATGAACGTGCAGTTGTAGAGTGATTCCTATGACATAAATGTATGCATGTGTTTACCAGTTCGCCATAGTTTATAATGGCTTAAACATCCTTATAGCGTCAAGTCTTCATACGATTCTGAAACTGTAGATTAGACACGAGGGTACTTTCAACGTAAATATTACGATATATAAATGCTGCTTGAAAAAACCATTCGACTGAGCGCAGAGTACGGAGCATGTGCAGCGTGAGCTCTTATTTAGAGCATTGAAATGCTGACGATTTGCACAGTGCATTCGCGTATTGCATGATCGTTCAGTGGAAAGCGATAGATGTTTTCTAGAAACACATGTACGGTTTAATGTGAGCGAATTGTATTAATGAACGTACATTAATTTGTATATATTCGGAATCGGATATTATGAGAAATTCGCTAGATATTATTTTTGGATATCTCCCCTTTAAGAGAAGCCAGAAATAGGGTGGCATCTACTGAGACGGTTGGATACTCTATTCTGCAAGTAAGCAATGTGAGAGAGCGGCTTAATCTAGAAATGATTAGGCAGTAGAACGTTAAGTGCAAAACTAAACATAAATATAATTGGTCTTTAAAAAATAAAAACCGAGAATACATTAGAATGTTATTACTGAATACAAACATTAATATTATAACAATAACCACACCAACAACAATAATAAACGTCAGCTATAATAACGATAATACAATTGAACTTAAAATAGTTACAAGTTAAAATATCTGTATTGGTTACTTAATAAATTGATATAGACAGACAAGTTTAATCAAAAAACTATTGCTTATTATAGTATTTGGCTATGAAAAGAGGAACAGTTCTCCACTGGCAATGAAAGGAATATGTTAACCAATTGCCAATCATGTAAAATAAAATCTGTCACTAATAAGCAAGAAGTTCAACTGCCGAATAAAAAGGCAGTCGCAATACTGAATAACGCCACTGGATGGTTGTAATAGGAGGTACCTAAGCAAGAGACCAGGGCAAGCAGCAGAAAATCAAGACACGTTACAGTTTTTATGTTCTACACCGGGACAAAGACACAGACTCCTTAGATCACTGGCATCTCTACTGTCTTTGCCTAAAATTTTCATTTTCAGAAACAGGAAGTGTAATATATGCCATATGTAAAGGTATTCAACATGCTATGTATTTAGCATGCAAGTGCTGAAGTAAAATACCCAGCTGTCACCTATGCAACAAAAATACCCTCTTGCTATAAGACTGGTGTATATTTTTAGCCTAGACTTTAAGGTAGGGAGCTCGTTTGCATTGCGAACACGGACAGCTGCTGTAAATTGCTCCATAGCACAAAATGAAGATTCCATAAAATCCTGAATGAATGCTCAGTCAGTGTGGATATATGGCAAATTTCTCACGAGTGATGACGGTGTCCCATATCTACCACTAGAGGTCAGTGTGATTGTCTGCACAGATGAATCCGGCGTTATTTCTACCACTAGATGTCAGTATAGTTATATCAGAGTGTTTTCGACATCCCATACATCTTTTATATCCATGCTGTTGTTTGTGGCGTGCACATTATTTAATTAAATACGTAATACTATGCACAAGCAGAGAGAGCCCGCATGCTTATATATGCAGATAAGTTTACATATCGAAGAGCTGGCCTACACAATCATCTGTAATGGCATTGTTTTAAAGATTGTGCTTGCCACAAATAAATATATCACAAAAAAATACATAAATAATTCATGTTAACAGGCAGCATTTATGACTGTAGTGACATCCAACTGATACATCTAAATATGAGGGACAGGCTTTCCAAAAACAATGCATTGAAGATTGTTGGTGTGACACCAGGCGAGAATGGAGGAGGCAGACTCCGAAATGCGGGAGCAAATGGGTTTATTTTGGAAACCAGACACTGATAGATCCAAAGGGGCAATCTAGGAGAGTGGTCGGGTCACAAGCAGAAGTCGGGTACCGGGGAAGTCAGGCCTACACTGATGGACAAGATGAGATGATGAGGAATCTGGAGGATCAGGATCAGCGAGGTAGCAGGGCAGGACGGGGTAGGCAGGCAGAACACAGAAGGCAGGACGAATCGAGAGGACAAGAGACAGAAAACGCTTGATATGGCTTGTTCGGAAATGACAACAATACTTCACGATGAAAGATCGGCATTACCGATATTAAGAAGATCAGCTGGGGATCGCCTGTCAGTGCTCAGTCCCCAAAGTGGGTGTAGAGTGGGCTTAGACGGATGGGCAGCGTGGAAGCCGGCCACCAGGCTGGGGTGCAGGACGTCAGCCACAGGAACCCATGAACCAGATATCGGAGGTTCCCTGCACGGTGGCGGGAGTCCAGGCGAGCCGAACCGGAACAGCGTGGAGCCATCCTGCCACTGGCTCGGTGAAGGTACCGCTACGTCAGAAGGGGGATGCGACGTACTTCACCTCACTGGCTTCAGGAGGGAAGCATGGAACGTAGGGCAGATGTGGTACACGGAAGGGATCAGGACCCACGCGTTTCGTGATCTTGAACGGCCCAATAAAGTAGGCTGACAATAATGGCATGCAGGGAGCTTGAGGTTCCAGGATAGCCAAACTTGTTGTCCTACACGATAGGGTGGGGCAGCACGACAGTATTTATCCGCTTGTACCTTCCTCTTGGAGGATTGAGCAGAGAGGGGAAGTTGTGTCCAATGCCACACCTCCCCGGAACCACTCGTCGACTCGGAGCACATCACTGGTGGTTGAATTCCAGGGGAAGATGTGTGGGTGATACCCCAACACACACTGGAATGGGGATAAGTTTGTAACCGGGTTCACTCGAGAGTTTAAGGCATATTCCGCCCATACTAAGTGGGTAGCCCACTCTGCGGGTTTGTCTTTGCATAATAACCTCAAAACCTTGGACACCTCCTAGTTGGTTCTTTCAGCCAGTCCATTGGACTGGGGGTGATAGGCAGAAGACAGGCTTAGGGAGACGTTAAGTTTAGTGCAGAAGGAACGAAACACCTGTTAGGACCACGATCGGATACTACATCCTCCGGGATACTGTAGTATCGGAAGACCCAGATGAGTAATACAACGGCCAGATCCGTCGTAGTCGGAAGCTTAGGAAGAGCTAGACGTCGACACATTTTAGAGAAGCAGTTGACTACTGTAAGTATGACGAGTTCCCTTTCAAGAGGGGACGATCTGTTATAAAGTCCATCATGATATGGGACCAGGGACGCAATGGAATCTGCATTGGGTGAAGCAGTCCAGCCGGAGGCAAGCGCGGTGCCTTAAGTTGGGCACACTCAGGACAGAAGCCTACGTATTGATTCACATCTCGTCTCCATCCAGCCCACCAGTACCCTTGTCCCACTAACCGGAGCATTGGGGAGACCCCTGGGTGCCCAGAACTATGGGGGGTATAGATCCATCTGAGGACTGCTGGTCTGTGTGAGGTACGTACACACAGTATTCCAAGGGAGCAGCCAGCAGGTGGAGTCGTATGACTGTTAGCAGCTCGGAGGGTTTTCTTCCAGAGACTAAGAGATGGTGGCCGTGAAGTACGAAGGGTTAGGATGGGAACAGTACAATCCACCTACTGCCGAGAGAGTGCATCAACTTTGACACTCTTCGGCCTTGGAAGGTAAGCTACTACAAAATTAAACTAAGCAAAGAATATAGCGCAGCAGGCTTGCAAATATTGCAGGTTGCAAATATTTGAGGTTCCGATGATCAGTGAGGACCTGGAAGGGGTGATAATCCCCTTCCAACCAGTGTCTCCATTCCTCTAAAGCTAATTTGATCATCAGCAGTTCTCGGTCCCCCACGTCATGCTGTAGTTCTGCTCGGCAGGGGTGAGTTTTGCACAGGGGTGTCGGTGACCCTTTAACGGGTCTCTCTGTATGAGGAAGCCTCCCACTCTGGCCTCAGATGCATCCACCTCCACCTCAAATGGATCCTTGGGGTGTGATTGTCAAAAGATGGATGCGGAGCAAAAGGCATCTTTAAGCTTCTTGAAGGCATGGTCTGCCACGGGGTCCACTGCAGCCGGGTCCCCTTCGCTCGGATGAGGGGTGGTCTGCCTCCGGGGTCCACTGCAGCCGGGTCCCCTTCGCTCGGATGAGGGGTGGTCTGCCTCCGGGGGCCACTGCAGCCCGGTCCCCTTCGCACGGATGAGGGGTGGTCTGCCTCCGGGGTCCACTGCAGCCGGGTCCCCTTCGCTCAGATGAGGGGTGGTCTGCCTCCGGGGTCCACTGCAGCCGGGTCCACTGCAAACCCCGAGAAACCCCGAGGTCCAGTTCCTTAGCTGTGCAGGGTCATAACCCCTCTTGAATGGCTCTTGGGATCAGAGTTAATGGTTCTCTTCGCTACACAGTGATTGCATTAAGACCATGTAAGAATCAATACATGGTCGTAATCCCCCGTCCTTTTTTTCATGAAGAAGAAGCCAGCTGTAGTAGGAGAGGTAGATGGACAGATAATACCTCCTACGTTATGGATGATGGGTAGAGCCGACCCTTCGGGAGGGGCACTCCCTCAAGGAGGTCAAACGCGCAGTCACAGTCCCGGTGCGGAGGCAGCATTTTCCTGAAGACGTCGTGGAGTCTGGGCTTTCAACTAAAGAAGCTTCACTAATCGCCTACATCTCAGGATCAGCAGAGAGGAAAGAATTAGGAATGGAAAGAACACAGAAGATGTTCCGTGTATCGTGAGTAGCATAGTGGAGATCTTTGAGTGGTCCACAGTAACGCGCTTTGGTGGGTCCTCAGTTCCTTGGTGAGTAAGTACTTCTATCATGGCTCTTTTCTCAACTACTACTAACAACGTGCTGATCAAAAGCTGCAAATGCTCCCAACTCTTCAGCCCAAATACGGCAATAAATGCTTGATTTGTTTTTAAATTCGCATACAGTGTGCCGTCTCGTGTCATTGAATTGAGCGTACCCCAATTGTATATGTTCCTTGACAATAAATTACACATTTACGCTATATGGTAGTACCAAGTGGGGGGGAGGGGTGGGGGTGGGAGGAAAGAATTTTTTTCATTCGTTTTTGGAAATTTCTCTGTATCCCAACAGCACACACTGCAGAAATCGCAAAAGCAGTCCTAGTTTTCTCGGAAGTGCCATTACGATGTTGGCCGTTGCATTAAAGCTATAAACCATGTAGGACATAATGATTGACTATAATACCTGAAAATAAGAGCATATTTCATTAGCCTGGAGACCAAAATAAAGGAATGACTAAAACAATTCCTATTTTAACAACTAAATCACAACTGGAGAGTTTGACAGGTCTGTTTCTTATCAGAGATATAATGTGTCATAGCAACTTGAATGCACAAGGTTGATGACATCATACGCTTTGGTGACTGATTATCTCAGCCTGGAGCTCGCCAGGCTTAGAAAGGTCTTAGTGGTAAAGCTTAATTCATTTTTTTCTGCCCAAAATATATTCACACACCTCTCATGTTTAAGATATAAATGCTGGTCAGAAGGGAAAAGCAGTATTTTGTTGTTTAGAAACATCAGAAGCTGTTATATCCTGACTATGCCGGAACAGCTGGAAGAACGGCTTCAGCTTTCATCTGTTTTCTCATATAACCCACGGAGTGACCTGGTGATTGAGGATGAGTGAAACCTCCATTGTGTGCATTATTATATTTACAGCAATAATCTACAAGGCTTCCATCCCGTATGACATGTATAAAGCATCGTGTATAAAAACCAAAAGTATATTCCCACTGATTCCCCTTCACCCATCAACATCCTTTCACAGACAAATCCTTTCCATACACAAAAAGCAAAATACCAATCATTTGAAAATGGCTGCCACCCTCTACTCCCGCTACCTTGTTTGGGAACAAGCTGGCTTGACCCATACACCACAAGCCCCTCCCCATACACCACAAGCCCCTCCCCATACACCACAAGCCCCTCCCCAGTCACATCAATAAAAAAAAACTTATTTCCACCGTTAAGAATGTTACGTAAACAGTAATCGGCCTTTCTTGAACTTCAAGTCATTAACACAGTTTACATTAGTACAACAACAAACAAATTTATTTTTGTATAGCGCATTATCACAACATTACATCGTCTCAGAGCGCTTTACAGCATCCCCACCCAAAGCCCCCAGTGAGCAGCCATAGGTGACAGTGGCAATGAAAAACTCCCGAGAAGGAAGAAACCTTGGGAGGGACCAGACTCAGAGGGGGAGCCCATCCTCCAGGGGGCAGCAGAGGAAGCCTTAACCCTAACCAGACTCAGAGGGGGAGCCCATCCTCCAGGGGGCAGCAGAGGAAGCCCTAACCCTAACCAGACTCAGAGGGGGAGCCCATCCTCCAGGGGCCGGCAGGGAGAGTCAAACTGTAGAGATGGCTAAGTGCCAAGTCAAGTACCAAACAGCATTTAAGAACATAAGAACTATACAAACAAGAGGAGGCCATTCGGCCCATCAAGCTTGCTTGGGGAGAACTTAACTAATAGCTCAGAGTTGTTAAA
>JAODKE010000088.1:13902632-13915318 GCA_026779605.1 Mormyrus hasselquistii
TGGGTATGTTGTAACCACCCTGAGATGTTTTGAAGCCTGTTGGCTAAGAAGTAGTGGTGAAAGTTAGGCAGATCTAGAACATTTTCTATAAAGCAGGCATGTTGTGTGACTTCTGGGGAAAAGTTGTGTGTTAAATGATCATTCGGCCGCAGAAAAAGAACAGTTACAGAAATCATTGAGTGTCCTAAACTGTCATGACAAACATGTTTGTGATAAGTGTATGTAAACTTTTGACCATAACTGTATACGGTATATAAGTTTATTGACTTTAACACACACTGTATCTCATTGTTACTTTTGCATTTATACCCTGCTGTCTGCGGAGGAGGTAACCTGAAGTAGAGACAGTCGTTTTCTTTATCTACAACTGGTGTGCAGATAAAAAACACTTTCACATGCTGTGGGGGGAGAACTGATGCCAAGATACAATTTGTCATTTTCACTGTAACAAGAGAAAGATGTATGAATGAACCAAGATGGGAAAGGAGACTGGATATTGCTTGAGAAGTTGAGAAGATAATGGAAAAGATATCCGTCCATTTACTGTAACATAATACAGAGCACCGTCACCCTGAGCCTCAAAGGACGGCAGCCAGTGGACGGTGGCCTGATAAGCGGCAATGCGCAGCAAATAAGAAAACACAAGCGGAACAAAAATGGCTGCAGATCTGCTCTTGACACAATGGCAGTGAAGCCACAGCACAGTGGAAGTTTCTGGGGGGAACGATGTTTGATATTTTTTCAAAATGGTATATACAGTTATAGGATAACTCAATACCATTTATATACACTTTTATATAAGTTTATATAAGTTATGATATTCTTTTATTGTGTGTTAACATTGGGGCTTTATTAAAGAATAGAGACCAGCAATAATTTTGAATAGAGACTAAACCTTGTAGTTGTAAGCAACGTGAGAGCGACAGTACGACTGTCAATTTGCGCAGAAGCCTAGGATTCACAGCTGGAATCAAACCATCCAGTTAGCATATCATGGGTAATTTGATGGAGAGGTGTAGTTAAGTATCATTTGCATGTGAAGTTTTGTTTATGGATTGTTACTCATTGATTATTGTGTAATTTGTTAATTTCCTTCATTACCTTGTTGGGTTAATTCATTCAATCTCAGTCGCACCTGTGTCACATTACTCTGTCAGTACGTACGCTTGCTCTGAGTTTGCCTTAGTGTCTTGGGGGGCTGCTAAGTTAGCAAAGGGCGTCAACTAGGCAAGGGGCGTCAGCTTAGCAGTGGGGGCACTAAACAGGCAAGGAGGGGTGCCAAGTTAGCAGTGGAGTGCCAACTTAACAAGGAGGGCACCAAGTAGGAAAAGGGGAGGGGTACCAAGTGAGCAGTGAAGGGAGCCAATTAGACAAGAGGCCAGGAGGGTGGTGCCAAGTTAACAACAGGGCCCGCCGACTAGGCAAGGGGGGCACCAAGTTAGCAGTGGAATCACCAAGTCATCAGTTGGGGGCACCAATTTATCAGTGGGGGCACCAAGTTATCGGTGGGGGGCACCAAGTTAGCAGTGGGGGGCACCAAGTTAGCAGTGGGGGCACCAAGTCATCAATGGGGGGCACCAAGTTAGCAGTGGGGGGCACCAAGTCATCAGTGGGGGGCACCAAGTTAGCAGTGGGGGTACCAAGTCATCAATGGGGGGCACCACGTCATCAATGGGGGGCACCAAGTTAGCAGTGGGGGCACCAAGTCATCAATGGGGGGCATCAACTTAGCAGTGGGGGGCACCAAGTTATCAGTGGGGGGCACCAAGTTAGCAGTGGGGGCACCAAGTCATCAGTGGGGGACACCAAGTTAGCAGTGGGGGTACCAAGTCATCAATGGGGGGCACCAAGTTAGCAGTGGGGGCACCAAGTCATCAGTGGGGGGCACCAAGTCATCAGTGGGGGACACCAAGTCATCATTTACTTTATTGACAGCTAATACCTAGAATTAAGGATCTTTCCAGTTATTATGCAAACTTTTATAGAAAATCGTACATTGCTATTCTGCCTAAAAATACCAAGATATGTTATTTGGTCCATATCGCCCAGCCCTATGGACCATACAGAGGAGAGGACAGACTTGCAGTTTTCCATGATACGTAAATGAGAACTATATTTTTTATTACCTTGTTTACATGACTACCTCCATAATTGGGACAGAAAAACACATGAAAACATCTTTATTGGGTCGTTGTATGTAAACTTAAATAAATACTATATATATATATATGTGTGTGTGTGTGTGTGTGTGTGTGAACTGCTGCATCTTTGAAGTGCTGCATCTTTGATGACATGGGGAAGCATGCATTGGTCAATGCATGAGCTGCTTTCATCATTCAATTAATTATTTAGCATTGATCCCTGACCCTCATAAATAAAGCATTTCTACCTCCATAAAAGCTTAGGGTCTGAGTCCATTAAAGCAACAAAACATCTAACATGTATTAGAGGATTGGAAATTAAGCTCCGCCCATTCGCCTCAGGCAAGTAATTTAGACGAAGGATGAGTAGAAAAAAAACTGAACACTAGCCTGTTGGCTAGAGAGAAATTGTACGTCAGAATACTTTTTAAAAAAAAAAAAAAAAAAAGTTCCACTCCTATGTCAGGAAACCTGGGATTGTGGGAGTAATGGGGGGGGGATGTAACCCCCCAATAATCAAAACCAGCCAATACAACCCCCTGGACCCCCTTAAATGGGTGGAGACATCAACCCTCCAGAGCTCATCGTAAAGTAGCGCCCTTAAATTATTCAAAATCATTCTGCTTTGGATGTAACTAGTAAGGCTCTTAGTTTGTTGTTGAAAATCTCAGAGTAGTTATATTAATTTAATGTGGATACTAAAAAGCAGATGAGTGCTGATAATCAGACAATCGCAAGTAATAAAACGAACTGGCTTAGGTGTACGCTATAGGCATTACACAGGTTCTCTAGGCCTGATCATTAACAAGGCCGGTTCCTGGGTGCACCAACGTCGGGTCCATCCCACACAGCCCCATCTCCCACAATGCAACAGGCAACAAAAGAGGGGAGAGGACGGCTGCAGCACAAAAAAGGGGAAAGTTTCTTAAATGCAGAATAGAATCAGATCGGGAAAATAATGCAAGCGATTGCAGCAGGTACAGTTTCTGCAGACTGAGAGCAAACGTAGTTCTGTTTTTTTTTTCTCCTCGCGTCGCGCGTGCACACAAGCGCACGGGATCCTCGGACGGCTCGCGAGTGCGGAGGCAACATGAAGGGTGACGCTAGTTAGCTAGCTGGCTAACTCTGAATCCGTCCAACTGTTTCGATTAAAAGACAGCTTCGGCGAAGCTCCGAGTAAAACGAGAGACTGGTGAGTTTTATTAAAATATATAAAAAAACAGGTATGCAAGAATGCCTTTTCTTTTTTGCAATAAAACGTGCCCGAATGCTGCCATGGCTATCTAGATAGCCGGTGTAAATTAGCTAGCGATGAAGAGACCAAATAAATGCAGGAGAATTTCAAATGTATGCTGGATATTTTCAGGCGTTGCATGATAGATATTTATGTATTTTGTTTGTAGGTTTGTCTCTTGCACGATATGAACAGCTTTGTGTTTGAAGAAGTCTTTATTTAGATATTCGGCCTAGGGACGGCAGCGTGTTAACGTCTTTTCTTAGCTGCTATAACAGAAAAGGCATTTTTCCGTCAATAGTTTGCTGATAGTCGTTTTGGTGTTGGAATCTTTTGCCGGTATTTGAGTTTAATTGCAAGGCACTAAGGTGGCCGTCGGAGCCCCTTTGTCAGCCCCGGGGATGAGCAGGCCCTGGGCATTTAAAGGCTTCCTCAAAATGATTAGCCTGCTGGCTACGTACATTGCCTTTTTACCTCAATAATGGGAGTAATTAAACACTAAAAATCACCAAAAGGGGCTTTGGGCTCGTGCTTGTCGGTGTTTTGGACGTCCCGCAGACGCACACCCGCCGGAGAGACTGCGTTCTGCCTCCAGAAATCCGTCGCCCCTTCACTATTGTTAAAATTATTTCCCATTTTTAAAAAGGGAAACGTCTTTACGGCCTGGGGAAACGTGGTAGTTGGTACTCTGCCTAAACCCTCTCTGTTCCGTTTAAATGTCGTAATTATACATTAAACCGACATTTACCTGGTACCCGTGCTTCTTTTACATTTGGTGTAAATGTACAGTAATTGGTCATCCCTATATTAAAGCAATTTTGGCATGCATTTTAAATGTAAGAGCATTGGGGTATCAATGGCAAATGGTTTGCATTATCTGTGTTTTCAGCTCTATGCCCGTTTTTCTTTAAGGTGTCTTCATGGCACCAATACTATACTATCAGCATTAATGCTATCAGTGGTTTTTTTTTTTTAGTCCTTTGACTTGCTAACGTGTGAGAATTCTTTGCGGTGGAAAAGATCTTATAACTGGACACTTAAGCTGTTTTTTTTGAGTGAATAGAATGTGTACAATAGTTTGTCTTATGACTGTAGGCACTTTTAAGAAAAAGATGTATCTGAATTTAGATTTTTATTCTTTTCCAGGCATTCTCTTAGTTGTTTTGTAACATTTTTCTTGTGTACCTGTAGTTAGCAGGCCCTTGTTCTGGGATTTAATACCTTGTTGCATCTGTTCCAGGGGTGTCTGCTGGAGTCACCATATGACTGGACAGCTGGGATAACATTTGCACTTTGTTGGTGGAGCACAAAAATCCCTCAGTCAGGAGGGACATCAGGATGAAGAAGATCAGCCTTAAAACGATAAGAAAGTCATTTAACCTCAAGGGCAAAGAGGACGGCGAGCTCGTGATCCAGCAGCCGGCCCTGGGAGCCGATTTTAAGGACGACGCCCTGTTCGGAGGCTGCTACAGCAAAGACCTCGCCGATTGTGACCTGGCCCGCGACGACGAGAAGGGGCCCAAGAGTCGCTCCAAGAGCGAGAGCTTGATGGGGACGCTGAAGAGGAGGCTGTCGGCGAAGCAGAAGCCGAAAGCCAAAGGCGGCTCCCTCTCCGCCGACTCCGTCGACGAAGACACCTTCTCGTCGTCCTCGGCGCCCATCACCTTTAACGACGCCAAGGCGCAGCGGCCTCTGCGTTCCACTTCGCTTCGCAGCCACCATTACAGCCCCACGCCCTGGCCCCTGCGGCCTGCCAGCTCCGAGCAGACCTGCATCCAGATGGAGGTGAAAGTGAAGGCCTTGGTACACACCCCAAGCCCCAGCCCATCCATGAACGGCGTGCGCAAGGACTTCCATGATCTTCAGATGGATGGGCTGTTCCCGGGATCCAGTGACGCGCTGAAGAACGCAGACCCTCTGAATGGGGACCTGCATCTGGATATTGATCACGTGCCTGTCGGACTGGGCCTCACTCCTCAGGATTACATCCAGTATACTATGCCTTTGGATGAGGGCTTGTTTCCTGTGGAGAGCTCGCGCTCCTTCTGCCTGGACAGCTCTTCACCCATGGAGGTGGCGCCACCGCTGGAGAGCAGCTCACTGCACGTAGATGATGGAGCAGGAGATCCAGATCTGGTGATGTCCCCAGAGCTCTTTATGGATTCGTCGTTAAATGGGCTACTGATGGGTGTGGCCAGGGGGGGCATGGAGAGTGGTAGTTCACAGACCCAGCCCCCCTCACCCCTGCTACCTCTCCTCCCTGGCAGTCACACTCACAGGAACTTCCCAGGGTTCACTGGGGCTGACCCTCAGGTGGCAGAAAGGGTGAGGCACCATCTTAACTTTGACCCCAACTCTGCGCCCGGTGTGGGGAGGGTTTATGATGCAGTGCAGAGCAGTGGACCCATGGTCGTGACTAGCCTAACAGCAGAACTGAAGAAACTGGCTCGCCAAGGCTGGTACTGGGGCCCAATCACGCGCTGGGAAGCTGAAGAGAAGCTGGCGAGTCTGTTGGACGGTTCCTTTCTGGTGCGCGATAGCTCAGATGACCGCTATCTCCTGAGCCTGAGCTTTCGTTCTCAAAGTAAAACACTCCACACGCGGATCGAGCACTCCAACGGCAGGTTCAGCTTCTACGAGCAACCAGATGTGGAAGGTCACACCTCCATAGTAGATCTCATTGAACATTCTATAAAAGACTCAGAAAACGGAGCCTTCTGCTACTCAAGGTCACGCCTACCGGGGTCAGTGACTTATCCCGTAAGACTGACCAATCCCGTGTCCCGTTTCATGCAGGTGCGATCACTGCAGTATCTATGTCGCTTTGTTATTCGCCAGTACACCAGAATTGACTTGATTCAGAAATTGCCTTTACCAAACAAAATGAAAGATTACTTGCAGGAGAAGCATTACTGACTCCAGTGAGGCTTATAGGACTTTTGGGCAATTTGCACTTTTGGGATCAAAAATACAATAAAATATTTTACATTCATGGACATTGTTTGGTGCCATCCCTTTCTGTGAAGAACCGGTGACGACTTGTGTGTGCGACTGTTCAGTGTCCAGCTCCCCCTTTAGCTAGAACAGGTGAATTTGCTGTTTCTCAGACCCGGCTTTACTGACAACCAACAGACTAGGCCAGTCTAGGAAAATTGTTTGCATGACTGTAAATAAGCATCGAGTTTCAAATTTGGTTGTGAGGAACGTAGTTTAGTGAAATAAAAGCCATACAAAGAAATCCCTCATAATTCCCTTTTCCCAAAACAACCAAAGCACACTGGATTCTGCTGGAAAGGGGCGTTTGATCTGGTACGATTAAAGCATAGAACAAACCATTTGGTATATATTTTTTGCCCCTTAATTCCAAGTACATAAAAGTAAAGACCAGTGGTCTGTTTAGACTTTCATTTTTATCGTGAGACTGTTTTCCAATGTGAAAACATTTTCATGAAAACATATATCCACGTGTTAGACGTTGCTTTTGAAACATTGTTCTTTGCCGCTGTCATCATCAAACTGAGACACAGCTCTGCATGCTGCTTTCCTAGCTAAAGGCTTGAGATGCTGAAGAAGATGCTTGTTGCATTTTAACCATTGGCACCAGTTCATGCCATCCTTTTTGTATTGCAGCCACTCTGTAGATGCTGCTATTTGTGCATTTTGCCGGAAGTTAATGCACAGTTGGCTGGTTTTGACACGACACTCTTCCTTTTTGTTTTATACTGCTTACATCATGGCCTTAATGTGTCCTCTGGTGACCAGCAAAATACCTAAACTTGAGTGGGAGATGTTAATGTTGAATGGATAATTTAACCCCTTTCAGCTCAGATAGCCTGTTTGAAATTCCTTTTGGCTCCATGTTGGGGCTCTACTTTCTTCAGTGACGCTTTCATCAGCACACAGGGTAATCATTACCAGCAACTTTTGCATTGAGGTGTGGTTAGATATGCACTATAACTATCTTGGCTTCAGAGCAATTTGTTTTCTACGAATATCGGGATTAAAGAGAAATTTTTGTATACGTTTCAACAATTTTTGCTGAGGTTTGAGTATCATGGTAATATCTCTCGAACTGGGACTGGTTTTGCTGATCGTATGAACACCTTTGCTTGAGCTGTGCATTCAAGCACAAAGTTTACTTGGTAGCTAAATTTACAGTTTCTGCAAACACTCGGTGCAGCATTTTGGCTATAGAGCGGCGGTTGTCCCTTGCAGGTTTTTAGCGGATCTGGAAACACCAGAGGAAATTTATTGCACGAGTAAAGAGCAGGTCAATGGAGTGTTAGTGTTAAAGGCTTATATTGCTGCTCAAAATAGCAAATCTACACAATACCCCCATTCTGAAAGATGGTCATTAAATGTAGAGAAAAGGCATATGTAGCCTCAGTGCATATTTTTGTATATAAAGGCCCCAAAGCATGTTTTGGAATCCGACATTCTGTGGCACTTGCTTTAGAGCTGGCGTTTTGTTTTTATTTTTTTCTTCTCTCTAACGTTAACCACGCTGGTCACATACATTCTCGTCTTATTACCCGGAAGTCATGGCTTTTAAATATGTAATGATTCGATGATGAAATGTGATCTTGATTAAAATGGTCCCTCACCTGTTGTGTAGGTGAATCTCTTGGTTTTGAACGAGATGTAGCCAAATTTAACTGTCAGTCTGGGAGTGGTGGGGCAGTCAGGATGGGCTCCATTTGGGAGTCTGGTGTTTCACCCTTTTCTGTAGTGATATTTGACATAGTGCAACTCCATGTTAATGTTTAATGTGACGGGGTATCTCAGCAATGCATTTTCCTCCTTTCTGGATTCTGCCGTGAGGGTATAGTTCCTGTTCATTGTTCTTAATTGCATTTTAAAACCATCATTGATGTCAGTTACCTCATGAGTAATTATCTTTATGTAACAGATTGCATCATTATTGCTCCCAAATGGTTTCAGACTTCCTACCACATTTTAGTGAAAATATTGGGAAAACTGGCTTCGCTTCATAAGAATAGAAATAACTGAACAATAGTTGTACATGCAATTTTCAGGAATGTTTTAAGGAATAGGTTACTCATCTCCCCTTCAGTTTTTGAGTTTGAGGAAGTTTGCTATGGATGAGCTTGGCTGTGGAGTTGTGCGTGTGTGTGTGTGCGTGCGCGCTGTAAGACCACAAGAAAAAAGGACTGATTCTATAATCAGCTAAACCTCACATAAACCTTAAATTGTATGGAGCGACGTAACAACTAAATGTATGGAATCTTGCGGAATGGTTTTGTCTGTGAAAAGGCCCTTTTGGCATGGCGCTGGGGTAATGATTTTATTTTGAAGGTGTTCTGTGACGTCTGAAGGTGTCATGGTCAGGTATGGGAGGGGAAAAAAAGCATTTGCTGTGTGAGTTGGGCGGCTGAAGCTGATTTCAGATGCAAAACTGTGGTGAAAGAGTGAAAAGTGAAGTGGTTTTGGTGATGCATGTCATGTTCTCTGACACCATGTCCGATGAGGAGTGCTGACCTGCACGAGGAAGGCTGCTGCTCTTCACGTGTTCGAATCGTTTGTGTGTTGGCTGGCTGACATATGAAGCACAAAGCTGTGTTCTCATCGGACGAGCTGTGGTTCTCTGTTATATTTTGGGTCGAAATCAAGCGTTTACATAATTTACATTCAATAATTGTTTCCCTGAACTTTAATTTCATAAATAATTTGGTACAGTTTTTTCTCCTTTAATTTGTGCTGCTTGACTATAATGGCCTTTTTATGACAAAAATGAATGTTAATTTCAAATGTATGTGGAAAGTCTTGGACAGTGTGAGAGAATAGAATCTGTCAATTTGCAAAATGGTTCAGTTGACTGGATAATGGTTGTGCCATTTAGAAGTTTCTGTAGTTTACATTTTATGCGTTGTCTGTGTGTGTTTGGGGAATACTTCAGTTTGAATTGTCCTTTTTCCTTTTTTTCCTTTTTGGAAAAGGTCTTTACTGATTTTTCTTGCACATTTAATACAGTTTAAAGGAGTTTTGTATCTGCTGATACAAAATGTAAATAAAAAGAACTTCTTCACAAATGTTTTGCAAGTTTTATTTGCTGCTCATGACAATGTGAATCTAAGACTGCCAGTATCACCTTTCCAGATTAACTGGTAAAATAGAAATGGTTCCAATTTTATGGTGCCTCTGTTAAACAGATATTATTCTGGGGTTACGGCCCAAACAGCATTCTCTGAAAAATGAGGGGAACAAAGGTTATTTTGGATTGTATTTCGGAGGCCTCATTGCTGAATACACATTCAGTGTAGGGTTTAGAAAACCGAGATCAGACAAGCTGCTCAAAGGGTCCAGATGGCTGGGCTGAGTCATGCTAGAGACACACTGGGCGGCTCTTGGGCAAACCTCCACGGGCCCGATCTGCCGCTGCAGGGTTTCAGGCGAGACTCGATCGCTCATCCTACATATAACAATCGACCAAATCCCAGGAATTTGACAGCTATTGTCGGCACTTTGTTCATTAGAACTTTATTGTAATGCACCATTACTCAAATTCCGCAAGTGATTGATAAGTTTGAGATCTGTCGATTTGAATTGAAATTCTCATTGTGTTCACTGGCCTAATCATATGCTGTGACAACTGTTGAAACAACATATACTTTGTTTTTACAAAGATTCAACTTTCAATTGATGGGTGATTCTTAAAATGTATTGGCTACAGGGGATGATTCTTCAAAAATAGAAATTCATATTTTGTGGAATAAGTCATGGTGCCGTTACCATAATGCCTCTTTCAGTCTTTCGTTTCTGGCTGTCAGGTCACTGAGGTCTTGCCAAATGATGCGGTCTGTAATTCGCCCGGGTACCACCCAGCTCTAAAGTTTAAGGCAGCTCTGGGGGATTTAATCATATCTTCGTGCAGAGTTGTTCATTTGGTACTGATTGTGAGGTCATTCCGAATGCGGTGCTCCAACTGAACCACACCTAATATGTTAATCGGCAGCCTCGGAAAATCTCATTTCCAATGCGTCGTTTGTGCTTCTCCTATGTTCTGTCATGCACATGGCCATTTTACCCTGAAGGGGGCAGCAAAGAGCACTTTTTCATTTTGCTTGGACAAGTACAGTGGTGATAGTCATTTGTATCCCATATTAAATATCTGGCTAATAGTAAAGTTCTACCTATCAGTTATCACTAGAACGATTTCACTCTCAGTTCAAGGCATTTTGCATTTACTGTGTCAAAAGCAATTGCTGCAGTTGCTTAAGCTATTTCCCATATCTTTTTCAGGAAAAAATAATTTATGGTTTGTTTTTTCACACTGAAACAGAGTTGGGAAATTCCGGTCCAGAGAATGAAACTCCAGGTCAAGATTTTGTTGAGCATAAAAAGTCACAGTCACACAGTACTAATCTGGACCTGAATTACCCAACTCTGGAAACTAACTACATCATGTTAATTTGACATCTGTCTCTTACATACACAAACAAACTCTCGTTATATTGGTTCCAGTACTCCGACAGCCTCAGATCCAGCCTCCAGTAGCATAATGCTGAGTTTGTGTATCAGACTATTACAAAGACATGCTGTTGACTTTACTCCATACCTCAGAATGAAAAGTCAGCATTTATGTGAAGTTTGTGTTGGAGCTATGGTTAGGGTAAGGATTAAGGTTAACATTGCTGGTAGGGTTAGGGTTGAGGTTAATACCATAGCTAGGTTTAGGGTAAGTGTAGACAATCCTGATCCTGGAGTCCTGGTATCCAGTTGGTTTTCTTTCCTAACTTATGAGTTGCTATCTGCCTGAGATCAGTTGTGGATCATCAGAGACCAGGATGGAAAACCTGCTGGATGCTGGCACTCCAGGTTCAGGGTTGCCTGCCCCTGCTTTAGGGATTTATGTTGCAGCTAGGCTTATGATTGGGGTTAATTTCATGGTTAAATCTTAAATCTTTAAATGTTTAATATCTTTTTAATGGCTGTAATGCCTTTCTGTTTCTGGACTCCAATAATCCGCTCCTTGAACTGAAGTTCTAAACTCACAACTGGTGGAAGAAAAATTAGCGACATTCCATGTATGGATGACACCATGCTTTTAAACCTAGGAAACATGTTTCCCAGGAGAGTTTCCCAGATCCGAACGTCTATAGCAGTCTCCTCGATGATGTCATAGGCAAGGGCCAAGCACGCCGATGGACCTCCTGTGCTGGATCCAGGTAAGACACTAATAACAATGGCCTTGTGCTCTGTAAAGACACCCGCTGCTCACCAAGCGTCTTCCTGCAGGATTTCCAGAATAGTCTGGATCTAATCTAGCCTGGGTGCCACTAATATGGCTTTCATCAAGTGTCCCCCCACAGGGCTTTGAAGGTTAATCCCTCTCTGGTCTTGGCATGAGTCCCATGGCATATTAGATGACACACACTTATACTGGTTGATTTTACAGTAGAGGTTTTGACAGTACTGAGTAGCACTTTGATAAGGAGACCTGTACAAACTACATGCATGAAACGCAAATATCACCCACACCTGGAGAATTAAGCCACTACAGACAAATGGATCTTAATTCCTAACATTCAATGTCGTAATATTGAAATTTCGTGTTTACATCCTCCATGGTTCTGGTATGTTCTTACAGATACCTGCATCTTGGCCACAAAGTGTTCAGCTCTACTGTGGTCCTGTGGCTGCCATGGAAACCTGCATGCCAGGTGCCAGTGGAGGGCGCTCTGCCTGTAGTGGGGACTGGGAACGACTTCAAACGGCCAATGCCGTGCCCCCTAAGGGCGTTGCTCTGGGGCCTGGAAGCTCCTGGCGAGGCTGTGCAGCTGCCACTAGGCCGTAAAATGGCACACGGTAACCGTCCCAGATTGATGCATTTGGTGAACTATCAGATAACCTTCCTTATAACGTCACTTACAATGACGTCTGTTGTAGCACTTTGAATATCAGTGAAATATGTGTTAGTTAAAATGCAGCATTAAGCTTTGTATGTTACTTTATTTCCCCATATTCAGAAATATTTAAAATACAGCGAACGTTTTGTTTGTGGATTACAATGAATGGATGTCCTTTTATGTGAAGATTAATAGAAATACCATGAAAATATTATTTTTAGTATTACAGATAATGAGGTAGTGGAAACCAAAAGGCCTAGAGATTGTGTAACGGTCTGGCTTTAGGAGAGGACCGGTAATATGCCTAAACCACAGGTCGGGGGGGCGGGGGGGCCTTAGGCTGTCATGTGCCAGAGCTGCAGAGACGTTGCCTGTGTCAGAAACCATCCCCCCTTTCTGCTACGGGGCTTTGCTCTGACCTGGTCCATGATGATCAGGGTGTCA
>JAODKE010000088.1:13971511-13981886 GCA_026779605.1 Mormyrus hasselquistii
ACTAACTGAATTTGAAAACAAAAAGTCAAAACGAAATAAAAACTAAAACTGATGAAAAATCCAAAACTATTATAACCATGTTATGAAGCTACAGTGTTCTTTAACAAATCAAGAAAATTATAATTTTTATTTAATAACATAAGATTCATTAATCAGTTAATCAGAGGTGGAGATTTCAGGTTCAGAAAGTACAAATCCAGACTAGGATTTTGTTTCAACCAACCAGTTGAGTACAAAGTCACAGTCACAGAGTACTCAACTGGTTGGTTGAAACAAAATCCTGGTCTGGATTTGAACTTTCTGGACTTGAAATCTCCACCTCTGCAGTTAATACACTGCCTGAAAATTTTTTCAGCATCTTTTTTCTTAGTATGATAGTATCATGAGCTAATCATGGTAATTGCTGTGATATTTTCAGATAAGTAAAGAAATGAAGAAGAGGTTGAAACAGTTTATGAAGGCAGAGCTTAAGAAGACTGACCACATGACAAAGACAGAGGCTTTGAGGATCTCTGACCTCTGGGCTCTGCCCAGCACACAACGGTGGAGCCTCTACCGGCAAGTTAAATCCCACACAAATCTACCTGGCACATGTTGATTCCCTGAGACCTCTAAAGCCTTTACAGATCTACACATCCAAATAACTTATTAATCATCACTAAAAAACCAAATATCTACAAGTAATGCCTTAATCTTTATTAATATATAGTTGAAATGTTACAGATGATGTAGATGCATACTGTTTTTCAGAATCAGTCGATAAATGACCTTACTTTTCAGACTTTGGGTCTCCTTGTTCCGGCAAGACCTGAAGGAAAAGCTTCTGGAATCTGAGAACAACTTCCAGAGAATAATTGAGCGCTTGGATGAACTAAGAAATGCCGAGGACGAGATGATCTTGAAGAATGCCAGCATTGTTGGCATGACGACCACATGTAAGTACTTCATGATAGTGTTGGGCGACGTGGACCAAAACCCATAGCTCAATATTTTGTAGCGGAAGAGCAATACAGGATATACAGTATATGTATATATGAAATGGGCTAAAAGCCACATGTCAGATGTCATGAACACTTTTATTAAAACAGCATGTTCAAAACAAAATGCAAATACAGGGTTTCCTTCCCTGTCTGCAAATATACAACTATAACTACTCAGTATAGCCATTTTCATAATTGCTAACAACCTTGACAATGCTCTTAAAACAGAAGGTAAATGTTTAGGCACAAAAAACTAAAATCTAAATCTAAAACCTATTTGGCCAATTGCTCTAAAAACAGAAGCCTGACAACTTTTTAATGTGTGCTAAACTGAAAAGGCCCTCATTTAAAATTACTCTTAAACAAAATAAAACAAATATTGCAAATTATGATGTTTTTAAACTGTGAGTTGTTTGTTAATGTTTTAAAGCTAAATGGACATCCATCAAATTCCCTGTGAGATACAAACTGATTTTTGAAATTTCCCTTTTTAAAAATTTTTCCGCGATCTTGTTTTTTTACTACAGGGCATTTTGCAAATTATCAAACGTACGTACATTAGCGAGCATCAATTGCAGTCCAGTCTTATTCTCAGCTGCTTCTGATTACGTGACAAGTGTGCTTAAAGCCTATTGGACAATTAAATGAATGAAAAGTTGCTGTACACAAAGCTTTTTCAAATATGTATATATTCACATACATGGCACAACTGACCTGTTTTAATGGCACACTAGTTGAAAAACACTGGTGTAGGATACTTAATAAGGTTTGATGTAATTTAAGCCAAAGCTAACCAGTTAAGAACAGAACCGCATTAAACCATTTGGTATATGAGAGTTTATAATAATGATATTTTGAAGCCTTTTCTAACATCAGCTCCATCATATCCATGCAAGCTAAGTTGCTTTCTATTTTGTTCACTGGGCATATCCTTAATCTATAGTCAGTACCTCGGGAAGCCGGGGGAAGGGATAGATCAACTAACTGTCTACACTTTATGATTGCCTGACCATGATGTGACTTTTGCGAGATGGTATGAAATAGACTCCTCAGCCAATGTGGATGTGGAAGAACGATATTCCCGTAGGTGCTGCCAGATACCGCAAGGTTCTGCAAGGCATTCAGCCCAAGATTGTGGTGGTGGAGGAAGCTGCGGAGGTTATGGAAGCACATATCGTGACGGCACTGACTCCAGGCTGCAAGCACCTCATCCTGATTGGAGACCACCAGCAGGTACCCACCTCCCTCCCACAGGAACCTTGGGATTCTTTAAAATTAGATTTTTCAGTTAAAGCTACATTGAAGCTGCTATTATTATAAATATTATTATAATAATTATTATAAATCTTTTGTTATAGCTTCGCCCCAGTGCTACAGTCTATCAACTTGCCATGAATTTCAATCTGGAGGTGTCATTGTTCGAGAGGCTGATCAAAATGAAAATCCCATATGTTCGTCTTGACTATCAGGTATTGATTTAATTTGAAAACATATATGTATTTATTAAATTTGTAAGGGGGAGTTCAATGCTTACAAAGCGGTGGCAACGGTACAGTAACATTAAGGGTGACTTCCCAACCATATGCAAATTGGTGAAGGTAAACATGCATGTTATATAACACCCAGCGTCCTTATTTAACAATGTAGTTCTCATCGCAGATTTACAGTAGAAGTCACTGAGTAATCACAAAGAATTTGTCCTGTCTTGTAGCATCGCATGAGACCGGAGATTGCACGTCTGCTAACACCGTATATCTATGACCAGCTGGAGAATGATTCTTCAGTCTATGAATATGAAAACATCAAGGTAACTAGACATTGGGTTTTAATGCTTGGTGGCTTGTGAAGTACATCTTGTGATCAAAGTGCATAAATTCTTCAGTCACTTTGAGGTTCAGATATAAATACTGATGAAAGTCTATGTAAATATCTATATACTCATACAGAATCCACAAACTTTGAGCAATTCAACTTCCATTAAATGTCAGACTAACCTGAAGTACAACATCTAGATGTTTCTTGGAAAACACTGTTGTTTCATTTAAAACTGGGTCATGTACCGCTAACATCAGTGGGGGAGGGGAGGGGAGTTTGTTGCATAATCATATTGGTCTGGGTTTGGAGTCCAATATGATATGCTTTCATGGGGCCCAAAATCTGGAACCACGCCCTTGGTCAAATGTACTCCTACATCGCCAACTGAGGTTCAGCCCCAAAAGTACAGCATCTGACTATTATTCAGTAACCATGATTTTAGGCAGCTTTAAACATATTCAAAAAGCATCTTAAGGTTAAAAGTAGCCACTACCTTGCCGATTTAGGAGAAAATCCTAAAAATTATTCCCAAATGTAGGACTCCTCAATTTTTTGACTAAGAGCAGTTCACAAAGCCCCTTAGTGCTAGAAGTAGAATCTAAGTCTGAAAGAACTAACAAGTAGTCAAGAGGACTAAGTCACTAAGACAAACTCACAAACAGTCACAAAATGGCTGCTGCTACTCCGCATCCAATGCCCTGGAAACATCAAACGAACTCTGAATTTCTTAAAAGATACCACCTCAGCTGGGAGGGAATAATGAGTGTTATGGAGCTAGTGAGAGATGCAGTAACATCTCCAAGAAACTGAATGTAGCCACCCCCAACTTTGTGCACACTGGGAGAGGTCCCGGGTAGCTTAATGTTAAGCTATTCTCTAAAATACTCCCCTTTCAAATAATTTCAGCCTCCTTCAACTTAACATCTTGATGACCATTTATTATCCCGCTACCCTATACCAATACCTTCCTTTTACACACCACTTATAATTAAGTATTAACCCCTACAAAATCCCACACTTGTCCCTGTAATATTACTACCCACTTCTGTAGGGCACTACACGAAACACCCAATCATACACAGTGGAAACTACTTACAATGATCATTATAATTGGTTTTATTTTTTTCGCTTTTTCTTCATGTCTCGGGCAGATTACCATCTAATTTACATTTAAATAATTTACATAAATAAAGTAATAATACAGAGAGCTGTTTACAGAATTTTATTGACTTGTTCAAAATACAGTACAGCTATTTCTTATGCTTTTCAAATTACTGAACTGTGTATAATTTAAATATACTATAATACAGTATTGTAAATGAAATCTTATTGTAGTTTCGCTGCTGCATCTCGGTGGCTAATTTTTGGCAGTCCATCATAAACTTCGATGAGCCTATATTTGTCATTGAGAGAAAATTACTTTTATTTCTTTTATTTTATTTACTTTTTTTTTCTTTCATGTTATCTCTGAACACAGCATTAGCCTCAGGTAGCTAGCCAGAAATACATGGGTTAGAGCAAGGAAAAGTGGGGCGATCAAAGTAAAGTAAAAAAATATATAATAATAATAATTATTAAATATTTTTTTCCAAATGTTTTCATGATTAAAAATAATAAAAATGAATACTGTAAATGGACTACTTGATTACAATAAGAAATAATATTTGAACAGTATTTGTACAGGAATGATTCTGTACCAAGATTTTTGATCCGTATAAGTGGTTGGTCACTATAATCATGATCATGATAAGCGGTTTCCACTGTATTTATGTTTTTGGGATGCATTTTCACCAGCACATTCTGGCATCTCATCAACCACTCCCCGTGGTTATTGCAGGCAAGCATAAGAACTGACGTCAGCCAGAGCGATGGAGTCTTAGCTTAGGAGTTGGTTCTTTTCCTAAGTAAAAGATTCTTTCAGCCACTTTGTGAGTCGGTTTTTGGAAAAAAATAAACTCTTACTTTTGGTGCGATTTACGAGTACTCTTAGTGGCAAGATAAAATGCTTTGTGAATATGGGCCCAGGTTTGTTGGTGCAAAACATACTACAATCAGTAAGATGTACTAATTTGGAGAACTAACATCATTTAAAAACGAATAGTGTCCTTTATCTTGTGAAATATAACAAAGTATCAAAAGTCAAAAAATTATTGACTTATATGTACATCTAACTTACTTGTCCATTGTCAAGTACCAGGATGCGGTCTAAGCCAAATTAATTCCTCATCACTGCAACATCCATTTAGTTTTTAAAATTTCCAGACACCTCGATGCTTAAAAGATTTTTCATGTCGCAACATAGATCTAGTGTGCAGGAAATTTCTCTAGTTTTTATGAATACACAGTTATGCAGGTATTTAATTCTTTGGAAGCTAAAGATTTCAATCTACTCATTTAGTTATCGCCAACATGTGTCACAGGAAAAGGGAGCAAATTAAAGGAATATGAATTAACACCAAGGCACCCAAAACACCTCAATTTGAAACATTTCAAATGTAAGTTCTGTAATGAAACCATTTTGCCATTGTTTCAGGGTGTCACTTCAAATGTCTTCTTTGTGGAACATGAGCACCTTGAAGAGAACATCTCTGAAGGCCGAAGTCACCAGAACATGCACGAAGCCACCTTTGTCAAGGCTCTCTGCTATTACTTTATCTGTCAGGGGTATAATCCTTCCCAGATTACAGTTCTTACCACATACACCGGTCAGCTCTTTTGCCTGAAAAAGATTATGGATAAGAAAAAATTTTGTGATGTTAAACTGTCTGTTGTAGATGGGTACCAGGGAGAGGAGAATGATATAATAATACTGTCCTTGGTTAGAAGCAATAAGGAAGGAAAGGTGGGTTTCCTGAGTATACCAAACCGTGTTTGTGTGGCTCTGTCAAGGGCGAAAAAGGGCCTGTTCTGCATCGGAAACATGTCAATGCTTTCTGCCATCCCACTGTGGGGCAATATCATAAAGGAACTCAGGAGTCATGATGAGATTGGCAAAGCATTGAACCTGCGCTGTGAGAACCATCCCAGCACCATCACTATAGTGTCTGAGGAAGCAGACTTCTTAAAGGTACCCCTTGGGGGATGCTCCGTGCCCTGCGAGCATCGGCTCGACTGTGGCCATGTTTGCCCCAGGCTCTGCCACCCGGTTGATGACCACAAGCAGTATAAATGCATGAAGCCCTGCACCAAGACACTATGTCAATTCAAACACAAGTGCCCGAAGGTGTGTTCAAACATTTGTGGGAAATGTAAGGTGCTTGTCACTAAGATAATTCCCAAATGTAATCATGAGCAGCTTGTTCCTTGCTCAGTTGATCCAGAGGAGTTTGTCTGTACTGTTCCATGCAGAAAGTCCTTACAATGTGGCCATGCCTGTATTCGCAAATGTGGGGAATCTTGCACATTACGTTGTCCTCAGAATGTCACTGTGGATTTAGACTGTGGACATCAAAGAGTCTTGCCATGCCACGTAAAGCAGGAGGTTGACTGCAAACAGGGGAAAATCCAGTGTTTGAAAAAATGTAATGCTCAGTTGGACTGTGGCCACATGTGCACTGGGAAATGTTTCCAGTGCAACAACGGAGCTGCACATATTCCGTGTGTTGCTCAGTGTGAAGTTCAGCTGATCTGCTCACACTGTTGCAAGGAGAAGTGCGGGGCGAGCTGCATTCCCTGTTTCCAGCCTTGTGAAAACCAATGTGTGCATCAGATATGCCCAAGGGTGTGCAGTGAGGCTTGTCAGCCTTGTACCCAGCCCTGCCCCTGGCGATGTAGGCATCTGCGCTGCACTCAGCTGTGCCATGAGCCCTGTGACAGACTCTCCTGCCAGATGCCCTGCTTGAAACAGCTATCCTGCCAGCATCAGTGCATTGGCATGTGTGGTGAACCATGCCCGGATAAGTGCCGGATCTGTGATGCTGGGGATGTGCAAGAGCTCTTCTTTGGGAAAGAAGCTGACCCAGAAGCTCGCTTTGTACAGCTGTCAGACTGCAGGCATATTTTCGAAGTGACTGGTTTTGACTCTTGGATGGCGTCTCCGGATGGGAACAGAATCAAGTTTAAGAGTTGCCCCAAATGCCACATGCCTATCCTCAGGACCGTGCGATATGGTGCTATAGTCAAACTTCTGCTGTCTGACATCGAGTTCTTGAAGAGTAGGGCTGCCAAGATGTATTCAGAGTACATTAAAAACTCTGTGAGGGAGAGGATAAAACAAGGGATAAATTGCCAATTTTTTTCCCTTCTCCTCCACAGATTAGAAGATTACATAGATTTAAGTGGAGCTCACAATATTCACAGACAGGTTGTGCTTCTATCCCACCTGGCTGATATAATCCTGAACACAGCTCATCTGCCAAAAAGCCTGCGGGTCCAAATTGACCAGAAGGTACAGAGCTGCAGTAAAAATGTCACCGATGCGATGCAGTTAGGATGGGTGCATGAGAATGATGTCAAGAAGATTCAGGTCTTGGCCGAAGCCCTGGTGTATTCGGACAGACTTGATCATTTCCAAGCTGATGTGTCACTGGCATTCGTGCAAGAGCGAAAGTTGCTGGATGACATCCTCAGTAGACTAAGTTGTACGCTGACAGAGGTGGACCTTAATCATATGCGTTTCACTCTCCGTAGCATTTCAGAGAAGGTGAAAGCACCAATTGAGTGGCGGGCATTGAAAGAATCAGATGTCAGTGCTGATATCTGTGGTTTTCTGAAACTCAGCCACTGGTCCAAATGTACGGAGGGGCACATTTACTACAACCGGTCAGCTGACAATGTGCAGGAAACTTTTTGTTGTCCAGAATGCTTAACCATCTAAACCATTTGCAAGTGTCTCTGGAATCTTGCATTAAAACAGCATTTATAAAATACTATTAAATTCATTCTCAGATATGTAACATCTGTAACTGCACGGTTTGAGCTGAGATAAGATGCGTCTTAATATCGATAAATATAGCAAAAAAACTTGACTGCAGGATGATGTTTAGTATATTCTTTTTCTGTTTTGTATATAAGGTTACTGCTAATGTAGCACATTCATTTTTTACTTTAGTCTTTTAATGTGATAGTTGCACAAAATTCAGTTTTTTGTGCAACCTAGTGATTATGTTACTCCTTAAATTTGTTTTTTGATTAGACCAGAACACAAGGAAATTTGCTACCGTTGTGTGCTATAAGAGCAATTTAAAGAAAGGACCTCAGAGAGGACAGCTGCATTGATTTTCCTCCTCCTGCACTCCCACACACCTTATACACACAACACAGAGTGCAGTCTCCAGATCGCAAGCTGGGATATCTACACCCTCTGAGTGAGACTGGTTGCACTAGGTTGTTGCAGAATTTATTGTTTTTCATATTTCTTGCTCCAGTGCTAACTTGCCCTTGTCTAGTAAGTACCTAATCCTCATGATGTGAATAGTCGTCAGATTCCTGGATTGTTTTATAATGTTTTACTTAACTCCAGTTCTGTAATGTTAACATGCACATGTCTGTAGTCATTAATTAGAAGTTTAGCCTAGCAACATTTATACCGAAGCTGATTTCTTCACAACTGCAATGCTTGGGATGTATTACCTACTTTATTTGTACATCACTTGTGACAAAAGGGTTTGCTAAACAAAGAGATAATAAATAAATAAATAAATAAATAAATAAATAAATGTAAAAGTATCTAAGTGTGTTGGCTCAATGCATGATTTGGGATTCAAAAAGACACCAAACCATCAACATAATCTTTTAAAATATCTTAAATGCCATTTCTGTAATAAAATCATTTTATACAGGCATTTTTATTCAATACTGACTTTTGGTAGCACCAGTGGGTAGAACTAGAATCACAGATCCCCAGGGTTGGCCATTTGAATTGTAGCCCTTCTATGTGTTTGGCAGTTTTATGTTTTCTCACATGCGTCTCCCACAGTCCAGTTGCTCGCATTTTGGAACACTGGTGTCCATGACAATACACTCTGACAGTTTGACAAGATTGTAGCCCTTCAACCTTGTAGATCAGGCTTCTTTAGTGAATTTTCAGACCTGAAGATAAAACTGAACCACAAATTATGGGGTCATATTGTGGCTTTAGGTGGACTGAGGCATCACAGGAGCAGAGAAAGACACAGACACTCACTTCATAGGGAGAACACGCTCTTTATGAGTAGTCCTGAAAAGGACTACATCAGGCACCCAACGAGCACCAAACCATTTACACAAAGAAACACAATGTTGTCAGACACTGAACTGTAAGATACACACGGTGGGAGATTTATGTAAACACACACGCGACAATAAGGAAATATAATCATTAGTAACAACAAAAACAATACGAGGGCTATTTACAACTGCACACAGGGCATGCTGGGACAAGCTCCCCATCTGCTACAATATATAATTGAATGACCTAACAAGATTATCTGCCTTACATAATGCAAAACCTTTTATTTTTTTCTCCATCATGTAGGAAATTACTATGTAGAAACACCAATCTTATATCTAAGTTGACTTCTTAACAGCTGACTGCTTATCATGTACTATCTAACAGATACATAACTTTGGACAAAAGCTACTGTGGAAAGAAAATTGGACATTGGTAGGCCTGGGAGGGGAGGCATATTGGGGCTGTAATGTTTTTGGCCTTAGGCAAGAAGAAATTGTTTAGAATACTGTGTGTCCTTGTCTCATGGTATCCTGCACATGGTCAGTTTTGCAGGCCCTGAAGACTTTGGAGAGACAGGCAGCAGAAAAGGTGGGAAGAAGCTACCAGCAGGAAGGGATTCAAAGCTGCCCCAACTGATGAGATGTAGTTATAAAGTCTACGTAATGAGTCTATGCAATAATTCTACGCAATGTGTTATGTGGTAGTACAAATGTATAAGCAATTATCACATTAATCATATATTAACCATGTATTTACAGTAAATCAATATCTATATCCATATCTCAAGTAGAAGTCTAGTGATTGAGACGTGTTTTGGGGAATTGAGCAAAATGGGTGGATTTTACCTTGCTACCAAGGTGAACCAGTAGAGCAGGGGGGTATTCCCAAAAGCTTGGTTAACTTACCATTTGGTAAAACATAACCACTGGGTTGATTTACCCCAAACCCGCATACCATGAGTATGTTGGTTCCAGAACACATGAGAAGAGTAAGTTTAATCAACCTCCTATTGGTTACCCAGAGTTAATGCGCATGCACCGTGCATACATAAAGACATTTTCAATGGCTCGCTGATTTCGCGAGTGAAAATGGAAACTCAAAGTGAAAAAAAGAGAGCGGCATACTTCACAGAGGCGGAATTCATATGCGCGTATGAACATGCTTAATGTTTTTATGCAGGCTTACTTTATTTAACTGCATATGATGTATAGGTTACTGTGATCTTGGTTGTATTACTTTGACATGTTTCTTTCCTACATTATTGGTTTTTCTTTGATAATACTGAGAATTTTATGGGTTGTATTTTCTTATAATATTATATATTCTTATATATTGATGCGTCAATGCTGTCGCTCTAGCATTACACTAGAGTGCTGATGTTCAGGGAGTCCCCATGCCTGTGTTCCCACCGATCTCTCCCTCTTTTTCA
>JAODKE010000088.1:13997571-14009511 GCA_026779605.1 Mormyrus hasselquistii
TTTCCTTTAATTGTGCTCACCTGGCAAACTAATTATCACAGGTGTCCAAGATTGATTTGAGTGATCCAAAGAGCTATTAGACACAATACCATACATGAGTTTAATTGAAAAACAAAATATTTAATCGTTATGACACTTAAATACGATTTGCATAATAATTTGGAACATGGTGTATGTCAGCATTTGATTTTTATGTCCTTTCCGGAACATTGCAAATTCTGGGATCGGGCTGGACGTACAACTTTCATGAATGGTGTTTATCATGTCCTATTGTCTTGTTCTGGTCTTATTCACACTTATTTATTCAATTAATTTTAGTATGGTTCAATTTTATGAGTACTGCTTTACTGTCAGTAATAACTGGACAATGGTTTGACATCTGTAGTTTTTCACTTTGGTCTGATGTCAAAATCAATGCATTTAATTCCCCTGTCCAGAGTATTAAGCAGATGGCTTCTGAAAACAGTAGTTTAACCACTTATGTTACAGGTCTAAAGCCGGTTGCTGTCCATGGTGCTGAAAAGTCTGAGTTTTTAAGTAAAATGCCCTGTTGCGAAAGCCAACTGTGCAATTTGTTTAGGTTCAAAGTTTATAGCATGAGATCTCTTTTTTTTTTTTTTTTTACTAACTTCAGACCTAGAGGAGTGTATATTAAGAATGTGATACTGAAAATGAAAATCATGAATTTATATTGATACTTTCTCCTTTTGAATTCCAGAGTTTAGTATTCAGAAAAGATATAAATGCTGGTTTTATTCACTTGATTAACTATAACCAAAACTAACTACCATGCTCACCACACAATTCTGTCACTTTGGCATGGTGTGAAGTGGGCTTAAACTAAATTTGAGGAGCTGCAACACAGTATAAAATAAATATTAACATGATCGACATGCAGATCGGTGCGGCGTCAGCAGTGATGCGGGCGCTGCATCGGTCTGTCGTGGTGAAGAAGGAGCTGAGCCAAAAGGCAAAGCTCTCGATTTACCAGTCACCAGGTTCCTACCCTCACCTATGGTCACGAGCTGTGGGTAGTGACCGAAAGAATGAGATCGCGAATGCAAGCGGCCAGAATGGGTTTTCTCTGCAGGGTGGTTGGGCTCTCCCTTAGAGATAGGGTGAGGAGCTTGGTCATTCAGGAGAGATTCAGATTAGAGCCGCTGCTTCTCCGCATTGAGAGGAGCCAGATGAGGTGGCCCGGGCATCTGTTTAGGATGCCTCTTGGACGCCTCCCTGGTGAGGTGTTCCGGGCATGTCCCACTGGGAGGAGGCCTCGGGGAAGACCCAGGACACACTGGAGAGCCTGTGTCTTTCGGCTGGCCTGGGAACGCCTCGAGATTCCCCCAGAGGAGCTGGAGGAAGTGGCCGGGGAGAGGGAAGTCTGGGTTTCCCTGCTGAGACTGACCTCGGATAAGCAGAAGTTAATGGATGGATGGATGGATGGATTAACATATAAAATGTTTTGTGGCATAAGTGATATCCTTGGGGATGTTTCATTTTACACATTACTAATTTCGCCTAATTGAGCTAGACCATAATCCAACCAGAGGAAACCTTTTGAGAGGTCTTTTTATTTGTGTTTTTTTGGATCTGTAGACTGCTATAGAGCTGTGATTATCATGCAGGTTAATCTTAGTGAGGCCATCTGCTTCCATACTACACTGATGCCATCTACTTGTTGCCTAGCCGTTCATTTCCCCCCAGCACAAAATTGACGACAATATTCTGTTCAGAAACTTGCCTGAATGGCTCATTAGCAGTTGTCTCTGGTTGTGTTATTGTTCTAATGAAACCGCTCAAACCAGAATATCTACATCCTGAGCTGAGGACCTAAATTATTTCAGTTTGTTGTCCTCAGTGGTCCCTGAGGGTCAAACTAATTATGCTGCCATCTCTGTCATTATAGCTAATAGCAGAACGCCCCCCCCATCATTTCTTTCTCTGTTTTTCCTGCTTGATTCCTTTTTTTAAAAAAAAAAAAAAAAAAAAAAAAAGTGCTTGATTCCTGCCTCGTACTTAATTACATCTTCAAATTGCTCTCAGCTGCTTGGTATGATTGTTGAAATATTCAGGGGCGGGTCTGGCTGTTCAGTGTATCAGATGCAAGCTCTTGGTAAAATGGTTTACCAGGTCTTTAAAGTGATGGTTACTATGATGTCATTAAGGACCTTTAGATGATGCTGTTTGTCTTGTTCAGGTGACAAAGCCCCTGGCTTGTCCCACTCGTCTTTGTTGGCTCGTAAGTTACTGTCAGCATATGTGGTTTGTAAAGAACCATGGGTGCTTAATAAATATAATGACTTCATCTTGAATATGATTTGAGTAACTGAGAAATCACAGGATAGACTACTTATTGTTGCTTTGGGGGGGGGGGTTCCAACATCCTTATAAAACCTGCTAATCCCATGGTCAGCAAGTTGTGCATTAGCACTTGACTGAATTGGGTAGTGTGTTGCTACAAGTCAGTTTACAGATGTGATGTGAGCTTGGAGGTCAACAACAGAAGGTTTGATCAGAACAAAGGATGTAGGGATGTGTGTCATTACTAACTGCAGGATTCAATTATATTTAATAATGTTGTAACTAAACGGGTAATTGAATGAAAAATGAAACTCAAACAAAACCTTTATTCCATACAGTGGCTAACTCTGTTCATTATTGTAACTGTGTCAATTTCTTTAAATTTTAAAATCAGAATACAGTCTGCCTTTGCCAGAGACTCTAGACAAACAAACTTCAATTTTATTTAGCGTGCCCCATCAGAAAGCAATTCCCCTTTTAAATTATCTGCGGACCAAACCTTCTGCAAAATGGGGTATTCCAATTTCGACATTGTATCCATGTATACTACTGATGACCCCCCCACACACATACACACAAACACACACTTTTATAATGGCTTTACCCAATTACCCACCACCTACAATTTATCCATGTAACAATGAAATGTAAGCACATTCAGTAAATGAACTGGCTGTTATTTTTTGACTTTTTTATATACAGTTTGGCAGTGAATGTTGTAACCTCAAGGATGTCATGACATGCACCATTCAGAACTGGACTGAGAGTAACCCTGAAATTCCAGTCAAGTGCCTGAATTTTAGTTGTGGTGAAAAAGAGGATGTGAACTTGCTGTTTCATTATCAATTTAAGGAAGTAGAATAAAAATGGAATAGAAATCAAATTTACTTGTACATATAGTGTAGGTGCAACTTTTAACAATACAGCGTAATACTTAAATATGAATTACATTTGAACATGTGAATGTACAGAGTATACACTGTAAGTACAACAAAAATGTATTATCTAGAATGAAATATTGCAACATATCAATTACAGAAAAAATTATTTATCTGACCTTTTATTTACCATGGTGGAAGAGCACTTGATTTTCTTGCTATTCCTTGTCCCATAATCTGCAAAATGGAATATGACAATCTGAAAGCAGACTCACCCACAAGACGGAAAATTAGCTAAGGAAACCTGCAAAGCTGTCCATCCTTGCCCATTTTGGTGAGCCACCTCCTACAGCCACACCTGGAAATCACAGCTGTATGTAAGCAATGCAATGCAGCTGCCTGAGGTTCCACCAAGGACATTTCAAATTTCAAAGGACATCTACAGGTAAGTTAACAGATTTATTGTAGTTTATTATAATTTTCTGATAAAGTCAATATTTAGTGTTGGCACTCACTTTGCTGCAGGCATCTGATATCATAGGCCTGCAGTAGCCACTTGTCTTAATATACATGGTGATTCTGTATACTTGCTGCTAAAAGCTGTTGATTTTTATTAACGTGACTTTTTGTAATTAATGGATGTGTTGCCTTGTGTTTTCCTCATACTGTTGTGTTGCAGCTCAGGTTTTATTTTTTTGTTTTTATGCTTTCCATTTAAGACTAGTTTTGGTAGAAATAAACAAATGTTTATTATTCCTATACAATAAAACATATGTACTGTCTTAAGTGTATAGCATGACGGTATAAAATAAATCTGAAATAGCTCAGAAGTACTATTCTCTATCGCGGTTTAAATAATGACGTTAATATTCGTGACACATTTAAATATGCTAATAGTGTATTATTACGCACGAAATATCCCTCACATTTAATGTTCCCAATTCACATTAATTCTGATTTTGCTGAATACTGACAAATGTGCTGTATGTTTTCATGACGCATGCGCAGGCGCAACACTTCCGGCCACAGTGAACAACATCCTTTGTTTAGCTGGCTAGTTAGCTATACAGTCTGGAGATGTCCGCGTGGTCTGAGGAGATGGAGGGTGCAAGTAACGTTAAAGGCGAATTGCACCCTCCACAAAAAAGGAAAAGAATCCTTTCAGCCGTGTGGACACATTTTGGATTCAGAAAAGAAGACGGGGCTATTGTTAATATTGACTCGCCAATTTGTCGAGTATGTGGTAAAGCCGTACCGGCCAAAACAGGCAACACATCAAACCTTATGCACCATCTGAGGAAACACCATCCGTCAGTTTACGTCGCAATGCAAAAAGTAAGTCAAATAACCTGGGGTTGCTGGTGAAGAGGTTGGTTTAAGCGGGCAATTTACCTATATATCGTTAAAAAGTTAATCTGCTAAATTGAGGGTTATATCTCGCTGACTTGTGGGGAGGTTAAATTCGCCAGGTTTTGTGCCAGTAGACTTTATCTCCGCTCATTTAGTTTTTGTACTTCTCTATTGGTGGCTCCAATATAATAATGATTAAAAAGAATACGTCCCGCACCAACTAGACCAGTCTCTGGGCCGGTACTTCGAGAATAGTTGCTACTCGACCCCGTGTTTTACGGGATTAACCCGTAGTAAAATATCGTGTCCCGTTTTGAAACACAACGCAATGCAATTTGTCTGGGGTTTTTGTATCAGGACTCAAATTCAGTTTAATACATGTCGCGCAATCGTCCGAACCCCTAGTCGAAAATGTCTAGCGTCCGGGACGCGGAGGTTGGAGGCGTTGCGGCGTCTCATTTATTTTTATTGTAAGTGACTTTGAGGGCATTTTTGTTAATATTCCCCCGATGCTTGCGACTGTCGCTTGCTGTGCTAGTTAAAAAGCGGTGTGTTTCATGCGCTTTAAATTTGTGAGGATTATATCAGGTAATGAATGTTTGTGTTGAGTGGCAAGTATGGTAGTGTGTGTGTGTGTGTGTGTGGGGGGGGGGGGGGGGTAAAAAATGATTTATGGGAAAATCCCAATATAGGTATACAATGCTATGAATTCCATTCCTGCTGTTGTCGTTCTCATAACGCATGCGTGGACGCATCACTTCCGGTTACGGGATAACATTGTTTCGCTAGCTAGCTATACAGTCTAAAAATGTCGGCGTGGTCTAAGGGGATGGCGGATGCAAGTAACGTTTTCGGCGAATTACATCCTCCGCAAAAAAGGACCCAGTCAGCCGTTTGGACATACTTTGGATTTAAAAAAGAAGACGGAGCTATTGTGAACATTGACGCGCCGATTTGTAGAACGTGTGGTAAAGCCATACCATCCAAAGCAAGCAGCACGTCTAACCTTATACACCATCTGAAAAAGCACCACCCGTCACGTTACACCGAAATGCAAAACGTAAGTTAAGAGCACTGGGGCTACTGGCTAGGGCGTGTTAAGATTAAGCGGGAAGCTAGTTTTTGTGATGTACGCATAATATCTACTGAATAGACGGGGGTTGAAACTCGCCGGTTGGGTAGGGGGCATAAAATTTAGAGTTCAGTGCCGCAAACTTTAGCTCAGCTTAGTTTTTTTTTTTTAACCCTGTGTGGGAACCAATCAATCAATGGGCGGCTGGGTTTAAGTGATTTTAAAAACCTTCGCGCTTGTCGGTACTTTAAGAAGTTACTAACCTTTCCCGTGCTTTACATGATTGTGTTGTATTGAAAAACAATATGCTGTATCCCGTTTTGAACCAATACGCGACAGGATTTGTCTGGTTTCCCGCGCCTGGTTCAGACTCCCTGAGCCATCTCGATCGGGAACTGTAATTACTAGTCACATGTGTCAGTTTCCCGCCGCACAACAGTAGCCGTGACCTTTTATGCCAAATAACCCTTTTCATCGGCTAAGCTTAAGCTCTTCCGTAGTTTCATACGTAACTAAATCGCTAGGCAATGGAGGGTGAACAAGCTGTCTTACGTTTAATTGGGGATCTATCGCATATTTGTAATTCATAATTATATTTAGTTTGTAGTTTCTGGGGGACAGTTCCTGAACAGTTTTGCCCCTACTCCATACTAGCGTGGTTAGTGGGGGCAGCATGTGGCTCAGTGGGCTAAACCCAGCCTCAGCATGTTTGTGGGTCCTTATGTGAGCAAGGCCCTTAACCCCCAGCTCCCTGGGCGCCTCTACAGGTGGCTGCCCATCGCAGACAACTTGCACTACAAAAGGAGCAAGTTGAGGGAGGCGTGAGAATAATTTCCCCACGGGGATCAATAAAGTTCCATTATTATTATTATTATTATTGACCCTAACATTGGATTGCTGTGCTATGAATTTTTCATGCCACTACCGCCCTACTGTGGTGTGATTTGTATTCATATGGAACTACTTGTACTCTTTTACAAATGTCAAAATGTACTAAATATTTTTTCTTTTTCAGAAGAAGCATCCTGAACTTCTGGTGAAGCCTGAACCCAGTGATGACTCGGTCACCCCTAAACAGACTCTTATAGAGTCTGCACCTGCAGAGCCCGAGGCTAGCTCTAAATGGGTTGTGGTTCCAATACCAACGGATAGTCGTCAAGTTACTCTAACAGACAGCATTGTGACATATATTGTAAATGGACTGCTTCCCCTCTCTACTGTAGAAAATAAGGATTTCATCACAATTTTGCAATTGGCTGAACCCTTCTTCACAATGCCCTCTCGGAAAGATCTCACCCAGAACCTTATTCCTCAGCGCACTATTGCGGTTAAGAATCATTTAATTAATCATATGCAGAGCACTTCTGATATTTGCTTGACAGTGGATCTATGGTCAAACCGATCCATGAGGTCATTTTTTGCCATGACTGGTCATTTCATTTCAGATTTTGAATTGCAGAATGTAATGTTGAGTTGCCGACGATTCAAGGGGAGACATTCAGCAGGAAACATTTGTGGAGTGTACGAGGATATTTTATCAACTTACAACATTAAGAATAAAGTATCCTTCATTGTGACCGATAATGCATCTAACATTTTAAAGGCATTCACCCTCTTCCCACCCATGGCTGCTGTTGATGATGATGAGGTGGAGGAACAGGATGCCGTATCTGATCTTCATGTGGTGAACATTGATGAGGAGATGATGTACTTCCCTCCAGAAAGAAGTCCATGCTTTATCCACACTTTACAACTTGTGGTTCGTGATGCCCTGGATCAAGTTGGTTCTGTAAAGAGCTTGCTAGATAAAATCCAAAGACTTGTGTCTTTCTGCCAAAAGTCTCCAGTGGCTACTGAGATTTTAGGAGATTACAGACTTTGTCACTCAAATGTCGCCCGCTGGAATAGCCAGTTGAAGATGCTGAAGTCAGTCCTAAACGTTCCCAGTGGTGTCCTTGGTCAATTGGAGTGCCCTGTTCAGCTGTCACCCACTGAATTTAAGATTATGCAGGAATTATGTGTGGTCCTGGAACCCTTTGAGGAGGTGACAGATAGGTGTCAGGCAGGGAAAGCTGTAACTTCCAGCTTGGTGATTCCATGTGTTCGAGCTTTAAGGCATGCAGTCAGAAACATGAAGATGACTGGCAGCAACAACCTGGTGTCCATTCTCCAGAACTCGGTTGAGAGACATCTTTCAAAATTTGAAGACATGCAATGCTTTCAGATGGCTTCCACTCTTGACCCAAGATTCAAACTGGACTGGTGTATTGGTGAAGAGGTTAACACCATGAAGGATCTTCTCATGGGAAAAGTTGAGTGTCTCTCCCCAAAACTCAGTGTTGGATATAATGACTGCAGTGACCAACCAAAGAAACGTCCCAAACTCTTTTCTTATATGGAGAGTCAGACTTGTCCATCTGCTGTCGCCAGAACTTCACAAGATGTCATTGTATACCTGAGTCAACCATGTTTAGCAGAGGATGTTGATCCTTTGGCCTACTGGAAAGGAAACCAAACCAGCTTTCCTGAGCTAGCACAACTTGCCTGCAGATACCTTGCTATACCAGCTTCCTCTGCACCTGTTGAGAGAATCTTCAGTTCTGCTGGAAATATTTTCAGACCGGGACAATGTCATGTAAATGATAAAACATTTGAAGATCTATTGATTGTTAAGTGTAATGATGTTGAACAATTAGTTGCATTGGAATAAAGCATAATTGCATTTGCTGTGATGTTTTGCTTTTTGTTAGCACTGAAAGTCAACTTAATATACGCTTGGTGGGTGAACAAAAAATATAGCCCTATAAGACAATAAAACCTAAAAGAAAAGTATACTCGGCATACTTCTGGTTGTTTTCTTTTGGGATGGTGAAAAGCGTGTGTCGCGCTGCCATCCAACGTTTGATCCTTATCTTTATGAATAGCTGCTGTTTGTGTCAATGTCAAATTCTTTTTAGGGACCAGCTCCTCCATATTGTCCATAGTGCTGCATTGTCAAATACAGTATGTGTTGCATGTTGTGCATTTTTTGTTGGAATAAGGGTGTGAAAGCAGGAGGAAGATATCTAGAGCACTATTTTCGATATGTCTGGGCAAACAACTTTAGATATGTGTATGTGCCATAGAACGGAAGCTGATAGACCTGTGCATTATAGAACGCTGCTAATATTTTCATTGTGAGAAATCTAGTATTGTCAAATAACCCCCTGTTATATGCACAAAATACATATAATGAACTCCTGCATATACAGACCTGGTAGCACTTTAACACTGCCCTTATAAAGGGTTTTTGAATGTCCTTTTGTCCTTGTAGCTGCTAAATAATAATCAATACTTTATTGATTGCTGTGGGGAAATTGCCATTCAATTGTTTGAGGAAATGTTTAGGCTAAAATCTGGGCTTATTCTACATAGACTGACTTTAGTCAGCATAAGGTAGTGGCACACCAACATTTTTTTACTGTATCTCTTCTTTTAAAAGGTGTGATTGCTAAGCTGCCCCTTTCTTTGCTGCCACCTCAGTGATTATCGCTTCCATGATTTACCAAAACAGTACCATGGGGCACTCCCCTAACTGGATGTAATAATCTTAATGATATGCCAAATTTATACAGATTACTAACTTTTGAGTGTCACAATACGCATCTCTATTTTAGGCAAACTACTAATTTGCTTATCGAATTGCGGTGTGAATATAATACCTGTATAGTCCTGAAAATCCAGCATCCATTATGTAAAGCCGTGCATTAAAATATACATAATGAATACATTTCACTCAAGGATTGTGAAGTGTGCATCTGTGGATGCTGTGCATATTGAATAGATGTATGAACCAACCTACACAAGTGAAATACTGATATGTTTTTCATTATTGAATTGACTTTTTCTTAAATAGCAACTATATTAGTTCAGGATTTGTTCTTAATTTGTACTTCAGTGGTAACTGGAATATTACTATTTGTACCCCGTCAATGAAAATGTTACCATTTTGTGGTCACTCAACAAGCACCACAATTAGTGAAATAAAGACAACTTTGCTACAGTTTCAATCATTGTGTTTATTGGCTGCACATTAAAACATTTTTGGTTATTTCACAGCAATTAACCATCTTTCTTTTGACAACCACAAAACCCACCCTGAAATGGTATTCAAGCAGTTCGATTTCTAAACTAGTTTTTCTTTTTAAAAGAATAATGTGTTCCATCTGGAGATTATGCTCTCATTTGCTTCTCCAGTTTAACTTTGTATAGTTCCTTAACAGGCTACAATGAAGAGATCATTTGATAATCGTGAGTCTCTAAATCTCCTGTTTTCCTTTATACACAGGACATTAGGAATTCGAATTTGGTAATCAGTGGTCATTCTTAACACAGCACACAGTGCGCAACAACGAAATGTGTCCTCTGCATTTAACCCACATGTAACTTTCGTGACATAGCAGGGGGCAGCTAATTCAGGGGGAGCAATGCTTGGGGATGGTACCTTGCTCAGGGTACCTCAGTGGTGACTTGCTGATGGGGGATTCAAACCTGCAATCTTTCGATTACAAGTGCACTTGAATGAGTTCATACTGTGCTTAATCGTATTGTGGAGGTGGATGAGCCCTCATCATTTTCAGCTGGGTCAGCCAGAGGACAATAAGGGCATTTTTCCACTGTACCAGGTACAGTGCTTGTTGAGTGACCACAAAATGATAACATTTTCATTGACGGGGTACAAATTGCTTTTTAAATCACTGAAAGACTGTGAGTAATTTATGTTGAACTCTTTTTGTTTTATAAATACCCCAATATTTGTAACAACAAAATGACATCGTTAGGACATATTCATCAAAACACTGTTTAATTTTTTGTCATGCGATCCGGATCTTTATGTTGGGTATGTTCTTACGACCAAATCGCATTTCTCTTTTTACTTTAGCATTAATTTCTGAGTATGCTACCTTTTTCAAGGTGGTGTTTGTATTGTGTTTCAGCGTTAGGCTATCTGCAAAACCAATCGAAACCCCAAAGTACCGAAGTGCTAAAGAAGTAAAGCAGCTAGTTTGGCACTTTCGTTACTTGTACACAACAGGTACACAACATAGATTTACACTGCTCATAATCCAAACTATTAAACTGACCTATATACAGAAGTTAGTGATGCTGGATTTATTATTTTTTTGTTTTCTTTTATTATTGATTATTATCAAGTATTGATTGGCTACAATTATCTGTCTATGCATCTAGGTTATATTGACAGTGAAATACTCAACAATACACTATTAGTATTGCATATATAAGAGAAACATGCTTGCCTTTTCATAAACACAAACAGTAATTCCTACAACCCCAAATCAGAAAAAGTTGGGACAGGGTGGAAAATGTGAATAAAAAAATAACGGAGATTTGTAAATTACTACTTTAACTTTTATTTCATTGCAGACAATATGAACATAAGATAATTCATGCTTTTTTTGGTTAACATCATTTGACTTGTAAATAAACATCCATTCTTGCCATTCAGGTTTGCAACACATTCCAAAAAAAGTTGAGATGGGGGCAATTCAGGGGTAGTAATTCAAATCAATTCAGTTTATTTTTGTATAGCGCCCTTCACAACAGAGTTGTCCCAGGGCGCTTTACTTGGGTGTGTTCGAACACATTGTATGTAATGTAATGAGGTATAATAACTAAATAATGATGTGATTTGAAACTGGTGATGTTAACAGGTGATTGCAATCATGATTCGGTACAAAAGCAGCATCGCGGAAAGGCCTACTCCTTTAGTAGCAGAGGATTGCCAATTTGCCACCAAGTGCGGGCAAAAATCTTTGAAATGATGAAGAAAAACGTTTCTCAAAGAAAGATAGGAAGAAATTTGGGCATTTCTCCCTCTACAGTGCATAACATAGTGAAATGAATCAGGGAATCTGTATAAATTACCGTTCGCAAAGGCCAAGAGCACAAGCCTAAACTGAATGGCCGTGATCTCTGAGCCCTCAGACGGCACTGCATTAAAAACCGTCATTCATCAATAAATGATATAACTGCGTGGGCTCTGGACTACTTCAGGAAGTCACTTTCAAGCACTACAGTACATAGTTACATTAGGAAATGCCAGCTAAAACTGTACTGTGCCAAAAGGAAGCCCTACATAAATAGTGTCCTGAAGCACCGTCGACTTCTCTGGGCACGGAGGAATCTGGGATGGTCCATTGTGCAGTGTAAACGTGCATCGTGGTCCGACGAATCGTTTCGAAACGTTTCGAAATGGACACCATGTGCTGCGGACCAAAGAGGAAAAGGACCATCCAGACTGTTACCAGATACAAGTCCAAAAGCCAGGGTCTGTCATGG
>JAODKE010000088.1:14048910-14065733 GCA_026779605.1 Mormyrus hasselquistii
TATATATATATATATATATATATATATATATATATATATATATATATATATATATATATATATATTTGCTTTAAGAAAAGTACAACACAGATTTGAAAAAGACTGACGCGCAAAGTGCACAGAGGCATAAACAGGTAGTATTGCAATAATTAGGCAGTAACAACAGGTGAACGAGTGTGACAGTAGTCCAAAAGAGAAAGGCACAAAATATACCTGGCATTTAGATAATAATGTATTCTCACATGAATATCCGTAACATTTAATGTTCAAAATTTCTTTAATTCCTAAACCGAGAATTCGCAACAATTTTCATAACGCATGCGCAGGTGCAACACTTCCGGCTACAGTGGATAACATCCTTTGTTTAGCTGGCTAGCTAGCTGTACAGTCAAAAGATGTCGGCCTGGTCTGATACGGATGGTGCAAGTGACGTTGTCGGCGAATTGCACCCTCCAGAACACAGAATCCGTTCAGCTGTGTGGACTCATTTTGGATTCAGAAAAAAAGACGGAGTTATTATTAAGAGCGACTGGCCGATTTGTAGAGCATGTGGCAGAGCCATTCCGACCAAAGCAGGTAGCACATCAAACCTTATACACCATCTGAGAGAGCGACATCCGTCACGTTACGCCGCAATGCAAAACGTAAGTGAAATAACCAGGAGAACCCGGGCTAGGAGGTCTTTAGTTTTAGCAGGCAACTTGAATTTAAAAGTGTATTAAAAATAATCCTGTGAACAGAGAGCGTTAATACTTGCAGACCGGGAGGTGGGAGAATAAGCGCGGCGGTGTCGGTAAAATTTTACGTCTGCTGATTAGTTTTTATCCTCCGTAGAAATCGATCGATAGGCGGGACGGATTTAAGAATGAAAAACACGCTGCAGGCTGGTACTTTGAGTAAAGTTGCTTCCCGTCTCATATTTCGCAGAATCGGCATTTATTAAAGACAAAACGCTGATTTCAATTGTGAACGCGACGCATTTTGTTCTGTATTTTCGAATCCGGACCCAAATAAAATGTACCTAGTAGGCGTAGTCGTCGGGAACCTGGGGGCGATGCTCCTTATTCCTTCAAATTGAAAGTGGCAACCCTAACTTTTTAAGGAGTATTCAAGGGTTTTGTTTGCCACGTTCAATGTATACATTTGGAACATAACCTGCAGTGAAATATAAGGTCTCCGCCATATGAACAGTGACAGCTGAAAGACATTTAAAATGCCCATGTAATAATAAATAGACGTAAAATATTATACTGAAAAGTCGTCATACTAAAAACCAAAATTAAAACAGCAAGTAAGTCATACTGTAGAACAAATAAATAGGGCTTAAATCACCCAGAAAATAATGGACGAGGCTCATACTGTAGATAGGAGGGGATTAAGGAAAAAAAAAGACTTTTTATAAGTAAACAAATTAATATGAATTAAATGAGTTTATACAGGGGGAGGGTGTAAAGTGTGCCATATTAAAAAAGAAAAAACAGTTTTGGCATATACTTTAATTATGCTGTGAATTTCTGCTGTACTGCCCATATCAAGTGCAATTATTTTTCATATAGGAATATTTGTAGTTTACACTGATGTTTCACTATGCTTACAAAATAATAAATATGTATTTTCTTTTTCAGATGAAACATCCTGAACTTTTGGTGAAGTCAGAACCCACTGATGACCCAGTCACCCCTAACCAAGCTGTTATTGATACTATGCTTGCTGAAGTTGAAGCTGAAACCAGCTCTAAATGGGAACCAATGGATAGTCGTCAAGTTGCTCTTACAGACAGCATTGTAACATACATTGTAAATGGACTCCTTCCCCTCTCTACTGTAGAAAATAAGGATTTCATCGCAGTTTTGCAATTGGCTGAACCATTATTCATAATGCCTTCTCGGAGAGACCTCACCCAGAACCTCATTCCTCAGCGCACCACTTCTGTAAAATATCATTTAATTAATCAGATGCATAACGCCTACAATATTTGCTTGACAGTGGATCTATGGTCAAACCGATCCATGAGGTCATTTTTTGGCATGACGGGTAATTTCATTTCAAATTTTACATTGCAGAATGTAACGTTGAGTTGCCAGCGATTCAAAGGAAGACTTACAGCGGAGAACATTTGTGGAATGTATGAAGATATTTTATCAACTTATGACATTAAGAACAAAGTATCATTCATTGTTACTGATAGTGCATCTAACTTGATAAAGGCATTCAACCTCTTTCCACCAATAACTCTTATTGATGGTGAAGAGCAGGAACAGGATGACACATCTGAACTTCATGTGGTGAACATTGATGAGGAGATAATGTACTTCCCTCCAGAAAGAAGTCCATGTTTTGTTCACACATTGCAACTTGTGGTTCGTGATGCCCTGGATCAAGTTGGTTCTGTGAAAAACTTGCTAGACAAAATCCAAAAACTTGTGTCTTTCTGCCATAAGTCTCCAGTGGCTACTGAGATTTTAGGAGATCACAAGATTTATCCTGGGAATGCCGCCCGCTGGAATAGCCAGTTGAAGATGCTGAAGTCGGTCCTTAACATTCCCAGTTATGTCCTTGCTCAGCTACAGTGCTCTGTCCAGCTGTCATCCACTGAATTTAAAATTATACAGGAACTATGTGTGGTGCTGGAGCCCTTTGAAGAGGTGACAGACAGGTGTCAGGCAGAGAAAGTGGTAACGTCCAGCTTGGTGATTCCATGTGTTCGAGGTTTAAGGCATGCAGTTAGAAACATGAAGATGACTGGCAACAACAACTTGGTGTCCATTCTCCAGAGCTTGGTTGAGAAGCATCTTGCGAAATTTGAAGACATTCAATGTTTTCAGATGGCTTCCACTCTTGACCCAAGATTCAAACTGGACTGGTGTACTGGTGAAGAAGTTAACACCATAAAGGATCTTCTCATAGGAAAAGTTGAGTGTCTCTCTCCAAAATTCAGTGCTGGCTATAGTGACTGGACTGCCCAACCAGTGAAACGTCCCAAACTCTTTTCCTACATGGAAAGCCAAACTAGTCCATCAGATATTGCCAAAGCTACTCGTGATGTCATTGTATACTTGAGTCAACCATGTTTAGCAGAGGATGCTGACCCTTTGGCCTACTGGAAAGGAAACCAAACCAGTTTTCCTGAGCTAGCACAACTTGCCTGCAAATACCTTGCTATACCAGCTTCCTTTGTACCTGTTGAGAGAATCTTCAGTGCAGCAGGAAGTATTTTCAAGACAGAGCGTAATCTAAATGATAAAACCTTTGAAGACCTTTTGTTGATTAAATGTAACAGTACTGAACAATGAATTGTTTATTGGAATAAACCATAATTGTATTTGCCACAATGTTTTGCTTTTTGTTATAGGTTGAACTGATAGACAAAACGCAATGTTCTACACATAAGGAAATAAATATGAATAACTGGAAAAAAGAGAGCAAGAACTTTTTTTTGCTATGTATACTTTTAATGTATATTGGAGGAATAAGCTAAACAAGTCATGCAAATTTAAAGGCCACTTTGCACACTCATACCCTCAGTAAATACAGCTACTATCTTGAAAATAAATCTGTTGTATAATTATGTTTTGTTAGATTAAATAACATTCCTATTTTGTGTGATTGCATTTAATTTCTTTGAATTTTCCCTGGTTCATCAAAGTGGTGCTAATCATGATGTTAAGGACATTAGGGCGCTTTTCCATTTCATCAAGAAACTACCAAAAGTATGGTACTTCAAAGTGTTTTGCACTGGCATAAAAAGCAGTACCACTGCTAAATGACATTATTTTGTACTGAATTTGAAAAATGGCTATAGTCAGGGGTGCTCATAACTGGTGCACAAGTACACATTCACCTGTGCGCTGCTATGAAAACAAAATATAATGTATTTTAATTTTTATATGCCAGCTCCAGTTTATTTGCGTATACTGTTTATTTGTATACTGGTGACTGACAAGGTATTTTATTGTGATAGTAGTGCAAATGCATGTAAAATAAGTACGCATTTGCGCTTTTACAAACAATCGATTGTCGATCATTCTTAAAGGTGAATACGTACTTGCTCACCAGTTATGTGCACCCCTGGCTATAGTATATTATTGGGCTGGTTGTTGTGTGATATTAGTACCAACATCATGTTATGCACATACATTTATTTTATCGCTACTCCTCTAGAAAATAGGCTTTTTCTTACTTTGAATTATGTACAGACATTATGAATGAATGAAAATTTCATTTATGTAGTCCTTTTTTCACGACACCCAAAGCATTTTACAGAAGTAGTAGGAAGCCACTTCAGCCAGCAACACTCAGTATGTTTCCATGCATAGCTAAGTCGATCTACGGTTATAGCTTGACTACACCACTTAATCAGACTACTGTCCTTGTCCCAGTATACATGCATGGGAGGGGATTTGATTTATTGACCGTAGTATTTTCAACTCCATGACAATATTTGGCGAGATGCCTCCTTTCAGCTTGTTAGTATTGGGCTTTTTCCGGTTGAACTATTACATCACATACGTAAAAAAATAATAATGGATGGCTGGATAAATGAAGTGACACAAGCTTTAATTGCAATCTGGTTGCAAGAACAGATACAGCAAGGCCAGGATAGCAGAGCAAGAAATAAAGATTTTTGTATGATATACAGCAGGATATTGGAAATGTTTCAAATATTGCAATGTGATTTTTTTGTCATAAATATTGGGGTATTTATGAAACAAAAATGGTGTTCAACATAAATTTCCCACAAATTTGTCTAGGAGTGATTTAAACACCAAGGATGAAAATGGTTATGATTGTCTCTGAGAAGGCATGCAGCACTCATGCAAAAACAGTGGAGGCAAACTTTAAATTGATTTTTAAATATATCTTGAAAATAAATAATCATTAAAATTGCAAAGCTTCCTAAGTTTTGTCTTCCTATGACAGAGTAAAAATGTTTTGACAAGATTTAACTCCCTGCACTATAATATCCATACTAAATGGAGAGTAAGAAAAATACTAATCTTAATCTAGCTGGGTAGTGATATAAGAATTAGAGTAGATGTGCATAACATGCAATGTTGGTATCAATATTGCACGTTGCATTACTACAGCCATTATTCCAATTCAGTACAAAATACCCGTCTCACTTTTGTGATGTCATTCGGCACCAGTAGCAAACTTGAACTTGAAGTATCAAAAGTACAGTGCCTGGTGTGATGGGAAAAGCACCCTTTAGCTGAACGGTGACATTAGAATTTAAATTTTGTGATTAATTGTCATTGTTGACACACCACAGCACACAGTTCACAACAACAAAATGTGCATTTAACCCAATGTGCCAATGTGACATAGCAGGGGGCAGCTAACATCCCCTTCTATGCTTAAAGCTTCTTCCGGGTTAAAGCACTGAGGGGGAACCTGCAGTGCACCTAGGCCAGTTTGAGTCCGATTGAAGATATACATGCAGGAGTAAATCGATTCCTAATCATGTTAGGTGGGTGTCCCAGGCTGACTTTGAGAATATTAATTTAGTACAATTTCAGACATGTAAATCTGGATTTAGCCGGACTAACACAATAATTTGATTTTCTTAGTGCATATGTAAATGTACTGTGTGTGACACCAACCTGGATGATTTGACAGGAGCCAATCTGCACCAATACACTCACCACACAGTAGCTAAGGTGGTGAAGGGACAGGAGAGAATTCACCAGTTACATATAGGAGTGTTTAGGTCACCAGATTAGACAGGGCCAAAGTGGACAGTTTAGCCAGGGCATCACCCCTACTCCTTTGAAGGATACCCAAGGATTTTTTATGATCTCGGAGAGTCTGGACTTTGGCTTTTACACCACAGTATCCCCATCACTGCATTGAAATCCACAGGATGGGCTAACCTGTTGGCCAAATCAACACCTCTTCCAGCACCAACCCAGCTTTCTCAGTTGGCCTCCCATCCAAGTACTGGCCAGGCCCAAACTTGCTTATCTTCAGGTGAATTATATAGTCTGAACTGCAGGTGGCTGCTGCTAATTTGTTATTATAGCACAGAGAGTTTAAGCTTTGCTAAAACATTTTTACTCAGTCATAAAAAAACTTAGCAAGTTTAGTGATTTTAATGATCATTCCTTTTCAAGATATTACAGAATATGTTTAAAATTCAGTTTTACACATTTAGAAATTTTACCTCCTCTGCTTTTGCATGAGTGCTGATTGTCCGAGACAATTATAATAATTTTCATCCTTGCTGTTTAAATCACTCCTACATGGGTTTGTGAGAAAATTCTTTGCATTGTAAATACCCCAACTTTTTTCAAGACAGTGTATTATGTTTCAGAGGTAGGTTATTTGCATAACCAATTGACAAAGAAAGTGTTTAAAGTCTTACCCCGAAGTACTGAAAAAGTACATTGGTTTAGCACTTTTGGTACTAGTGCTCGACTGGAAATCAATGGAAAAACCAAAATATCAAAAGTATTGTATCAAAAGTACGGCATATGGTGCATTGGAAAAGCGTCCTAGTTGATGCTGTTTATCTTGTTTGTGTGACAAAGCTGTTTACTTGTCCCACTCATTTTCATTGTTGGCTCCTAAGAATCAGCCCCAAGTTTATTGTCCTTTTTATTTCCATGCTGATGGATTCCTGTCAACATACCAGGTCTGCAAGGAGAATCATGGGTGCTTAAAAAATGGGTTTTGCAACAGAAATCACAGGTAGACTGCCTATTGATGTGGGGTGAGCCTCTTTATGGCGATGTTCTGACAGCCCCTATAAAGGTTCCTACTCACGAAACGATGGAATTACAGTATGTATTACATCACATTATTCTGTCAACATGTGTTACACTCAATTCTTGTTAGTCTACTATATATGTGAAGGATAAGAGTGTTACTATCGTTCACATAGTAATCGATGCGTCTGTCCCATCAGATAGAGTGGGTAAAATGAGTATTGAACGTCAACATTTTAGTCAGTAAATATATTTCTAATGGGACTATTGACATGAAATTTACACCAGTTGTCGATAGAAACCCAGGTAATCGAAATGTATGGTTAGTATTACTCTATGATCACTTGCTTGAGTGACATAGTATATTAGCATCTTGGCTGAAGTGTCTGATACATAAGGTTTTATAAAAGGCTTGTGATTATGCCTCCAGGTCGAGCAGATCATGGACAAGCGGAAGAGCAAGAAGGGCAGGGTGGAGTACCTGGTACGCTGGCAGGGCTATGGCTACGAGGGCGACACGTGGGAACCAGAAATGCACCTGTCCAATTGCATGGAGTTTATCCATGAGTTCAACCGGCTGCAGGGCGAGCTACAGCAGCACGGGCCTCCCCCCCGGTCTGGGCCTGGCGCTGCTAACAATGCCCGTAAGCAGATCTGCAGGCCGCAGCAGCAGCCCAGTGATGGCCCCAGGGCTGCTTTTTCCAGTCTCGCTGCTGTCCCCTCTGTTCTGAAGCAGCAACAGCAGCTTCTGCTGCCTGCCTCTGGCGACTTGAACAGTAAATCGGACACACATCTCCTGCCTGCTGCAAAATATCGCCGCCTGGCTGGAATGGCCCCAGGAATGGTTGGAATGCATGGTGTAGGCACTGGCCGCCGGAGCATGGACCTTGCAAGGTCTGGCATTAAGATCCTGGTGCCCAAGAGCCCTATGAAGAGCCATGCTGCTGGCGAGATTTCGCCCAGCGAGGCTGCCCATAGCCTCCAGCAGGCAGGCCAGGAGCCCGACTCTGTGCCCCCAGAGGTAGCACTGCTGGAAAAGCCTGTGGGGGCCCTGCTGGGGCCCAGGAATGAGAGAGCCCGCATGGGCACACGGCCGCGGACCCAAACCATGCTCCCCCCACCTCAGGTCCCCATCACACCCGCTGCAGTGAAGTCCCTCAATGGCAAAGGTAGGGCTTCCTCTGTCACTGTCACCTGGGTAGATTCTGCACCTCGCCACAACAACACGGGCCATTTCCCACATTCTTGCTATGCTGATTTGGGAAGGTCATGTGACAAATACAGAATAGTAAGCAATTAGAGCTGGACAGGTAAGGTCATATGATCCATTCAGCCAGCAATAAGAGTTGGTCAGATAAGGTCAAGTAACTTTTTCTGCCAGCAGTAACAGCTGGGTGGGTGAGGTCATGTGATCTATTCAAATGGTAGGGTAGGTCATGTGACCTACTGTATTTGAATGACAGTTAAGAGCTGATGTTGAAAAGTCTCACATGTGTGCTGGTTCTCTGAGCAAACGTCTAGAATGTTAGATAGCCTGTGTCCATATGTACTTGGGTTCAGTCACACTTTCCCAGGCCTTCCCCATCTCTTCCTAGTGACATTCCTCTTTTGCTGCCCACAGGTTCGTCCTCCTTCATGGAAGTTTTAGCAGCTAATGGTTTGGTTAACCAACAGAGCACCCCCATGGGGGCGTCGGGTGTGGTGCCCAAGCGACGCTTTGAGGAGCGTTCGGCCTTCGACAGAAGGCTGCGCTTCAGCGTACGGCAGACGGAGAGCGCCTACCGCTACCGTGACATTGTGGTGAAGAAGCAGGATGGCTTTACGCACATCCTGCTCTCCACCAAGTCCTCAGAGAACAACTCGCTGAACCCAGACGTGAGTCCCCCTTGTCCACGACACGCCACAGTTTTTAGTATCATCGCCCTCTATGCATCCTCTGTCACTTTTGTTCTTATTTTAATCTGCCATATTTTCTGTTGTCTCTCTTTTGAAGCCCAGCCCTTCTCTTTGTGTGGAGTTGAGATATTCACCCTGTTTCCTCTGGCCATTCCAGTTTCCTCCCACAGTCCAAAGACACACATTTAGTCTAATTCGTGCCAATTGTGTTTGATTTTCGTTGTGTTGACGTCCTGTGATGGGTGTCCTCACCCTTGTGCCCTTTGCTTTCTGGGATACTCATGGGTTCATAACGATCCTGTATTGGGTAAGTGATTGTAAAATGGATAGATTTTCTAAGCATAAACAGGGCTCTCAAGTGTCATGCATTAAGCGTGACAGTCACTCTTTTCAGTATTTTGTCACGCACTCCCGCCACGCATTGTATTTCTCATGCGGAAAGATAATTTGTAGGCTAATATGCCACAATGCCAAATATTTCTCAGACCGTGGCACAGTAGCGACTCACTATGAAACAAGCGCATCTCCGCTGGAGTCTTAGAGCCTGTCACTTACCAACCAATCAAAAAAAAAGAAAGGACCTACACAATAGCCAATCGGAAAATAGTAGTATTGTATCTGGGTAAAATGCAACGCAACAACCAATGAAAAGGCATCCTGTGGAATGTCACTCTTGCCTGTCTTCAAAACTTGAGAGCCCTGCACAAACTGCTATGTAATAACTAATCTAATGGAGGAGTAAGTTTGCTTAGGGTGTTTCTCGATACCAAGAACACGAAGATTGTACTTATGATCTTGGCAAGACCAGTCTTGCTAACTTACCTTCCAAGAACAAATTTGGGGTGGGATGAATCATGGGGTTGTTCTTGTTTTAGGGTTTCCACTAACGACTCTTTTTCTACAGATCAGTCTGTGGAATATTTTAATGATTTGTTGCTTAATCTAAACAATTTATTTTCCTCCAGAAAATCAACTCGACCATTTAATTTCATTTTATTTTGACAACAGCAAACCATTTTGCAGCGCTTTAGATAACGGTCACTGACTTTTCGCACATTATTTTTGCCCACAATTCCTTAAGTAGATTATCTGCCTAAAATAGTAACGAGATGTGTATTGTGGTGCCAAAAAGATAACAATTTGTATAAATCTTTATGCTTATTAAATTCAGTTAGCAGAGCACGCCACATGCTACTGTTTCAGTATTTTTTTTTTATTTAGTGTCTGTATGTTTCAGTTTTAGCTTACAATAACAAGCCGAAGACGCGCGCACACGCACACTGGCACCGTCAATCAACGTAAAATAAGCTCAGATTCTAGCTTAAACATTTTCACGAACACTTATTCAATGGAAATTCTAACATAGCAGTTAGACAACTTTATGACTTTAATAATTACTGTATTTAGCATCTAGAAGGACAAAAGATATTTAAAAGTCTTTTGCCTTTTCTGGTGGTCCCTCATCCAGAATAATGCCTGTGTTTTCTCTTCAGGTGCTTATGTATAGCAATACCGCTATGGTATACCGTCGAAACTTTGCACAGTGTAACATTGCCTCGTGATAATTCTTCTTTTTTTGTTTTAAGGCAAGAATGAAATCCAGGGATTTTACTGTCCTTTTTGGTCAAGTAGACATATTGAGAAACACCCTCAGTGTTTCATAAAATTATTTCCATGTTAGTGTAGGGTAACCTTATTATGAGTGTATTAATATAGACTAACATATTGTGTGCTCAAAGATGCCTAGTTGCTATGAATATTCAGATGATGATGATGGCGGTGCAGGTGATGCGGGAGCTGCAGAGCGCCATAAGCACAGCGGCGGTAGATGACAGCAAGCTGGTGCTGCTCAGCGCAGTTGGCAGTGCTTTCTGCCTTGGCCTGGACTTCGTCTACTTCATCCAGAAGCTCACAGACAACAGGAAGAAAGAGAGCTCCAAGATGGCGGAGTCTATCCGGTGAGTATTGCTGGGGAGGCCAGGCCCCACCCCCTTCGCTAGTCAGACGAACATATGGCATGAAGGGGGTGATTTGGGAAAGCAATGCCTTTTGTCAGGTTTCTGGGACCCGCTGCGTGTGTACGTGGTTCCTCTTCACGTTTTCCATATTCTATGGCTCCTGGTCGTGCTCTTTGTGTTCTCTGGCTCCAGGTGACATTATCAATGTTCTGAGACTCTGGCCATGTTCTCCGTGTTCTCTGGCTCTTGAAGACATTGTCCGTATTCTGTTAGCCTAGTCATGTTCTCTGTGTTCTGTGATCCTGGCCATGTTCTCCGTGGTCTGCGACCCCGGTCACATTCTTTGTGGTCCGTGACCTTGGTCACGTTCTCCGTGTTCTCTGGATCCTAAAGATATTCTACATGTCCTGCAACTGCTGGTGAAGTTGTTACGCTCCAGTCTAGGGTTGGAACCTAAGATAGTGAACAGGAAGGAGTTATTGGGAAGGACAAGACAACCAGGGCTAGGAGAAGGGAACATGGGACACAAAGGGAGTCTTTTTATAGTTTTTCACAGACACTTTACAAACACTAGGTGTAACGAACGTCAAGAGTGACAAAGACCAAAGAAACAAACAAAGACACATCTACTGAATACAACCCCAAGCTAAGATAATCCTAAGTGACCACAAAAAACCAAGAACAAACAGTGATACATGAGCAATCATACAAATCAAAGCAAATGAAGAGCTAGCTAACAGGCGAAAAGCGAGCAGCCAAAGTGATGAAGCCGCGGCCTCTTCTGTCGGCGAACCGGAAACTGCTCCGAAGGTGAGGAAAGCGGGGCTAGGTCCAGAAGGCAGAGTCGAAGGAACAGCTGACGAATGGGCGAGTGGGCAGAACGTCCGGAGAACCTGTAGGTACTCCTGTACTTACGGCACGTACCTGAAACTTACAGCACGTATCACCCTTACAGTACATACTTTCCTTGTGGCCCGTGATAAAGTTCTCTGTGTTCTCTGGCTCCTGGTCATATTTTATCATTTATGTTCTCCATGTTCTGCAACTGATGGTCACATTCTCTGTCTTCTGTGGATTGTCATGTTCCTCCAGGATCCCTGGCACACATCTACAATTTGATGGGAGTGATTGAACCTCCTTGTCTGTTTGATAGTGATGTCAAGTTAACTGAGAACATCTCGTAATGCAGATAGAGTCTGGATATGTTGATCTTGACTGCTGCTGTTTTTACTCTTTGTAACTAGCAGCAGTTTGGAAACCATTCTTACATTTACATATTTTTTACCTAGCGAACACTTTTGTCCAAATACAGAACATTACAAACAACAGCTATGAAGGGGTCATCTAGGCATAGGTGCAGCTAGATTGAGCGTCTGGTGAATATCCAGGTACAAGTGTAAGCAGAATTTGACCAAAAGCAACACAACATCTTTCCAGCAAAGAACCTAATAAAACAACTAGTTAATAAACAGAAAGAGAAACATTAAGAGCATTCTGGGGAAATGGAGGTCTTCCTACATGATAGTATTACTCCATGGTGCAGGAAAAGTTATAAAAGCAGGATGGATGTCCATAATGAGCACAGGCAGTGTTTTGCTGGCAGATCACCGTGGCAACGGTCAGTTAACGTTCATCATGGTGATTGTCTCCTCTTCATGCCCAGGACTTTCGTGAACACCTTCATCCAGTTCAAGAAGCCCATTGTGGTGGCGGTGAATGGACCGGTGGTGGGCCTGGCTGCTGCCATCCTGCCACTGTGTGACGTTGTCTGGGCCAATGAGAAGGCCTGGTTCCAGACACCCTACAGCACCTTCGGCCAGACGCCTGATGCCTGCTCCTCTATCACCTTCCCCCGCATTATGGGCATGGCCTCTGTGAGTGGCCCCTCAGCTGATTGTCCTCCCATTATTGAATCCATAAACTTGTCTAAATGTGGTCATTGACAGTTGTAAAGCTGCAACTTCCTTCAATATTAATAAAATGTCTATCCATCCATCCATCCATCCATCCATCCATCCCTTATATACTGTACCTATAAAATGTATTCACCCCCTTGGATGTTTTACCCTTTTATTGCTTTTATAAATAAATCATGATCAACATAATTTGGCTTTTTTGACAAAAAGAAATTACAAATTACCCTTTAATGTTAAAGTGAAAACTGATTTCTACAAAATAATGACAATTAAATAAAAATACGTAATATAAAATAAGTAATTGCATAAATATTCACCCCCTTCAAGTTAGTAATTAGCAGATACACCTTTGGCTGCAATCACAGCAGTCTGTGTGGATAGCTCTCAATCAGGCTTGCACATCTGGACACTGCAGTTTTACTCCATTCTTCCTTGCAGAACTGGTCAAACTCTGTCAGGTTGCATGGGAATCTGGTATGAACAGCCCTTTTCAAGTCCAGCCACAAAGTCTCTATCGGATTGAGTTCTGGGCTTTAACTCGGCCACTCCAGGACATCCACATTGTTGTCTTCAAACCATTTCTGCGTAGCTTTAGCTGTATGCTTCGGATCAATGTCTTGCTGGAAAATAAATATTCTCTCAAATCGTAGTTCTCTTGCAGATTGAATCAAATTGTCCTCCAGGATTTCCCTATATTTTGCTGCATTCATTTTCCCTTCTACCTTTAAAAGCTTTCTAGGGCCTGCTGCTGAGCAGCATCCCCACAGCATGAGGCTGCCACCACCATGCTTCACAGTGTGGATAGTGTGTCTGTGTGTTATTACGTGCATAGGGAGTGGTTGCCATTTTTTTGTTTACGGGGTTTTGTGTATGCTGTTGTTTGGTGAGGAGTGAGGAGTAGTACTTGTTGTTTTTGTTCTTTGATTTCTCTTGCACGAAGTTGAGTTAGATTTGGGTTGCATTCGGTAGCTGGGCTTTCTGTTTGTTATTTTGGCTATAATCACTCCTGAGTCCTTCTGCACCGGGTTTATTTGTTCTGTGTCTGTCGCGTGTGAATAAAATCAGGAAAATACCAAAAATATACCCCTTTGTCCACGTGTGTTCCCTTGTGCACCACACCCTATGTTTCCCTTAATCCACTTCCCTTTTCCCTTCCACTTTTTTACGCCCCAACCCTAGACTGTGGCTCGTAATGGAATTTGGGGGCTTGTCCAAGATAAAACTGTTAAATTTTGGTGGCATTATCCACCTGTTTTGTCTGTGTCACTCAGTCCCTGTGTCTTTTTCAGCTTTGTTTGGCGGATTAACTGTGGTAGGGAAGGTCTGTGTAATTGGGATTAGCATGGCTACATTTAGATAACGGTCACTGACTTTTCAGTTTACTCTGAGCCCCACACAGGAATGGTTTGATACTTGCAGGAAGTCAGACCTGGTGGCCATCACGGGCTTCTTTAATGTGGTGATCCCTGTCGGTGCCTCAAAGTGGGAGTTTAAGCAGGTCCTGCAGGACGAGTTGGTTATGCAGGGAATCCTGCCGGAGCCTGGTGATCTCTCGGGTTGTTGCACCTTGCCCAGCCTGGTCACCTTTGATGTTGGAAGCTGGAGGCCTAGTGTCTCAGCCAAGGACAACATCCTTCTTATCGTTCGGCTTAGGGAACTCAAATTGGAGATTAAGAGGCAAGATTGCCAGGCCCAACTCCTGCGGGTAAGGGCTTTGGAGATGGAAGCAGTTGGGGATGCTGCCATGCAAAAAACAAGGGTGGGCCAGCTACAGCCTATTCCTCAGTCTTGTAAGGTAAGCTTGCCCCTTGGAGCTGTTCGCTCCACTGCTTCCTTGGCTCATACCGGTGCTAGCCTGCCGGCCAATGCTTCGCATCCTTGCACTCTGTCAGTTCCAACTCAGTCCCCTGAGAGGGAGAATATTGGATTTTGACTTGTGCCCATATTTAGGGAAGACGAAGTAGATGCCTATTTCCCCATCTTTGAGCGAATCTAGACCACTCTGAATGGGCCCTGGTACCTTTGGTTGCTTCTGTTGCAGTGCAAACTCGTGGGGAAAGCTCATGAGATTTGTTCAGCTTTTGGTTTGGAACAGAGCCTTTATTATGATTTTGTGAAGGCTACTGTCTTGAGGGCATACAAGCTAGTGCCTGAAGCTTATCGGCAAAACGTCCAGAATCAAACCCACATGGAATTCGCTCGGGAGAAGTCACTCCTCTTTGATAAGTGGTGCACCACTAGCGGTGTAACTGATTTCAAGCAGCTCAATTAGCTGCCTAAGTTTAAAAACTGTGTAGCTGACCATGTAGTTATATTTTTGAACTAACAGAAGGTTTCGTCTCTTGCCGATGCCGCTACCCTCGCTGATGAGTTTGTGTTGACTCATAGAACTGTGTTTGTCCCTACCCCTTTGCCCCACAAGCCCTATCCTAGATTGGTGCCACCTCCTGAGAATGCTGCTCAAACAACCCCGCCGGTGGAAATAAGGGAATGTTTCTATTGTCATGAAGTTAGTCACTTCATTTTTGTTTGTCCTGCGCTCCACCGTAAGAATGCTCACTTAGCTGTGAAAAAGGTACATGTTGCAGATTGTATTGTTAATGTTTTGCCACCATCCCACTCCGTCGAACCCGCCCCCCAACCATTGTGTTTACTGGTTTTTTAATGTTTCTGATGTAAAGTGCCCCGTAACCATTTTGCGTGACACTGGGGCCGCTAAGTCCTTCATGCTTGATAATGTTTTACCTTTTACTGGCTCAACCTATTCTGGTTGTGATGTTCTTGTGCAGTGGTATTGCATTAGGAACTGTGAGAGTGCCTCTTCACCAGGTTTATTTAAAAACGGAAGATTTCTCGGGTTAAGTTAAAGTGGCTTTTCAACCTCGTCTCCCTGTTTTGGGAATAACTTTCATTTTGGGAAATAATATCGCAGGAGGGAAGGTACTTCCATTACCTGAGGTGCATCAGAACCAGCTTATTCCTCTGACAATTTAGAACATGACTACCCTACTGTATTTCCCACCTGTGTCCTCACTTGTTCTAAGGCTCAAAAATTATTGGATATTGACCTGGCTGACACCTTCATGGGTGATCCTGCGGTCTCTATTTTGCCTTCGTGCCCTAACATAGAACCTGTGCTGGAGGAACCCGGTTTACCCCAAGCCACTGACAGTATGTGTACACAGGGAGATTTAATCTCTGCTCAGGGAGCTGACCCCACCCATATAGGAGTGTTTTGATTCGACCATAGAGAAGGCAGATTTAGCAGACCACCCCGTAGCTTACTTTACGGATCACAATGTGCTAATGAGGAAGTGGACTCCTCCTCAAACTCCCAAGTAATGGGCTACGGTGTTTCAAGTTGTGCTTCCATGTACCCACAGAAGTCACGTGCTAGCCTTAGCTCACAACCACCCGTGATCTGGTCACCTAGGGGTTAGGAAGACTCTCACCCATATAACGAAGTGTTTTTATTGGCTGGGAATAACCTTGTATGTAAAGAAGTATTGTCGTTCATGTCAGGCTTGCCAGTTGGGGAACCGTTCAAGTACGCCTTTATCGATTGTGTGGGTCCATTACCCAGAACATGTTCGGGGAATAGCTACCTTTTGGCCTTAATGTGTGCCACCACCCGTTATCCCAAAGCGATACTTGTGCAGAGCTTGAAAACAAAAGGTGTGGTAAAAGCATTAATAAAATTTTGCATGACATTCGGTCTATCGAGGTACATACAGTCTGACCAAGGTTCAAATTTTACTTCCCGGTTATTTTTGCAGGTGGTACGTGAACTAAACATTCAGCACTGTCTTTCCAGTGCTTATCACCTGGAGTCCAAGGTTCTAGGGGAGCGTTTCTACCTGTCGTTTAAGACTACACTGTGCACCTACTGTTTAGAGGCAGGGACCGAGACGAGGGGGTACCTTCGCTTTTAATCACTATTTGGGATAACGTGCAGGAGTCTACTGGTTTCAGTCTGGCTGAACTCATCTTCAGGCATACTGTACGCGGCCCTTTAAAGGTACTGCAGGAGCAGTGGTTGTCCCCGAGTCCACCTCCTCAGGCAAAGAATGTGTTGAGCTTTGTAAAGTCTCTGCGTGACGACCTTGGTGCAGCCAGGGAATTAGCTAAGCGCTCGTTAAGTTTGTCACAGGAAGTAATGAAATATCGTTTTGATAGGAAAGTAAGAGAAGAAACTTTCCAGGTGGGGGGATCGCGTGTTAGTCCTTTTACCCCTGTCTGGCTCATCTCTTCAAGCATGGTTTTCAGGTCCCATCAACAATACAGGAAAAAGTAAATCCCTAAAATTATTCATTCATTCATTCATTCATTCATTCATTCATTCATTC
>JAODKE010000088.1:14065833-14077416 GCA_026779605.1 Mormyrus hasselquistii
CCATCAACAATACAGGAAAAAGTAAATCCCTAAAATTATTCATTCATTCATTCATTCATTCATTCATTCATTCATTCATTCATTCCGACCCGCTTTATCCTATTGGGTCACAGGGGAGGGGGTCTGGAGCCTATCCTGGAAGCAATGGGCACGAGGCAGGAAACAACCCTGGACAGGGGGCCAGCCCATCACAGGGCACACTCACACACTGTTAACATTCACTCACACATGCACACCTACGGTCAATTTATTAACTCCAATTAGCCTGAGCATGTCTTTGGATTTGTGGGGGGAAACTGGAGTACCCGGAGGAAACCCCACAACGACACAGGGAGAACATGCAAACTCCACACACGTAACCCAGGTGGAGACTCAAACCTGGGTCCCAGAGGTGCGAGGCAACAGTGCTAACCACTGCACCATCATGTCACCCCCTCCCTCTAATTATATAATCAAAACTCCAAACCAAAAGCGGAAAACTCGCCTGTGTCACGTAAACATGTTGAAATCTTATGTTGATCATGCTGACCCAGCTCTTTTGTCCACTCCTATTCTGCGCCCCTCTGCTATGGTTACTGTGCCGGTGCGTGAGTACTTGCTCAAACTCGATGATCTGCACCACAGGTGGAACTGTTTGTCATGCGCTCCCATGCCCAACTCAGAGGCCCTTAAGACCTTCAATGGAAGGCTTGCTCATTTTCCCAGAGCCGCCCAATCGGATATCCAAGCCCTCGTGCGTAGGTTTCTGTCTCTATTCTCCGACACCCCTTTGCAGACCCCTGTTTTAGAGCATGACATCTATGTTGGATCATATTCCCATCAAACAGCACCCCTATTGCGTTAGTCCTCATAAGCGAGTGCTACTAAAGAAGGAGACTGACTACCTACTGGAAACGGGTCTCGCTATTCCCAGTTTCAGTCCCTGGAGCTCACCCTGTTTGCTTGTCCCAAAACCCGATGGTCCATTTAGTTTCTGCACAGATTATAGAAAAGTAAACGCAGTAACCAAACCCGACGCCTTTCCGCTTCCCAGAATGGAAGATTGTGTAGACTGGATTGGCTCTGCTCGGTTCATAACCAAGCTCGACCTCCTGAAAGGATATTAACAAGTACCTTTGACCCCTTGTGCTTTGGAAATCTCCACTTTTGCTACCCCTTCCTGCAGTATACAGTCATGTCCTTCGGATTACGTAATGCCCCAGCTACATTTCAGCGGCTCATGAATAGAGTATTAGGAGATGTTAGGAACCGTGAAGCCTACTTAGACAATGTGGTTGTCTATTCCAACTCTTGGGAACAACATGTGGTGTCATTAGAACAAGTTTTTATTCGATTGAAGGGAGCTTCTTTAGTGCTTAATCTTGAGAAATGTGAGTTCGGACAGGGCACTGTCACCCACCTCGGTAAATTAGTAGGACATGGAACAGTTAGGCCTATCAACTCCAAGGTCCAAGCTATCACATCTTTCCCCATTCCAAAAACCAAGCAAGACCTCCTATGCTTTATTGGGATAGCAGGTTACTACTGCTGCTTCTGCCAAAATTTTTCTTATACTTTTCAATAACCTTTTCTCTGATTTGCTTGGAGTGTTCTTTTGTCTTCATGCTATAATGGTAACCAGGAATACTGATTAACCAGTGAATGGACCTCCCAGACACAGGTGTCTTTATACTACAATCACTTGAAACACAGTCCCTGCACTCAGGTGATCTCCATTCCATTCCACTAATTGTGAGACTACTAGCCCCAATTGGCTGGACCTCTGTTGAATTAGGTCAGTTGCTTATTTTACGTTATATATTTTTAATTATTTTGTAGAAATCAGTTTTCACTTTGAAATTAAATGGGGTTTTTTGTAATTTATTTTTTGTCAAAAAAGCCAAATTATGTTGATCATGACTGATTTATAAAAGGAATACAAGGAAGAAACATCTAAGGGGGGTGAATACTTTTTATAGGTACTGTAAATACGTTTCTCCTCTCCCACACTCTCTCAATCTTTCTCTTTTCCCTCTTTAATGGTTCTTCCCCTTGTCTGGCAACATTACACAGCTCAATTCAAACAATAACTAAATCTCAAAGTCTCTCATGTTACATTGGTAAATGGATGTTCCATTTTACAGTTGTATGCAATGGTTGTTTAGTATCATCTAGTTGTTGTCTGGCCACTTCAGCAACAGATGTTGAGCTATTTGGCTGTTTGTAAAATGCATAGTTTCAGGCAGACACAAGCATTGTCCATCTGTTCTCCCACTGCCAGCATTTCTGAGTATGTCTGTAATCTCTCTCCTCCTGGCCAGCTCTCCACTTTTCTCCTTCTGGTCCGGCTTGAGAGCTCGACCTATTCAGACATATGTCTAGCATGAGTTTTCAAGTTTAGTTTTGTTACATCTATGTCACGCTGTTTTTTTTCCCCAAATTTCAGATCAGATAATGATTTTTGGTGAGGTAACCAGTGACATGTAACCAGTAAGTTATTGAACTAATCTATTTACATCACAAACACCATTGATCTCTGAAATGCATCCTGTGATGTCACTGGTTACCAGTGACCATTGGTTGCAAGATCCCTCAAATGATTATGTCATAGTTTGTATGCAAAAATGACGTTGCTGCAGTTTACGCGCAGCTAGATAGTGCTCTCAGTAATGATGAATACTGAACCGTGCCTTTGGAATTGTCCTCACATGGAGACGGACTGGTGAATGCAAGAATGTTGGATCAGAATGAAAAACAGCCCTTCTCGTTCTATCTTTTTTCCCAATGAGTACAACTTGAGCCACTAGGTGGCAGTAGAACTACACCAAAACAAATCACCTTCACGGTGCTCCTCCCTCTACAGTGGGCTGACTCTGTGGCTTAGGTGTTGTTAATGATAACAGGCATAATATTGGACAGACATAGGTCCTGCGTGCTGACAGTGTCCCTACCCCTCCCCCCAGGCCAGCGAGATGCTGCTGAGTGGCCGCAAGCTGACGGCCCAGGAGGCCTGCACCAAGGGCCTGGTGTCCCAGGTCTTCTGGCCAGGGACATTCATGCGAGAGGTCATGGTGCGCATTAAGGAGCTAGTCTCTTGTAATTCTTTCGTAAGTCATCAATCGTTTGATTTCTTTATGTATTCTTTTGTGACTCTCTATCACATCCCCCTTCCTTATCTTGCGTTTCCTCATAGCCTCACAATGACTGTGCTCATGTTTTTCTTCTTTTGTCCAGTGTCTGTTTTCTAATTATTAATTGCTTAAATTCACAAAGAAAACACAAAAAATCTCCCTAACTAGATAGAACTCCAGTGGAGAGCAGAAATGAGATTAACCAAAGTGAACATAACTTAAGCAGAATGTCTTGTCAGTTGTATGAAACAGCATTAATGTCAGGGTGATCTTTGCTGGTCTGTGTCCCCTAATCAATCCATGATTCCTCACTATTAGTTAAAGTAGAAATACTTTAATGCTTTCAACTCACTTTTTATATAGAAAAGGTGAATTTCTGAATTGCATAATTCCCTTTAAGGTGTTCTCTAAGGTTTTGATTTTTGTATCTTTTATTTGTCGTACATTTAGGCATTTTTCCCCAGTCTGTGTACTTTGTCTGAAAGGTAACCACACGTGTGCATCATAGAAGCATCATGCTCCTTGGATAGGAAGTGGCTTCCTCTGGTCTAACCACCTCCCTGTAACATTACCCCCCCCCCCCCCCACACACACACACACGCGCTAAATATTCTTCCATTTGTTGAGCATATTGTTCATATATCTTCTTAAAGCAACACCATTCTGAATACAAGTGAAATGGCCTCGCTTTGACTTTAATGAATATATATTTTTCTTAAATCAAGTTCAAGGCAGCTTCAAGTATTAATATGCTCTCTCCTCTGCCTCTACCTCTGTCCCTCGGCATGCAGGTCCTGCAGGAGTCCAAAGCACTGGTGCGCAGCAACACCAAGGCCGCCCTGGAGCAGGCCAATGAGCGTGAGTGTGAGGCCCTGAAGAGGGTGTGGGGCTCGCCACAAGGCCTGGACTCCATCCTCAAGTACCTGCAGAAGATGGTCGATGGCATCTAGCTTTGGTGACTCTGCCCTCCGATGGGATTGACCCTGTGTCTCGGAATTCTGTGTGCCTGTTTCTGTGGGAACAACTGGATCTGTATCATTGGAAAGGAGAGGTGGGACCCCGCCCCCGCCTCCCCTGAGTCATGTGTGGAAGAGACAAGGAAGATGGGGTCCCTTACAAGTGTTAAGCTGAATGAAGTACATCTAAGGAAACTCTGACCCCCACCTTCCCAGTATCCTTTGCCTCTTAAGTGCCCTTCATCTACATACAAAATATTGGACCTGCAACTCCAGCGCTGTTAAGCTCACCATTTCGGAAGATATTTGGGAAGATGAAGTGCAGTGCAAACAAGACATGTCTTGCCTAGTATTTAAGCCTAAAGGTTGGGCTGCTTTTAATTTTGTATGAGTGAACAAGTCTTACTAATTAAGTACACACCTTGGTGCAGGTGAGACACCATGATGATGGGAGGAGCCACTGTTGTAGGGGTGGGACTGCCTTTCTATCAATTTTCCAGTTTTTTTTGCCATCTGTAGCCTTTGGATGTCCAGAAGACCCCCCCCCCCCACACACACACACACACACAAACACAAACACTTCATTATGTAGGACTGGCAATATTAGTTTAACCCAGTGGTATTCACATTTTTTTAACAGCCCCCCCCCCTAGGCCTGATATGTTCGTCCAGATCTACCCCTCCACACACAGACACACATTGACCCCAAATAAAAATGTACCTTGCAGCTTAATATGAAGGATGTGCCTGTTTTCCTGTGCACAACTTATGAAAGTCGGGGAATTTTGTATAAGTATCTCTGTTTTTGAATATTTCTAAAGGTTGCCCCACCAGGGAGGCGCACCAATCAAAATGAAGCCTATACAGGATTTGCCCTTAAGTAGCTCATGTATGTATGCTTTTCATCTTAGTCACAGTCGGGCACGATTATAACATTTCTTTTTTTAGGTAAAATATGTTACACCAAATATTTTTATTGGTAATATAAATGTGGTCTAGGTTCATTTAAAAAATTTTAAGAAGTTAAATATTAAACTGTCAATTGGTTGGTTTGAGAAAATGGGAAAATAACAAAGACGTTGCTTTGCTCTGGATGTGATGTATTGCAATGTTTGTGGTGAGTAGGGGGGACTCACATGATGGAGAGTTGTGAGGTCTTGGGGAGCGGAGAGAAGCTGACCTCCCTCACCATTCTGTCGAGCTGCTGACCATCAAGGCTTCCTGTGCTCCACTGTGGTCACCTGGTTCCCGGAAACCAACAACCTGGTTACGTTGTCTTCTGTGTGGTTTCTCGGGTTGTAACAGGCTGAGTATGCATGATGTGTAGACGAATGCTGAGTGTTTTTGATGCATTAAATCAGCATTGTATTTATGTAATATTTATAACAGGCAAGAGGGGGCATCAAAGCCCTTAACCTTCACATATGGGACAAATAGGCATGTGAAACACTGGAGACTTTTCCACAACACTCAACAACTACTGCATTGTTTGTTCATCTAAAAATAACTTAGGCCTTAATTCTAGAAAGTATTTTAACAAGACTGACATTTGAAAAAATGGCGTGAATCTATACCTCTCTCTGTTACAAAAGTTTTAAATAGAGAATCAAATTGGCACTGCGGCCAGCATAGCGGTACTGTTTGGCACTTTTGCCACACACCTCTGGGACCCGGGTTCGAGTAGCCACTAGGGTTCCATGTGTGTTTGCATGCTCTCCCCGGGTTGTTGTGGGGTTTCCTCTGGCCACTCTGGTGTCTCTTTGTCTAAAAACATGCCGAAGCTAATTGGAGTTACCAAATTGCCCATAGGTGTGATTGTGTGTTCTGGAAGGGTTGACACACCATACTGGGTTGTTCCCTGCCTTGCATCTATAGCCTCCAGTATAGGCTCTGGATCTCATGCAACACTAAATAGGACGAGTGGTTTCAGCAAATGGATGGAAGTTGGCGCTGGTAAGTGTGAGGTGAGATCTGTGCTGTTTGAGATGGATGTGGAATTTCCATCATCTCACAATCCTGCCAAGATACCTGTGAATTAACAGCAATCATACTCACAGTGCCATGTGAAAATTCAGTATGTGTTTTATGGTGACAGGGGTGTGGTTGTAGAAAACAAGGGCATAGATTTTGGTAGGTATGGTAGAGAGATGTCCCGATCAATATTCTGGTAATACTGTGTGTGTGTGTGTGTGTGGGGGGGGGATGATTTGGTCCCTACCAATACTGAAACCAAGCCTATGCTCTTGCTAGAGAGTAAACCTGTGTTTACATTTAAATAACTCCTGATGATATGCTGAGGTTTGTTCATATCCAATCTATTTTTGTACTGTCAAACACCTATGCTGGGAATTCCCCTTTAAATAGCCCAACTGCTGGGCAGTTATAGTGTACCTGCCTTCAGCCTCGCCTCCTGGTGCAGTTTTCTTGGGGACCTGTTTCTAATAAACTACAAATATTATTCTGTATAATCTGCAAAGATATTACAGATTAATATGAAATATTCAGATGTGAAACGCAAACCAGTTAAAATAAACATTTCCCACATCCTGACTGATTCTCTTTATTCATTTATTGAAACTGGACCAGACCACGTTGTAATACCAGTCCTTCCACTCCCAGTACATTTAGAAACAATGTTACAGCATAGATGCTTTTACACTGGTTTACATTATTCCACAATCTGCATTAAATGGTAGTAACTGTCATAATAAGCACTAAAACAAAAGGGTTTCCTCTCAGTACAGCTTTAGACCTCAAGAGGAGGTAAATATAAACTTTGTTTTTATGTCCGTATTGGACAGGAATGCCATCTCTAGTCCATTACACCACTGTTTCCCAACACAGTCCATGTTTTAGCTCTCTCCCAGCTCCCGTCTGGGGTTCCCAAAGAACCAGGTTGGGAAACGCTACATTACACTACCTGAATTGGATTTTTTTGTAACATTGTTTAGAGTAAAGCTGGCTAACAGCTTCATCAGCTCGATAACCTGGGAGAAGAGTGGCTTCAAGTGTCTTCCAGGCCCTCTTTTCACCTGGCTGCTCTCTTAAATTGCATGGAACTTGACAAACCAACGAGACGTATCATGGAGGGCAACCGTCGTTCGCCCCGGTGCCCATGTGCAGCCAGTAGTCCTGGTTTCCAAAGACCACGAAGCCGTAGAAATTCTCACCGCCCTTGTGGAAGCCGTGCTCCACCATCCCCCAGGACACGGGGCTGTCGGCGAAGCCATGCACCACCAACGACAGCCAGGATGTGAGCTTGGGCTGCTCAAAGTAACTCCTGACAGAGAGAACACAGCAACAGCTGCATATAGTGTCAGTGGGCGTGGCTAAATGTGGGTGTGGCTAAATGGCGGCTGGGTGACGTCGGCTTCCCAGCTTACCGCAGCTTCTCCAGCAGCGACTGTATGTCCTCGGGCAGCAGGAGGCCAGTGATGGAGCACAGCAAGGCCTGGCTTAAGGTGCTGTGTTGTTCTGGACATGAGTATGTTGACATGAAGCTGGTCGCATCATTGTTGCTGCAAGCATTCAGTTGCCCAATGACCGTCAGTGGTTTGGAGGGTCTGATTTTTCCAGACACCAGCTTGTCGTTTGTTATAGAGTTGTCATATAAATTTTGCCCTTTTGGACTGGACCTCACTGATATACATGGATACTTTTCAGGGTTTATATAATACAATAAATACATAATACTAAAAAAAAATGTATGATCTTCCAGAATTATTATTATATCATTATATACTATTATTGAATATATATACTATTATATATTATTATTACCAAAACATTGTAGACCAATCGAGAATTTTTAAAAATTTTTTAGGGCCCCTGTTACTCTGGGGTTCTTGGAATCATCCTGACCCCCCCCCTCCCCCTGTCCCCCATATATAGCAAATACACAAGCACTATCTTAAAAAAATGGTGTGGTGTGCTCATGGTCAGCCTTGGTGGGTTCCCTATAGCTGGAACTGTCAATATTCAATACTGTCATTTATTAAAAAACAAATAAAATAACTATGTAGGGACAGCAACGACTGAAACACAAAGTGAGGCGGGTGCTGAAGTTTACAAGCTGTGGTGTGATGACCTGACTCACCAGTCGATATCCATGGTGACGGCCCCCAGCCACTCCAGGAACTGGTGTGGCTCACAGTAGCCCTCCCCCCGAATGTCACAGCTACGCAGGACAGGACAGGGCAGGCTGCTCAGCTTCTGGGTACTGACGGATGCCTGGAGCTCCCTGCAATGGTACCGGGAGAGGCAGGAAGGCAGCGTACCACCCTCATCGGCCTCTAAAAACACACAAAGTCCCAGCCAATCAGGATGTGGCAAAATCCTGCAGCTGAGAATTTTATGATGGGAAGGTGTACATATAAAATACCAGGACAGCTGCGTCTAGACCTGCATCCTCTTGACAACAAAACAGCCTACTTACCAGTGCTGTGTCTGGCCAGCAAGAAGTCCATTTTAACTGGCACTTTTTCTTTAAGTGCCCACAGAACTCGGTTGTATCGTTTCGAACCCGGAACCATAGATTTGTCCGTGAGGTCTACAGTCACCACTACAAATAAAGGCATTCAGAGAAACAGGAGTAAATCAGCTATACAAAACACCACAATTCTTTTGTATAATAATGTACCCATCAGGAACTCACCATATCTCATGGGCTGTTTGTGGGTGTACTGTGATGCCTTTCCCTCCAAACCCAGTTGTTCATATGTGTCTTTATTCACAGACAGAATCATCTGGCCTAAGAAAATTGAGATGCAAGCATGCTGTAAGAGCTGTATGCATTAAAATGCACATATGCACTACCAGTCAAAAGTTTTTGCACACACTGAGATTTTCTACATTTACACATTACTCGCTTAACATTTATTAAAAATATACTCAATATTATTTGCTAACAAATAAATGTACAGTATGTTCACAGTTTGAGTACCTTTATTAGCAAGAAAATGTCATTTCTTTTATTCACCAAAATAACTTCCTCTAGCATTTATAACAGCACAGAAAAAAACTAAAAAAAAAATCTACAAGGGACATTAAATATTGCTGCTTCATGGGATTAAACTAGTTACCTAGTGCATTTAAAGTTGAAGGACTGCGAAGAACTTGACTATGCCATTATCACACAACCACTTAATATGATGTCAGACATGCACTGTTACTCTTTCTATGTCATAAGGGTTACTAGTTTTATTTCACTTATATATTCATTTATTGTTCTTCATTCAACTTTCCAATGTTTAAGATGAATAAAAAAAGCGGCTTATGAAATAACTGGAAAAATGTTAAAAACCTATGGTGTGACTGGTAGTGTATACATTCAAAATAGTGCAGCGATGCCCAGTTGTTCAAACAATTTAATCCAAATCAAAGTAATCCGGATTTTGAAATTCCTTGTTTTGCTATCCAGGATTCAGTAATCCATTGTACTTTAATGCCGGTTTTTCAAAGCAACACTGCACTGGATCACTGTTATACAAATACAGAATTTTCAAGATTACCAAATTCGGTTTACTAGTGCATTAAATGGAACCAACAGTGTAGCCTACTGGCTATGTCAAAACAACAGGTAGACCTAAAATACAAGTGGTCACAATAGCCATTATGTGTTTTAATTTGAACAGAAAACACCACAATAAACTGGAGTAACCTCCAATGTTCTCTCAAAATGAGGGACAGACTGGACATGTGCTCAAAGATGCAAATTTAATACATTACTTCTGACTGGTGAATTGAATAATAATAATTATTGTCATTTTCATTAAAATACAATGGATAGTAGAGCTTTTTTGTTTTGAGCTTTTTGAGGTTTTGTTTTAATACAGACATCTCACAGGGATTTTTTCCCCTCTTGACTATACTAAAAGGAATTGTCCTAGTTTGATATAAATTTTCAAATTTTATTTAATTTTGTGCCAGAAAGTCACCCTTGAATCCACCCTTTTGTTGGAATCAGGATTATCCTGATTTTTTGGATCAAATGTATACCAATTCAAACACAAACTTTTGAACAACACCATGTGAAGGTTTGATTCAGATTAAAACCGAGATTGGATTGAGTTATCTGATCTGATTTCAGAATCCCTCTTTTCCCTTTGAACAACCCTTTTTCAAGATTCAATCCAATCTGTTGTTATCTGAAATCCCATTGGATTACTTTTGAACAACTAGGCCCAGAATTTCTCATACCAGTTGGGAGGATGGCAACAACGTCATCTTGGTCGATTCTCCTGTTGTACGACAGGGCGTAGAAACGACCTACATGAAACAGCAGAGTGCGAGTCAAACCACCGAGAATATCGATCACTATATGTACAAGTGTCTTGTTGTAAACAAACCTCGTGAGAAAAAAAATGTACATTTTTAATGTTCTTTTACCTTTCTTTACAGTTTTCTCTAAACATTCTTCTTCCAACAACTCATGCACAGGTAAATCCTTAATCAGAAAATATTTTGTGAAACGGCTGATGGCGTCGTTCAGTTCCGAGGGAAGGATTCCGCACTCGGGTATGAAAACAGATACCTGCAGAAATCGGCGATATTAAAATCTGACAAAAAATCCGTAATTTCTTTTACGACGTGTATGGTCGCGTTAAGTACCTGAAAATATACTAACCGACCCACGGTTATCTAACAGATAGTAAAGTAAAACTGTTAAGATCGTTGCTCTTAGGTTTTGTAGGGTTACTTATCACTTAAATTCCGACAATAAAGAGAAGTCTAAAGTGTTTCACTGGCACTCACCTTGTAGTTGAAATAGTGCTTGAGCACGTGTAAATCGTGTCTGGATTTTTCATTCTTAAAATTGGATTTTTCACATACCAATATATTTCTCGGGGACCGCTGTAATTCGGGATGCATTTCTACTTACGATGCTAGTGTAACAAAGTAAAAACTGGTTCTTTGCAGCAATAAACTCTACCGCTCTACATAATACCTCGTGAAAATGTTTACTTTCAGTATGTTCATACTGATAGCGACCAATCGCAGCTATCTAGAAAGTCCCGCCTATTACGTCATATCCTATTATAACGGAAGAAGCGTCATTTAATCATAGACGTAAAATATAAGTAAAATGGGAAATATGGAAGGATGGTAGTTATAAACTGTTATTCACAGCTTTTCCCAATAAGATAGGGTGTGTTCAGCTAGTGAAACTGATTTATCATATTGAAACGAAAAACAAATTTCGTTGTCAATATGTTTAAAACAAATGTTTTCGGTTATTTTGTTTTATGCTGATGTTTAATTACGGAATGAAAAAAGTAGTAACACTTGTTTTCTCTGTATTCAATATAATAAAATGAAAAATATTATTAGAAATTAAACTGGTTAATTTTAGGGAGGTATTTAATCATATAGTAATTCCTGCTTAGAGATTCTTCCCACATTGAAAGACGTGGACGTGGCGAGTTAATAACATATCCATAAGAAAGTAAACATTTGCCTGTTCTTATTGGTCCAGCTGCACTTGTCTTCTCGGCGTGGAGTTAATGACAGACTTGTCT
>JAODKE010000088.1:14116611-14132994 GCA_026779605.1 Mormyrus hasselquistii
ACAACCACACTTGGCGGGGCGGGGAACACCGGGGGGGGGGGCGGCGGGGGAGTCTCGCCAAGAGGAGGGGGGGGGGCGCGGGGGGGGGGGGGGGGGGGGGGGGGGGGGGGGATTCTGAGAATATTGGCAGCTTTGGGAGCAGCTGGGGAGGGCTGGGGCTTAATCACCTGCCGGCTTTTCGGTTCATCCTGCATTGCTCTGCACTTCAGAAAATGTACATTTTCATTGGTAGATGAAGATTTGGGTCATCTTTGTACTCTGTCCTACTTTAATTTCTATATATACTTTAAATATAATTATATAATATTACATAATATGAATGGAGGGATACAGAGATATGTAAGGCATATATAGATGAGTAATGATAATAGTAATATTGATGATGATCATAATGATTGATGCTCCATAACGAGGTGCCTCAGTGCTCTGCAGGAAGGTCTGTTTTGGGCAGCAGTGCGGTCACAGTTGGCTGCGTGGGAGAGCAGGGCACCTTCCCGTGTGCCTGGACCTCTGTGCCAGGCTGCCTGTGCCAGAGCACGTCACTGGGCACCTGTCGCTCGCGGCGCGCGGGGGCTGCCCTCCGGGCCGGCCTCCCCCCGACACACCCCCCCCCCCTCTCTGTGCTAGTAGCAGGCCCCGCCTCTCCATGGAAAAGGAGGGAGGGGATGCAGGACTCCAGTGGCGTCCGTTCTTCTCGCTTGTCCCTCTCGCTCTCCCTCGCTCCCAGGCGTCAGCTGGCATGCGACACGAGGTGTCATTTTGCTGCTGACGCAGCTGAGAGACGGATTTTTATGGCTGTTAGGTCACATGTCACTGTTTAGCTGAGTGTATCGCGGCACAGGCAGTGGGGCCTTTTCGACGTGGATATTAATTTAAGCCACCCTCTGTGCTGTAGTCACATGGTAACTCCCTTTGAGGGACGCTCCACTCATTGCAGGAGCCCGTGTTAAAGGTGCGGTCCTGGCAGTGTGTCAGAGAGGGCGCTGCTGCAGCCTCTATTACACCCACCGTCCCTGATTTCCGAGGGAATTCCAGCTGAAGTAATTTTACAATTTTACCGGAGGTACAGAGCATACAGTTGCACCCCTTACTGGTTGGATGAAAATGCTATTTCAGTATATTAAGTTCAATAAAATTAAATTATTGTCAAGACTTAGGGGACGAAAGACAAGAAGGCAGGCGGTGTAGTAAAAGAAAAGGGGATTTATTTCAATGAAAGGAACATAGATTGGAAACAAACTGGATCTCAAGTGATCAGAATGGGAAGGCTGGACAAAAAGATGGGCACAGGCAACAGGAGTAATTAACACAAGCATTAGGGATGACAGCTGAGCCAAATGAGTAACATTTGTAGCTTGTTAGGGTCACGATAGGAGGGTCCAGTGGAAGCAGTGGGCCAGACAAATCATTATAGTAAAGGTACAAATTTGAAAATATGGCTTGTGTTAGTCATAGGAATGTGCAATAATAATTTATTATTAATGTCTTTACTATTTCTTTGACAAATTTATTTACCTAGATGAATGACTAGTTGAGCTCTCTCACCTTGCAATGCATTGTGGGAAAAAAGCCTAATGTCGCCAATGACTGAAGCAATGCTTCATTGAATTAAAACAGTCTCTGTATTTGTAGTTATTTGAACAAATGCCTTTCCCATTGCAGTAGTAAGGTGTGTTTGTCAGGGTGGGTGCAGCCCCTTGGGGAAGCCATCAGTTTGGAGGCGTGTTATTAGAGAACCAGCCCAGGTGAAGGGAGGCATTTACATCAGGGGGTGTTCCCAGGACCAGGGTCTCCCTGCTGTGGTCTCATCTCACCGTACGTCTTGTCTCAGCTGGGCTTCACTGGCGCTGCCAGCCTGCGACGCTGCAGCCCATAAACTCAGCACCAGTCAATGGAACTTCCTTCGATGGTGGAACCTGTTCTGTTTTTTGGCAGGGCATTATTACATTCTCCTAAAGGTGTGCATTTCTTTTATTGTCTTATGAGTCCAGAATTATTTTTCAATTTCAGTGCCACGAGCAACTCTTTAAAACACTGATACTGCAAAAAAAAACAACAGGTTGTTAACCGCTTCCTGCTTTTAGATTTTATTTAGTAGATGCTTTTGCACAAAGTGACAAACAGTATGTTTTCGAAAAGTGCTTTATATCAACATATCGATATTAAATCTTGTTTCAAATTATATTTGTAGATAAAGGTGATGTAATTGCATGACCATTGAAAAACAAGAAACACATTCACTTATTTAGCTAAAGAAATTAACTAAGATGCCAATTTCCACTGAGGAAAAAGATAGGATACCCTTTGCCCTAATAGTTAGTATGTCCCCCCTTGGCGGAAATAACCTCAATAAGATGTTTGCGAAATCATATATCAATCTCTGAAATCACTGGCAGAAAGTTTTTCCCACTCTCCAATGCAGAATTCCTTACATTGTGTGATGTTTGAAAGGTGTCTTGTGTGCACGGCCCATTTCAAATAACCCCACAGCATCGCAATAAGATTCATATCTGGACTTTGACTTGCCTTTTCCAGAACTTTCCATTTTTTTCTTCTACGCCTTTTCTAGGTGAATTTACTAGAATGTTTTGGTCATTGTCATGTTGCATGGTCCAACCCCACTTCAGCTTCAACTTCTGGACAGATGATCTCACACTGTCCTCAAGCACCCTCTGATACAATGAAGAATTCATAGTGGATTATATGATGATGACCTGGCCAGGTCTTGCTGCAGCAAAACAGCCCCAAACCATGACATTTCCACCCCCATGCTTCACAGATGGTATGAGGTTCTTTTGCTCAAAATCTGTCTTTGCACCAAATATGTCCTCTGTTACAGTTTTAGATTGGACTGTCCAAAGCAAATTGTTCGAAATGTCCTGGTCTTTGTCAAACTTCAGTCTTGCCCTGATATTTTCTTTTGAGAGCAAGGGTTTCCTTCTTGCACACCTTCCATGTAAATCAAACTTGTGCTTTTTCTTTCTGATGGTAGATGCATGTCCCTTGACATCAACTGTGGTAAGAGCTTCCTGTATGTCCTGTGATGACATTTATGGATCTTGCAGTCTGCTTGTGAGCTGAACTTGCTAGGATGGCCTGACCTGGCCTGTTGACAATTGATTTATAAGTTCTCCACTAGTAAATTATTTTCCATACAGTGGAATGGCTGGGCCGAAATCTTTTTATATCCCTTCCCAGACTCATATGCACGTACAAGTTTTTTTCTGAAGGCCTCAGAGAGTTCTTTGGATCTCATCATGGTGATACCACACATTTCAAGAGCAAACCAAACTAAATGTCTATAGTTTAAATAAGACAGGCTCCACCAGAAGGTTCTGTAATGATGCTCTAATCATTTTCACCTGATGTGGTCCACCGGAATGTAATTCTAGGCGTTTTAAATAGTAATGGATGTGAGTGTGTCCTAACTTTTTCCTCAGTGGAAATTGGCATCACAGTGAATTATTTCTGTTAAATAAGTGAATTTGTTTTTGCAAACGTGATACAATTACATCACCTTTATCTACAAGTAAAGAAGATTTAATATGTTGATATTTCTCAATAAATAAGTAAATATTTGATGAGGTGTTCTAATCATTTCACATGACTGTAGTTCCTCAAGGAACTGGGGGTTAAGCATCTTCAAGAGTTCAGTGATAACATCACTCTCCCATTCCTGGGATTTGACCTGGACACCTTCCGATTACAGGTACAGCCTCCTAACCCACTGATCCACACACTGCCCTCCCCTTTTTAAAAATAATTTATTATGATAGCACCCCAGTGGAGCATGTTCGAACCCTGGGGCTTGACCGTCACACCTCAGTGTGCTCTATAAAGGCTTGTCTTCACATGTCATGTGATCCAGGGTCTCCGAACAGCATGTGGTCACCATGAAGATCTCGGCTAAAAGTCAGCCTGGTAAAATGCTGCAGGGCTCTCTCCTGCCACCTCCAATCTCTTCTTTCCAATTTTGCTATTTGCCCTTTTGCACCTATTCACCAAATTCCCTGCCATTTCACCACTCTAATTTTCTTTTTTAATAGAGACAAGAGGTTTATTACTGTGACATGTGAATAGATTGCTCCCAGAATTCTTTCCCTTACCATATCGACAGAGATAAATTTAGCTTGGATCGTCTTCATTTTTCCCTTACCGGGCAGGATATAGACTAATGCCACAATGCACACTTGTATATCTTCTCTTTGTTTACATGCTAATCCGGAACCCGATTGCAGCCAATGGAAAATAGCCAAGATAACCTCTCCAGGACCTGTTTCTCTCTCCATTACCCAGACGAGCTCCTTCAAACATCTCTGTAATTACATAGAAGGCGATTCATGTTATACAGGAAGGAAACTATATGGTGAATCCTTTGGAAAGTATTCCCACAGCAACCCTCACCTGAAGCAGCGGGCCATCTGCTAACTAGAGTGTTGACATTCGCAGGTCTTCGTCATCCTCTTGACCTAGACTGAAAATGCCTTTTTGGGTCATTCTGCATTGCTATTTACGTTATTGTTGTTACATTGTACCACCTTTCACAAACCAAAAAATTGACAAAATATAAGTGTACTAAATCCATTGGTAATTCTGGGATGATGATCCGGGGGCATTTGAGCGGCTCAGACACCCTTGCAGATGCAGGGGGGCAGCACATGACAGGGGCCCTTGAATATGCAAAATTATACATAAAATTGGATGGGAGGGGGGACATAATTGATCTTCTGTCATGGGGTAATTTCCCTCTTTATGGTCTCAGATTTGTCCTTAATCATTTTCAGTTAACTTTCATATTCCCTATTGACATAGTCTGTGGGGTGGGGGGGAGTTACTCCATGTCTCCACAGCGACACAGTCCATGCCATTTTTTTGTGATTCCCCAGAGCCGGGCACACCATGCATAATTGATAGTGTTTACCACCCTGCCCTGTCAACTTCTGACAATATTTGGACTTGTCTTTTGTACTTGATTCCCTTCTGGGGAAAACAAAAGGATGGAGGGAATGGAGGGGCATACATGGGGTAGACTGGGGCACCGTGCTGCAGAGCCACGCTGGAGACTTTTCGGGGCATGCTGCTCTTCTCCCTGGTAAGTAACAATAGGGGGTGCCATGGTGACCTTTTGCCTCTCAGAAGTCTCTGGATCAATAGCAGACCAGGGCCCCCATGACTGGTGTCTCTTCACCATGGAGACAAAGATCTCTGCATTTGATCAGGGCAACTTTCTGTCTTCCAGTGCCAACCATAATCCTGGTTACTAATCCGGACCCTAACCCCCACTGATCAGTATCCATAATTCCCCCTGATTACTATAACCCTCGCTGGTTACTAACCTTACTATCCCCAACCCCTACTGGTTCCTAACCCTGACCCAGACTGGTTAATAACCAAAAGCCCCACTGATTACCAACACTAACCCCCAGGGTTACTAATCCGAACTCCCACTGGTTACTCACCCTAACCCCCTAGGGTTACACTAACCCTAAGATCCACCAGTTACTGACCCTTAACCTTCACTGGTTATCCTAACCCCATGAACTAGCAGCTAACTTATTTACCTCCGTGTTTGAGGAAGGAGCCAGTGTTTCTCCTGTGCCAGTCACTGCCCATCTGCCCTCCATTGTGATTTATCGCCAGATTCTCGCCCCACCATCAGTCTTGCATCCCTCCTGTGTTCAGGTCCTTCGTGTGAAATTTGTCCTTCTGGGCAAACTGCACCTGACAAGGAAGCTAAGAGAAACAAGCAGTTTTATAGATGCATCACCCTGGCCCATCCCAGCCCACTAGGGATCAAGTCAACCGTGTCCTGTGGTTAGGTAGGAGGATCTTAGTTAGAAGAGCACGCCCCCTTGTGATCCCTGCATGACTTGTACCACTTTACGAGTGCCACTTAAAATTCTGTGCCGTCGTTACGTAAATGTTTGAGAAACTTATCTCGCGGTCTTCTCTGTTTTCTCACCTTTTCTCTTTCTTCACTTCCTCAAGGACTTGGGCCAAGCCACCTGGAGGATACCGCTGGTCCAGCGATCTCTGTGCCGTCAAACCCTCAGCACGCTGCCCCGCTCACGCCATGCTGGAGGTGCAGGAGCATTTTTCATTCCACCTTATGGTAAATCTGTACCGCTGCTCATCTGACTTGACCCCGAGGAGTCCTGCGACCGCTGGATATGAAAGATTATAACACAGGTCTGCAGCCTTTCTAAAAGCATGAAAGCAGAGTGGAGCCATGCACCCCCTACCTCTGCATTACTATTTATAAATAGCCAGGAATGGACTCCCTGAATATTATTTCTCTGGGGGTAGTGCTGGTATGTGACAATGAATGATTAGGCTAGGGAGAGTAAGACTTTTAAAAGAATAAAAGAGAATACAATACAGTGCTAACATGGTCGCTGATACAAAGCATTAGATGGAATGCATGAGATTTTACAAATGAAGCATTTTACATAGTTTCAGAGAGTGTTTCTACAGACCTCTGTAACAGCTCTGTGCACTCCTGGGGGTTCATTGCCCCTCTGCCACAGACCCTTGTTTTAAAAGAAAAACATCTAGCTCTCCTGTTCTGGGAATTTTACAGGAAATGATGGTTATCTCTGTTAATGCTTTATTCATAAAAATGAAATCCTACTTGTTTTAAAAGTCTTTTTTTGTGGCTAAATTCGGCGCTTGGTTGGTTTAATGTATTTTTAATGTTTGTCTTTAATTAAATGTAAGGCCTTAAATAAGCACTAGGCCAGAAGCGGTCAGCCATGGCTGTGAAAGCAGGCACGTCGTCCCGGGCCGCCGCACGCGGTAAGTTCAGAGCAGGCTCCGGGACTGAGGCTGCCAGCTTGGCCAGCTGGCTCTCTGGCGGCACGGGGAGCGCTGTTGGCAGGCTGACTGGGCTTTGGGAACGGCGAGGCGTGTGGCAGGTGGGGCGGGGCCCGGCCCTCATGAGGGCGCTCGCGTGCTGCCTGCCCCTCACCTTCCCCTCCCCCTACATTCCTCTTAACTTCCCAAGGTCATTCATCACTCACCACGTGGCTCATCACCATATCACCCCCTGTTGCCTAGCCCAGGTGAGCATACCTGGTCAGTGCCCCATCTGCCCTCTGCACACTCATTTATTTAATACTATATTAGTGTTTGATGTTGGATCCATCGTTGGGGTGTATACAGGGTTGGGGCCATGGGGGCGCTGGCCCCAGCTGAAAGCTGATTGACCCCCAGAGCTCCCTTCCCCTGTCACTCACTGATGCAAAACATGTCATTGCCTGGTGATATGGCCCTTTGAAGGAATTCTGGCCCACACTTAATTGCGCCTACTCCTTGGCCGCTCTGCGTCCTCACCGTGACCCACCTCTGTGCTCCCTCCCCTGTCACCCCTAGCTGTAGCATCACCTCTTCGTGCCTCTATACCTCCTACCCTATACCTCTTTCTCAGGTCCAGTCCCAGTTTCTGTTCATCATATAATCAGCTCAAAGACTCATTGACTCTCATATGTCACTAACAAACTGGTGTTCAGGGGCACCCTAAGGCAGGGGAAAGTTAGGATTCCAGGAGCCCTTAAAAGTCACAGGGGGCCTAGAAAATTGAAGAATAACTGGATTGGTCTGGTATATGATATGTCTTCATGGGGCCCAGAATCTCTAACAGCACCCCTGCTGGTGTATTTTGATAATGCATGTAACTCCAAGGCCCACCTCCCTGTGACGCATAGTGTCACCCCCACCTCCACGCCACGCATAGTGCCACCTCCACGTCCCCTCGCTTTGAGAACCTTACTGTCAGGAAGCCTCTCTGTAGCTCCACTATCAATTATGGTGTGGGGGCTTAACAAGAGTGCTACGCTTCACATTAGACGGATCAAGCCAGCCGGGCAATGAACAACCATTTCACTCGTGCCCCACCCCCACCCACCACCATCTCAGCCTCCTCCCTTCCATCAGCAGTTTTTCCTTTCATTGCAAGCTCCTTCTTGTCCCCCTTCTCTATTACGCGCTCTCTCTCTCTCTCTCTCACTCTCTCACACTCTCTCTCTCTCACACTCTCTCTATCTATCTCTCGCACTCTCTCTCTGGTACCCACACCCTATCCCTGCGGGAGATCCTCCATTGGCCTAACGGGGGTCCCATTGCTGCTGGAGCCTGTATAATGGATCTGATCATTGCAAGTAGTATAATCGCACTTTAAAGAGAAAGCGATGCCCTCAATCTGGTGGTCCCACAGACACACACACATGTGCACACGCACACACACAGGTTAACAACCAGGGTCATTTCACTAGACCACTCAGGGGGTCGATCCGCAGTAGTCTCCTGTCAGGTTTTTCTCAAGGACCCTGTTAGGAGCTGCAATGTGATTGGGCAGTGAGACGGCACTTCAGCTGTTAATGGAAGCATCGATAAGCCATTTAGAGCTACGTGGCTAGACGGGAGGCTCCAGGCTCACCTCCCCTCTTACAGTTATGAATTTGAGGAAATATACAGAATGCGGCCAGCCTGTGACCTTTCAGCTTTGTTTAGGAAGCTCTAGGGGACGTACGGACTTCTGCAAATGGGGAAAAGGTTAATTTTGCTGGCTGTTAAATATGGGTTGTGCCTCCTTCAGAACTCTTGCAGGACTGCGTCGTTCATGGGCGGCACAGCCGGCCTAATGCATCGAAGAGTGATGTAAAATCTGTTTGTGTGTTTCTGCTATGGTGCAGGACAGAGGGATCTGTGACATCGATTAGGGCTCTGTCTCCCCACAGGATTGAGGACTGGGGATGACACACTCAACACAGCAAGGCTTAATACGTTCAGTGCAGCAAAGCTTAACACAGTCAGTGCAGCAAAGCATAATGCACTCAGTGCAGCAAAGCTTAACACACTCAGTGCAGCAAAGCACAATGCGCTCAGTGCAGCAAAGCTTAACACCCTCAATGCTGCAATGCATGACATGTTCAATGCAGCAAAGCTTGACACACATTTAATCTTTTCAGCAGACACTTGCATACAAAGTAAAGTACAAGTAATAGAGCAAAGTTAGACTACCAAGAGCAGTCAGGGGTTAGGGGTCTTGCTCAGGACCTAAAAGTGAAATCACTATGCCAACCCTGAGTTTCGGACCAGTGACCTTCTGATCACAGGCACTGTGTCCTGACCTGCAGAGCCACAGTCTGCCCCAGCATTCAATGAGGCAAAGCATAACACAATGCAGAAAGGCGTGCTCACAACACACACAGTGATGCATAGTTTATGTCCAGATATACCTAGAGTTTTCTCAAGTCAGCTCAGATTGCTGTGCCAGATCCAGTCTGTGAGTCCCACACCAGCAAAAAGCCTTGGCATCCTTTCTCAGCAGAACAGGGGCTTCAAACTGGCAAACGGAGTGCCTCAGTTAGCTGCCCCTGAAACATGCCCTTGGATTTTTGCTCACTTCTCACCCAATCAGCTCTGAGCCCTCCCACGCAGTGTCATTCGATTCGCTGTGTGAAAAGTTGATCGGCGGGGCCATGAAACGGAATAGCTAATGTCAGCCGCCCTCTGCTTCCTGGCAGGAAGTGAGGCGCCGTGGAGAGCTGAAAAGAAGATAAACACAGATGAAAATTAGTCTCAATGCCTGGGCAGAGGGTTGGGGGGGGGGTATCACTGAAATAGATGCCAGATATGCAAACTATTCTTGAGTTTACTTATTAAGCATTGTAAAATGTTGATTAAAGATGTTCTCAACCACACTGAATATTTATGAAATCGTTAAATCAAACCAGAAAAAAATAAACTTTTTTGTACTTGTGACCCAGCAGCTTGAGGACAAAACAAATAAGGGCAAGATATAGTTTTGTATATTATAATAATCTTTCTCAACCAGGCGAAAAAATGGAAGAGGTTTGCCTGGCAGATGGAAAATGCACTGCACCTGTTCGCCATGTTTGGATAACTTGGTCTTAGGCTCGTGACCTTTATAAAATCACTAGCGTCGCTCTTGCTGTTTGTCTGAGGCTTGCCGAAGCTTAACGTCCCTGAGGGGAGGCCTGTGTAGTGCGCTTACATATTTTACTTTGTTTTCTTGTGGATAGTAGGTACTGTTTAAAAGAGCAAAGCTCCTAATATGCTCCCTGCGTGCCTGTTCCTTCACTGGTAGGTTCCCTTCACTGGTAATATGCCTTTTGCTGACACTTTTTGCAGAATACAGTGTGCTGGAATAGGACGATATCCATGAAATCCAAGTGATTTGCCCCTCTAGGTGACGGGCAGTCAGAGGCGAAGGGCCTGGGTCCTCTGGCAGTAATGCCACATCGTGGGTGTGATGTTGGCATGTTTGGGAGTTGTCTTCCGCACTCTAGGGCGATGAATATTGCCCGGTCCTTGTACGTGAAGTAGATATCCTAAGCCCGTATTGGTGTGTCAGTGTTTTCCACGTTTGTTTCGCCTTCTTTCACGGTTAGCCTGGCATTTCCCACACCGCCAAAATTCACACCAAGTGTGTGCACAGGACAGGGCAGCTTTTATTAAAGTGAGGAGGCATTTGTTAAAATGTCAAAGTAGCGGCCTTACGACGAAAGCAAAGCCCACCCCCCATGCCCCTGAGGATCGACACTGCGCCTATGGCCATCACCTGACCCCCCATTAGGGGGGAGGGTGTCATGGAGGACAACGATGGAAGAACCAGTTTGGCATGAAGCATATATTGAAATTATTTTTTACCACGGAGGAATACGTTATATATGCTGTATGTGTACAACAGCCAGTACTCGTAAAAGTGGGACGGCCTGTACAGAATGACAGGCTGCTGTTTTTCCTGCCAAATACCCAGGTATTCCTCTGAGATGCCCCTGCATCAACGATTCGAGCCAGACGGCTGAGGATGTTATATCCGACTGGTGTTTATTACTGCAGGTGAAACTGTCAGTTTTCTCAGTATTGATTGAAGCAGAAATGGGGAAATGAAGAAGATAGCTCCCCCTTCAGGACAGCTTAACTGTGCGTGTGTGTGTGTCTGTGTATGTGTGTGTGAGCGGGTATACCTTACCTTTACATGTACCTTACCTAGATTTTGTTCTCTCAATTTAAAAAACAATCTGTGACTGCAATGAAAAAACTAAAAGTGCAAAATGTATTTTGCTTGGTTACTTATGGTTATGGTTAGAACTGGTAGAGGTTAAGGTCATCAATTAGAGTTTTACCCATTTCCGTATCTGGATTCCTTGACATGCAGCTTTCTAGTCAAAGCACCAGGTAGTTTGTTCTCCAATTCTGTGCTGCATGGTGACCATGGTGACCGCAGTGACCACAGTGCCTTTGCACATGGGGGATTACATCGCTGCCAGCTGTTCTCCAAAGAGGGTGGGTGGATGGAGAGCTCTATACCCTCTCACATAGATGATCAATAGCCCAGGTCCCCGTTTGTGAATGCTAATTTGGCTTTCGCTCCTGGATCGTTAAGTGGTCTCCTGGGTGACAATTAGTACAGCACTGCATTTCAGGGATGTTTCAATGGAACTCTTGATGATCATAGAGGTTGCCATAATGTCAGTTTTTTTCTGTGAGGTTTGCCATGTCATCACCCCGCTTGGAACTCTTTATCCGGAGTTTTTTAACGAACGCTGTTTGCCATTTAGAGGAATTCCACTTTGCCTTATGGGGATGCTCACAGGAACTGTCTGTGTGTCCTTGCTTCCTTCTCCCCTGCTGGAGTCAGTTGTCCTGTCCTAGGGGGGCTGGGATAGAGATGATGTGGGTGTGTCCACTACCAGGCCCCACCCCCTTGCTGTGGAGTGGTCTCCACTGCTGAGTCTGGGTAGAAATGTTTTGGAAGGTTCTGATGGGGTGGGAACTGCACATGCTTGTCAGCCTCTCTCATTGGTATGTTAAGGAGCACCTCAAGGCCCATTCGTCACAGATTTACACCAGGGCATTCCCTTCTTCTCAGGAACCCTGTGGTGGTAATGACGCTGAACTTCTACAGCTTACTGATATGCCAGGACCAGCAGCCCACCTTGGGCCACCGGTGCCACCTGCAGTCCTCCAGCATCAATGTCCTCTTGTGTCAGATGGAGGGAGTGACACTTTTCTCCAACCACCAGGTGGGAAGGCTGGAAGCTTCATCATCATGTCCCTCAAAAAGCTGCAAGACCCTCTTTGTTGAGTAACGACTTCCTGTTTCCTGTTGACTAAAGCAAACTGGAGTGTGGAGTCCCTATCTCTCTCTCTTCCTCCATTTCTCCTGGCATCCATGCCTTGGCTCCCTTTCCCGAAGCGGTCAGAAAAGCCCTCTGGCATCTCTTTGAGTGGAACAGGATGCCAGAGGCTGTGCTGCTCCTGTACTTTCCTGACCTCCCCCACCACACCGCCTGGGGGGTGGGAGGTCACAAAACCCATGGTTGTTGACGAACTTCCACAAAAGCTGAACACTGATGCCCCTGGCTGGGCTCCTATTTGGGGGGGGGGGGGGTTGGCACCGCTGCCCCGCCCCTTTCTGTGCCACCCGCCCCCCCCGCCAAAGTTAATCAAGGTGAAAATGCTTCACCAGCCTCATAATCTGGAGATCTGTCAGTCCTACTGTAACCTAAGTACTCTTGCATTTATAACCAGGGGCTGAACTTGAAGATGCTACATTTATTAGCCATTACGTAGGAATTGTTTAATGTACACGCTGCTCTGATGTGATGTGAGACAAACAAATCCAAGTGAGAGCAAACTCAAGCAAACTTGGGGTTTAACAGGCTCTGATGTGATTACTCTGCCGACCAAGGGATTTTAACCCTAACCCAAAGTGGCACACACAGCCCCTTCACCGCCATACCACCTGCTGCTCCAGGTCTCTCATCTCTCCTGCTTCATTTCCCTGTCTGTTAGTATTGAGTCTTGCTTACTTGTTGAACTCCCCCCCCCCCCACCTCCCTTCCTCTCGGTCCGGTGGGGAGGGGGGTCACCTTCACAGCTGGCAGAGGCACTCCCTGCGTGTCCTTGACTCTGCCCCACCTTACCATCACCCCCCCTTGAGGAGAGCTGGAGATGGATCGACTTTCTGAGAAAAGCAGAGTAGCATGGATCACTTCCGATATTGAAAGTGACACTACTGTCCCGTCCCCCCCCCCGTCCCCCTGCCAACTCCCCCATAACCCGCCACCTCACACCTCCCCACCTCGATGTTTCAGGTATATTGTCTGCAAAAGTAGCACTGGGAGGAGGACCCTGCATGATTTATTATCACCAGCCATTTGGGGACATGTGGGGGGGGGGGGGGGGGTAGTCGGTTGTCAGTTAACAAAAAATGCCCCCTAACTGCTGGGTGATTGGGGGTGATGGTGATAATGATGAAAAAGGGGATGCCCTCTGGCGGGAGGGCTACTTACCCCTCACCTACACCATGGCAGCTGTCTTGAGGTGTTTAGCTGTTTTATGCGAGAACAGAAACTGGTCAACTTTGGTGCAATGCACACACACTTGCATAGACACGCACACATGGACCCACAAGCTCATTGGTAAGCAGGAAGCAGCAGTTAGATGGGGTAGTGACCATTGCGACATACTAGGGTGCCACATTAGCCAGACGGTAAAGTGACCAGAGTTGCCCTGCAAGGCCTAGAGTGAAACAACTAATAGCATCCAGGTCTTTAGGGAATGCGGGGCACTGCATGTAATTGCTGCAGTAATTTCTGCCATCACCAGCAGATGGTAGTGTTGTGCTGAGCTGGGGGGGGGGCGGACATCCTGCTGTCTCGGTAGGATGATGACAAGGGCAGGTGGAGCAGTGCCCAGGACCCTGAGCTGAACAATATCAGCAGACTCTGGGGAGGCGTCCGCAAGGTGCATGGTAGAGCTAACGGAATTAATGCCAATTGACGGGCACCAGGGTCCCAGCACCTGTCCCCTGTCCCACCAAACATCCACCATCCACCACACACCCCTGCCCTCCCCTGTGTACAGCAGGACATGCCGCCTTTGTACTCCGGGGTTTGCAGCGGCATTGCGGAACTTTCCAGGGTCTTCCGGAGCAAGTGAAGGACGACAAGGGGAACGACCAATCAGGCGTGTGGGATCTCACCACCAGTCGCCGACTGTTAACACCTGTACGCTCAACTTGGCTGGCTCATCGGGCAGGACTGGAACATATGGGGGTGGGGGGGCATGCAATCGTCTGTACAGACTTCTGGCACATTTTAAGTGCAGGCTGCAGTTTCGATGTGTGTTTAAATGCTTGTGCAGGGTGTCAGTTATGCCATTCACACTATATTGGGGCTGAGAAACAGTGAACCATGTCATGCTGGTCTGTGTTGCACTCTCCTCCTTTTTTATCCCCCACATTTTCTCTACTCTGTTTTTTTTTTTCATTTTGCTCAGGCGCCTTCCCGCTGGTGTCGGCTCCACTCTGCCATTTGCACATTTTTCAGGGCAAAGACAGGGAGGGAAGATCCCAGGCCTCCCCCCCAGGGGTGTTTCCAGATGCTCTTTAGCCCTCTGCGCCTTTCCATTGCACCTCATCATCTTTATTCCAGTCTTTGGGCAGCTCTGTGCTGATTGGACAACTCCAGCCACACCTCTGCAGGTGGAGGAGGAATACAGTACAATGACTAGTAGGTTGTAGGATGCTTCAGTGAGGAAAGTCCATCAGATAAATAGATGCTGACACAAATTCACCTCCCCCCCACAGCCACTTCCCCTTATCATGTGAAAAATAAAAAAATGTGGCTGAGTGCCTGGGATTTGATGAGATGGTGACAATCACCTCTAGCACCCCCTATAGGTACCCCTATGCCAGATACCAGGGGCACTTTTCATACACAGTGTAGAGATGATGATGATGATCATCATCGGGGTATGAAATGAACTCCCTAAAACGGAACAGCCCTAACCTGCCTCAGTGTGTCGCACAACCAGGTAATTTTGTGCCGATATGCTGCCCAAACCTCACTTTTGGGAACGGGCTAATTCACCCAGTCATCATCCTGAATCAGCTTCAGGCAGCTCTGGTCTTCAGGTCGAGCTTGATGGCTTGATGGCATGGTCAGCCAGATCGGTCAGGAGATGAAAAGGAGAGCACAGCACCCCTTATCTGCCAGTATGGGGAGAAGATGTGGAGCTGGTGTTGAACTCCGACTCACAGCCCAGGACTGGGGTTATATTATATAAACAAACCTGAAGGATCTGCCTGATCTACTGCGTTCGACTATGACAACACTGACGTGGCTGCGGTCCTCTCAGTCTTAGGTGTGCCCCATGTCGAAGCACCAGTGTTTCCTAGTTTTTTTTGGGGGGGGGGACAGGTTTCAGCAGAGACGGCATTTTTGACATGTCCACTTCCCTGTAATTGTTGTTACAAACAATGGGGGGCCCAGCCCAGTGTCCATGGGGGCCGATCGCAGCCTCCTGCCCTCACCGGTGTGGTTGATGGTACCTAAAAGGACAGACACTTACAGAGACGATAAAAGATCTTCGGAGTGATCCCCCGCCCTTTCTCAGTTACACTCTTTTTAACAGTCTCTCCCTCTTTCCGCAGAGCACTGCAGCAAATCCGCCAGCCTCCGTTACCTAGGAAACCCCTCGTGCTGCCCCCCCCCCCTCGCACTCAGGCTCCCCCACCACACCCCCCGCACCCTGCTGGAGTGCTGAAACACAATGAGAAACCACCAGAAAAGGAGCATTAAGTATGTGCTGGGTGAATTCCACCAGCAAAGTCACATGCCAAGGTGGCGGGGGTTTGGGGCAGGAGGGGGAGGGAGGGGTTATGCAGATTCAGGGTTTATCTATTCATTTCGGAGCGTGACGGACGTGTGCGGAGCATGTGAGGAACGTGCCACAGGCAGCTTTATTGTGCGTGTGTGCGGGGGGGAAGGGGGTGGGTATTAGGGCTGGGCCCCCGCACAGTTATTCATTAGGGAACCAGTGTATAATTCCTGCCCAAATCCACACCTCGGGGGCCAGCCAGGGCCCCCAGGGACCTCTGGTGGCATATGGGGCCCCATGTTAATGACAGCAAGTGTCAGGCAGGCACACCCTGAGGGGGTTGGGGGGCCACGCCGATGTGATTAAACCCATGTTTGGTGACAATTAAGTACCCTTCGAGTAGCGTGCCTCAGGCGGCGTGGAGGGTTCAGGTGGCAGTCCCAGGCCTAACCCCCCCCCAGAATTAATCATGTTCCAATCAAACGTGGGGCCAGTGTTCCCCCATCCCTCTTTATTGCAGGCGCCACACTGTCCCCAATCAATCAGCCTCAGCCTGCATTATTCTCCTTATTTATTTATTTTGCACGTCAAACAAAAAGCTCTCAGATTCCGTGTGTCTGTCTGTGCCGCTAACAGAGCATTCCGAACCCCCATATCCCAATTCTGCCTATCCTCTCTGCGTATCTGCGTGTGTGTGTGTGTGTGTCTGTGCATGTAAGGCTTGTCAGCAGGGTATGGTTTTCTACCTTC
>JAODKE010000088.1:14143796-14160000 GCA_026779605.1 Mormyrus hasselquistii
CTGGAGGCCTGCAGGGGGCGAAGACAAACGAAAAGTCAACACATGCCCCGCCACCCCCGCCCCCCGCCCCGGGCGGGGGGGGGGGGGGGGGGGGGGGGAGCCTGACGTCACGGCACTGCCGGCAGGCCGTATGACGAAGCATGAGGTCATTCCTCCCAGCTGTCCGTCTCGCATCCTTTTCACAGATCTGCATCGTGATTGGCTGCCGTGGTCATGTGATCTGGGGAGGATCTGCAAGCTTTGGGATGGGGCGGGAATATCATGAGGGAAGTCATGACGATTCCCCATCTTAAATTAAAACATCCACAGGAGACATTGTGACCAATCTTAAGGAATCCCTGGAGGTGTGTGTGGATGGACATGAGGTAGGCAGCCGTGGTGGTAGAAAGGTGTAGGATCTAGGGATTTGAACTGCATTCCAGCCCAGCACCCCAGCTAAGACACTTCTGGAAAAATAAGAAGAGGATCAATGGCTCATTTATTAGTGATCCCAAAAGTGACCTATAGTTGAGTTTAAAGAATCATAGTCACAGAGTACTCAGGTGGTTGGTTGAAACAAAATCTTGGTCTGGATTTGTACTTTCTGGACCTGAACTTTCCATCTCTGCCTGTCAGAAATAAATGATATTGATGCATACTTGTTTTGATTTGCGTAATGCTGGCTATTTGTGGCTTAATTTAGAATGTTATATTAACTCCAGTGTTTCCTCCATTCATGCACCCTGCTAATGGATAACTACTCTTCAAATCGACGTTTCTGGTGGCGAAAACTGTTTCAGACAAGCTGAGTTCTTTTCTCTAAGCACAGCGGCTCCAATCTGGAGAGAGCAGAGATTTCTCTTTGTTTATACCTTTGGCTCACCAGCCTAGAGACTTTGTGGCTTCTGTATTCTCACATCGACATCACGGTTCCCATTTAAAGCAAACATTTTAAGATCCTTTGTTTCAGACAGATGGAGTAATCACATTTCGTTAAGTGTGTCCCCATTGGGCTTCCACACTCCTGAACTTTGCAGATTTTTTTCCAGCCCGTTAGTGGCACCTCTCTGCAGCCCTCAGCCCCCGCCTGATCATGCAGCAGATGTTGTGAGAGATCCGCCCCTGCATTTTATCACATCTTAATTACACTAGATGTTTGGGAGGGAGGAGGAGGAGGGAGAGGTGTTCTGTGTGTAGGAGTTATTTTCCAGAAGTGGCCAGCCTATGTAAATGAGTATATTTTGTGAGGAGGAAGTTGCAGTTAGTGGCTAGGAGTTTGGTGACTCATGGTGTGTCTACGTACTTTTATGATTGGGTGGCTCCAGCCCCGCCCCCTGTCACGATATGAATGTCACAGAGAATGGCATGTGGCTGCTTAAATATGGGAATGCTGACAATTTTTGTGTTTTTCTCCCCCTTTTCTTTACAGTTCTGGATAGGTTTTCTGGGTTCTGGCCTCACTTTCCTCTTTCCAGACATCCCTCCATGCAACCAGAACCGGCAGTGGGATGTTCTGGACCTTTAGCTTTGTCTGTCACACCTTATGGTGAATGATGTGCTGTCTGGATGGCAGTGGGTGGAGCCAGAGGAGGGGCTTCTGTGCTGGTACCAGCTCTGGCCTGTAAAGGGCCACCCTAGTAGGTGTTTTTACATCAAATCATTACGAATGCTGACATGCCTCCCAGTAACCAAGGCTTCAGCCTCAGCATCCCCCCCCAAAAGACAAGAAGTTATGTTCTTTGGATTTGTTTTTTATGACACCCCAAACCTCCATTGCATGAAAAAAGACGGTGATCTTTTCCTCTGAGCCTGTTACATTTCTGATGCTTATTCAGAAATCTGTGTTCTGCCTCCTGCCAAGGCTCCAGTCTCTCTCACGACCATCACTCTCAGATACGATTAGACACTGGTAGCTCCCCCCCACCAGGATGCAGTTCTTGTTTCATTGATTGCTTGCGAGCCGAGGAGGTGGGCCAGTCGTCCACATGCCCTGCTTCTTCATGGTTGTTTCTCCCTCGCTTCTTCTCTCGTCCTTAATTAGCCTGGATTCGGAGTCACCCATCTCACTGGTGGCCTGAACGCTGCATGGAGCCGGGAATTCTGGGGTTTAGTGTCAAAACTAGTGCGAGGCACTAAGGAGGCCATCCGCTCGGGCGATCACAAGGAAAAGGGCTGCCATGTTTCGTAGTGTTTTCCAGAATAAAGCATGCTTCCGGAAGTTTCTGTTCACTCTTTGTGTTGATGCACCGTTTCACCCGTTCTGGTTTTGATCCCTGATGTTTTATTGAAGGCACAATTCAATCGAGAGGAATTTGAAAAGGAGGGTGCCCTGGGGGTGGGCAGGCAGGCGGCGGTCGAGTGGGGGGAGCATCAGTCATGTATTATAAAAAATAAGGAATTGGAAGCAGGGAGATTAAGCTGCAGGGGTTATCTGCGATTTCATTCATGAATTTTATTCTCTCCGATGTTCCGCAAAGAGAAATGAAATTGAAAAAGTGACAGTGAGAGGCAGAGGTAAATGTCTTAAAGATGGACGGAATTGGAAGGTGAGGGCGGGGGCATGAAGACAGAGCTACGAAGCAAGCTGGAGCTGTAGACCCTCTGTCTGTGTCACGAGAGGCAGGCGTAGGATCATCTGTGATTGAGGTGTATGACTGAGGGGTGCCCTCCTGCTCCTCTAGCTCTACTGGGGCGGGGGGGGTCCCGAGGCATTCTCCTGATTGACATCCAAGAGAGACTAAGGTGGCGAAACCTTCACATCTTTGCAGGACACAAGCGAGCCCTTTAACTGCGGGATCACAGCGACACATAACCTCCAGGAATTCTATACATGTGTTTCTCATAATTGCCTTTGCCCTCTTGGGGGTATTGGGAAGTATTTGGCTTCCCTCTGGTGTGAAGATGCACCATCCCATATAGCTCCCCAAACTCCTCTTCCTGCCCAAAGTGAGATATCAGTAAGCACTGTGCTCCACTAGAGCTTTCTTCAGTAGGTCCTAAATGTTGTTGACTCAGTACCATGGCACCGAGCCTGATTGGCCCATATTAAATTGATTCACCAGTGGAATGAAAGTTTAATGATTCGCCTTCCCTTCAGGACCCACTGCAATCGATGCTGGTTATTTTTCTCAGCTAGTTCTGGTCAATTAAATTTGATCCCGTTGGCTTCCTGAAGGCAGCCATGCTTGTGTGAAGCCTTCAATCCATCCCCATCCTGACTTCTGAGGCAAATGGCATCTCCTTTTATTTTAATGCAACTCTTTATTGCATTGGTTTTAAATCGAAAGGTTCGTGGGTGACTCTGAAGATAACACATGGTCTGCTATAGTAATGGGAAGAAAGCCACCTTGATCTGGATTGAAACTGAGGAAATCAGAATGGATTCCAGAGTCCAGAGGAGGGTGTTGTTGCTTCGGATGAAGAATTAAAGGGGTGCATTTAATGAGGTTTTGTTCCCAATTAGAACCAGAGCCAGTGTTAAGGCCCAGAGGCCATCCCTTTAATTTCTGGGCTTTACTGGCGCCGTGGGCTTCGCCTCAATTTAGCAGCTGGATTTACACACATCTTGAGTTTTTAAAGCATTATGCTTTTTGGGAAATTAAGTAAACAGGAGACTGATTGATGATGAAGATCAAAGCTGCTCCTATCATTAGCCCAGAACCCTTGGGTTGGAGCTGTCATGTTAGGCTTGACTCAGCCCCCCCACTGGAAAGAAGGGATCCCCCTGAGGAATGGTTAAATGTATTGGAGGTCGAGACTAAGTTTAAGCTAAGCAGGAAGTCAAAAAATTAAAGGTGCTGTCAAATCTTCTGCTAAGGATGTCATTTCCTGTTGGAGGCCATACGCATCTCTCCAGTGACATGACAGTTAAACCTTGTCAGTTGTAAGGAGCATTGATCCATGCACTCACCCATGCATCAATGCATCCAGTCCTCCAATCTGTTGCGTACTGCTTATCTACTTAGTCCCACGCTGAGCGGCTCTCTGTGTGCCGCTATTAATCACACCTGCGGTGAAAGTCAGCGTGTTGGGAAGTTCAAGACTGCCGGTTTTTCCGCGGGACGCAGAATGGATTTCCGGATCGTTTTGATGGACTTCAGCTGCATATGCAAAGAAAGTCCAAGGTCTACCGGGCCTTGGTGTCTGGAGTGGGCTGTAAGAGAACACAGCTTGGGTCGGGACCGGCCTCGCCCCTCACAGCACTTTCTGAAGCCAGTGAGATCCTGTCCAAGATGGTTGGGGTGTTTCAAGTCATTTATATTCCGTCTCGCCAAGGTCCTCACATCGGAAAAGTGCCTAACAGACAGGGGAACGTTTGTGGGTCATGAGTGGAGCTCAGATAGCAACCCAATTGATTGGAGGAGAGCTCCACCTTGCTTGGTTAACAAGACCGCCCCTGGTCGACAGATGCCTCATAAGAAATGCATTCCAGGCCTCTAATCTGGTTTGGGGACTGTGCAGAAGCACAGAGCTGTGCATTTAAGAGCAGGAAGCACTTCCCGTGTCCATAAATGTATTACTCAGAATTCCAGATGATTCTTTAAAGATTTTTTATTTCCCACTGGAAATGCTCTCAATTGTTTGTGCATTTCAGACCATGCTTGCTTATTATTTTTATTTTTTTTTTAAAAAAGGGATTTATTTTTATGATAATATTAAGTTCACCAGTTCCTGTTGCAGTTTATGCTACTTTTAAACTGAGTAAAACGGTTGCATTAAAAAATTTTATCCACTACTGCAGTTTTGTGGGAAATGCTTGATTTCAGGGGTATTTGATATGTTCCCTGCTACACGCACATGCTAATTTATTTTATTTTACAACCAGGCACATATCATTAAGTGTCTGTTTAATGGTCTGTTTTATTAGGTCTGTGTAATATTTTTGGGCCAACAGTTTTTGAATCAGACCACAGTGCTAGAAATTAAAGAAAATAATTAGGACAGATTTATTGTCTGAGATAAAAAGTTATCAGAGAGGAACAAGACATTATACAATCTAATTTACCATGGACTTGTTTTTTTTAAATGTTTTTGACGAGTTTCCAAGGGGCCCTGATGAAAAGGGAAAATGATTTTTTCAAGAGATCAGCAGATTTACTACGTATTCGTTTTAGACAGTTACTTGAATGTGTGACTTTTTGATAAGAGTTACTCCAAGTTCAGTTTCATTGAGTCATACAGTCTGTAAATGTTCTTTTTTTATGCTGCTGATGCCATTTGTTGTACATCTCTTCTTTCTGTTTTTCTCTTATTCCCCCTGCTTTGATATTGAGTGAGCATCCATCTCCTTCCGCAGGCTTTTTTTCTCAGGGTTGGAGACACTAGGGGAAATCTGATGGAGATGGTGGCCACCCAGATAAGTTCACACCTCCAAAGCAGGACACTGGTCTCTCCTTGTATATCATCATAATGTCCATAACCATTAGAGGACATTTTCCTATTATGTGAAATATTTAAAACTTTGTAATTTTACGCAATATTATACCATCCATCAATTTTCAGTAACTGCTTGCCCTATTCAGGGGGTCCACAGCTTATGAACACACAAGGTAGGGAACAGCCCAGGATGGATCACCAGCCCATCACAGGGTACACTCACACACCATTCATTAACTACAATTAGTCTCATCATGGTTTTGGACTGGGGGGGGAGAACCAGAGTACCTAGAGGAAACCCATGATGACATGGGAAGAACATGCACCACCATGCCAATGCACACAGTGGATCAGAAGTTCCAAATTATTCCATCTGTTTCAATTATGTAAATTGTTATTTATTGATTAAATTAAGTGAAAGAGTATTTTAGATTCCACGACCTTGCATCGGACAAGTAGGGATGGAAAATGTATTAGTGTAGTAAGACTGACTTGTGCATTGTGCTGTTAGCTTAGTGTTCCTCATTGTTCACACGTGAAGGAGGCAAGCCACAGTGCTATTCGTTTTCATTATTTGTTTTATTTTTTTGTTTGGTGAGAGGAGTTTACCAGGAAGCATGTCTGGGAGTTCCTCGACTCCTTCACCTCAGTACTTAAGGAGAATTTTCATAACTAGTTATCATTTCTAGAGGCTGTTTAAGATGTACTGTAAGCTTCGGGACCCTGCGACGGACAGAGAGTAGGAAAGCTACTGAGAATCCCTTTGGTCCGAAGGGTGAGAGCCAGGACACAGTAGGGATTAGATGATGAAAAGCAGTTTATCATGGGCTGGGAGGCAGTAAACATCACACAAAGACGAAACAGCAGGATCACAGACTTGTAGCTCAGGCCAGGAATTGTGTGCGTCTAACCAGAAGTCAGGAATATTATGCATTGTTATACTGATACACCTTACTTGGTTTTTGCTCCCTCCCCCCACATTCAGCTGGGTCCCTCCTGATGGGGATAGTTGATGGAGGCCCCAGGGCCTGGGATACAGCCTTTAGTGAGTCGGATTTCTCATGGTGAAAGGTGTAATCTGCTCTTTGTTGCTCGGTCAGCTAACTGGCTGTAACTGGCGCATCTTGTAAATGTGTCATTAACAACATTTCGGCAGCGGAAGGGAGAGCATGCCGTTGGGGGAGGTTCGCGGCCTGCAGTCTTGGCACGAAATTGAAGGCAGTCATAAAAAAGGAGCCCGCGGCCAGGAAGGGCGTAAACGTAAAGTTTGCCCTTGCACTTAATCTTTTTAAAATGAAACCTATCCTCTTTCATTCCCTTGTTCACCGTGCATGCGGAAAACGCTGCATGTTTTCTAGCAGACCAGTGACAGAAGGATTGCAATCTTTGACAAAATGAAACTTAGGGGGTAATGGGCTACAAAGCTAATTACCATCCGTGTGACAAAGATTTTGGCCACTAATTATGACTTCATTACTTGTAAGTGTTTATTTTTGACAGGTTAACGGATGAGGGTCCGAAGCCCCCCATCACCTTGCCACTCTGCCATAGAATTTAATGACGTTTGAATATTCTGAGCTAGTCGTAATTTATCGAGCATTTTTGTGTTCTGGTTACTTTTCGTGCACCTGTTGAACCCCTATCGCTGCCCCCCCCCCCCAATTGCCTTTAATAGTCTGACCTGTGTAGTAATTGCTTTGTATTCCCCTTTAATGCATTTTTTGCATTAAAACCTGCAGATAAAATAGGCAGTGCCAAACTAAGGTCATGTGATTTTATATCAACCTCAGAACCAACAGATGACCCCTGTGGAAGAACTGATACATAATCATAGCCTACATAATAATTTCAGTGCAACATAGCTGCTGTAAGCTATATCGGGTTACTTATCACACCTGTGTCGATTTCCCTCTGAATTCCTTTCATTTTTAATTTATTTAGGATCTCTTTGGGCTCAATTAAAGAATCGTTGACCTTAAAGATACAGTAATTCAACAGATGTCTCCATTAGATTTCATTAAATAATCATCGAGAATTTATTTCAGTAGGGAGGTACATTGTAGATCCTTTTAATAGCCAAGGATACTGGGACTTTTTTTCCATGAGCTCTAAATCGGCTTAAGTCTTGAAATGGCACCAGCCTTCCCAGTGGATCAATAGGCTAGATCCCGTCTACCTTTATGTTGTATCCCTGGGTAGGGGGGGAAGTAGCCACATGTTTAGCCAGACGATCTGCAGACCAACTCCCGCATCTGTTTCCTGATCTGTGATGTGCATGGATGTGCCCAAGCAGATTTGCACTCACTGGGCCATGATGCACATCATCCCTGGCTTGTCTGATCACAGACTCCTGTATTTTTATCCAGCAGTTCTTCTTTTATCAGCGTCACATGAAGTGTGGGAACGAGGTGCTTCGGGTCTCCCGAGTCTCCCGCACCACAGGAGCGAACTGCATGGCTGTCGTGGCAGCTGCCACGCTGCTGAGATGCAGGGGATTGTTAATGAGTGCAGAGAGTGTAAGTGTCCAGTAGCAAGGTGTTCAGAGATGGCTTCTCCATGTTATTTGAGCAATAGGGAACAAACGTTTTGTATGTGCCAAGGCAAAATGTAAATGCTACAAGCCATGGGACTGACTGAGGAAAGGGTCTCATTTTTTCTCTGAGGGCGGTGCTGGCCCAGAAGCTGGTTGTGCGGCATACTCTGTTGCTTCCCCCTCCCTTTGGCTGATTGCCCACTCTGCGGAGGGAATCAGAGGATCCTGCCATAGCTCTCATTCCCGTCTTCCCCCACCTCCCGGGTTTCCTCTCTCGCGTGGAGAGCCCGGGGATGCCGTCAGCGTGGCCTGCATTATTCATGACCCCCCCCCCCCCCCCCATGTCTCACACACTCGCCACTGTCTCCCCATAGCCACGGCAGTGACTGCCGTCCACTCCTTCTCCTCCCCTTCCTCCTCCTCGGCTGTCTCATAAATTATTCATCCCCAGTCTGTTCCAGGAGCTTGGGAGGGGCAAGGGAGAGCACAGCTCGGGAGGATGGGGAAAGAGGAGGACAGAGATGGAGGGAGAGGCGAGGTGTGAGGGGAAAGAGCGGAGAACAAAAGCTTGCAGCTGGCCCCTGTTTTCTTTCAAGAAGCTGACTCATTACCATACACGTTAACTCCTTCCACCGGGGCCAAGACAGGCACATGGGTTCATTTATACTGTCGTACCTCTGCCTCGTGGTTGTGGTAAAAAGGACAAAAATGCGATTGGGAACCAAAGTCAGCTTGCGCCATGTTCTTCTTTGTTTGGTGTTCCACCTTAGTTGTTTGAGGAGGGTTCTGTGAACACCATGGACACCCTTCAGCAGCCGAAATCAGTGTTCACTAGTACGGCCGATGAGGAGCCTCATAAAATATATCATGTGATTTGCGCCAGCTATTTCAAACTGAAGTAACAAATGAATGCACCCAACTGTACAATGAAATTTTACCTAATTATAAATTAGAGCATAATAACAGCTATTTATATGTTCAGAAGTTATTTAGATCTCTGTTATTCTTCTGAATTAATGATCTGATCAACTATTACTGCAGGCTTTTATTTCTTCAACATTGTTCTGTGAGAACACTCAATATATACAATTTGTATAAAAAAAAACTTCATTATTGACTGGAAAAAACAGCTGCAATTCCCTGACATTGTGTGGCCATCATTCATCTTCTGCTGTTTGTTGGCATTTTGTAATTGGATACCTGTATAATTTATTGATTGACGTCTGCAGATCTCATCAGTGTGCCTGGTCCTCATAACCGCTGTTCCTGTGAGTCGCCCGTGGCAGAAATTGACAAAAATGATTACTTTCCGCTTCTGTTTCTTAAATCTGGTATAGATTCATAATGCCTAAGTGTAAAAGTGCACCCTGATTGCTTTGCAGTGTTTTCTTTAAACACAGAATTGCTGCCACTTCCAAGCATCCCCTGGCACGTTTTTTGTTTCACACAACTGTGTGACAGGCCTCTGGGATGATATAATATCTGCCATTATTTCTGTTGGAATCAGTCTGAGAAGGACAGTCATTCCTGATGGACAGCTTCGACACGCTGGTTTCACAAATTGAGGTCAGACAGGGCTTCACCTCTCGCATCTATCTGCGGATGCCACCCCACCAAGTCGCAGATTGACGAGGGACGCCCCGTAGTCGGAATGCTGACAGTGACAGCCCACGGTTATTCTGTCACTGCTCGACAGATGGTTCCGGAATGTCAGTCACAACAGCTCTGCAGGCATGTCAGTGACCTCTGGTTGGGGCGCTTGCCTTTTGCCTTCGGTGTAAAGTGGGATTTTAGAATCTGGCGTCCTCCATTGGATTTGCTATTCTGGTTTCCAGCTTTGTCAGCTCTGGACGGTACTATGAGCACCTAGAATGTTCTCAGCAGCCATTGTCAGAGTGTCACAAGCATGGCTGAGTTCAGTCGTAACTTATTAAAGGATAAACACTCTTTTGTGGAATTAAGAAGGGGTTTAGGAGTTTTGTAGGTCTGTTACAGGATTAGCTGTTCCATCAGCTATCAACTTTGTCTTCTGCTAAAGAATAGACTGTGGCTTTATGAGAACTCAAGAATGAACCCCCATTAAGGTTGACATGAAAGATACAAATTGTGTGGGAGAAACCCTTTGATCGACTACGTTAAAAGCAACATCTGATATTAGATCTGATTAGCAAAACATAGGAGTTGCTTTCTTGAAGGAGGGACACTTTTTATCTACATAAGGAAAGTAATGACAGAGAAGAAGACTACAGAACTATACAATAATGCAATGATATCCAACATGAGATTTTCTTTGGGCATGATGGTGCTGGGGGCACCACTGTTGACTCACCTCCAGAGTTGGGGGGCTTGATTCCAGCACTTGTCCTGGTTATGAGGGGTTGGCATGTTCTCCTCGTGTGGTATTGGGTTTCCTCCGGGTACTCTACTTTCCTCTCACAGACAAAAAATATGTGCATTGTAGCAACTCTCAGTTGCCCATAGTGTGTGTTTGAAGGGGTAAATACGTGTGTGACTACTCTGCAATGGATTGGCATCTCATTTTGATGTTACGTTTGCTAGTGTCTTGTGTTTCCTGGGATTAGCTCTATGATCACTGTGACCCTGCACTGGTTAAGTGTTTGGAAGTCAAACGAAGGGCAGTGTTTTACAACCTTCTCTGCTCTCAGACTTCCCATTCCGTGAGCGTCCATCCTCTAAGATCTGCCCCCAGGTACAAATTTCCATCTCGGGATTTACTTCAGGACAGGAACTGTCAGTTTGCAGCTCAGCACACTTTTGGGCCTCTGGGTTTTCACATAGACAGCTCCCTTGGAGTGCTAACTTTAAGAGTGAACGTCTTCATTTCTGGCTCGTTAAACTGATGCATCTCTAATGAAGTCTTCATTCTGGTTTAATGCACACCTCGGGATGAAAAGAACTTACAGTGTATGTATGGTACAGTTAGGGACCTCTCATTTTCAGGTCATCTTCTAACAGTTCAGTAAACTTGGCCCTTTGGGTTTGTGGCAAGGGGGACTCCCAAGGAGTCTTCATTATGCATGTGTGGATTCCCATTTTGAGAAAGAAAGTTTTTTTATAGCCCAGTTACTAGGGTAAGATTCTACTGCAGCTGATGGTAGGATTAGTGATTGCAATCTATGTTGAAGGTAAAAACTACAGCAGTTCATTTGTGCCATATAGAACTAACCTAGGAGCATGTTTTATAAAGAAGGTATTTGTTTCAACATTCAGAATACGTTAGTCATATGGAGTCAGAAAACAATAAAAAAAGAGATATACAGCTTCAGTACTGTTTCAGGTGGTGTGTCTTGAGTGCTTCTGTAACTGACCATGATAAGCACTTAGAAGATGGATGGGTGGATTTCTAGAACATTCCAGAACGTTCCCCCACAGCGCTGTACATTTGTGTCTCTCATTTTGGTGCATCTTGACATGTCTTTCGATGGCACGAGGCACTATGGGCTGGAGGAGGCCCCGTGGATGGAGCTGTAGCAATGTTCAGACGCCTCTATAAACATATTCGATTTGTATGCTAAGGCGTCTCCCAGGAAATCGAGTGTGAACTGTAATAAACAGGCTCTGAATGAGATCGATCCCCACTCAGCACAGAGGCCGGAAGTTACCGGGGAGGTGAGCTGCTTCTGAGTTAGCGCTGTATGGCTGGAAGGGGGTATTGGACTCTTTCGTAATTATGGAACTTCCTAATTAGCACAAGGAAGGAGGGGGCTGTGGCTGTGACCGTCTGCCACCTTGCTGCTCCCCCCTCCACCCTCCCAATCCCACCCCATTTTTTCCACCGACTCGTGGCTGTAGGTAGCCTTCTCGCCCAAGCTTAGCCAATTAGCGTCTTTAGAGCTGTCACTCTGACGTCTGTTCAGCTGCATGCTGCACTTCTCCGCAATACTGTTTTCCTGCTGTTTCTCTTCAACATGCAGCTTGAAGTGCAGGGTCTCTGTTTCTTCCAAACAGCAACCAGTTCAAATACCATGAACTATGAATCGTGTTTCGTTGGTAACAGGATTGGCACAACTGATCCCGTCTTGGAGAGCCTCATGGACGCTGATAGTGGCGGCCATTATCTGGGCTCCTGACCGCTTCTGCCTGCTGGTAAATGTGAGATGGATAGATAGACAGTAGAACCACATGTGCTTATTGAGATATTCAGGTCACTCATTGTCATGCTTCAGACACTTTGCCTGTTATTCCGCTTTATTTTTTTTATCTCAGCCGATTACAGCTTTTTCGATTTTGTGGGCGATTCTAGGATTTAATAACATGGGGGACATAAGAGGGGTTATAATTCATAAAGAGGGGCCAACCAGGGAAGGGGCACTCTGGGGGCCAATCAGCTGTACCCCTGTGGCCCCGCCCCTTTTTTGCAAGTCAGCCCTTCCTCGTCAGGTCTTCCTCTGCGTGAATCCTGCTGGGATTCGAATCTGCACTTTTGTGACAGGAAATCAGCATGGGGTTGATCTGCAGTCCCTCCTGCTACATGTAGAGACTGGCAGCGCATTAAAACGGGATTAAAACGCAAAGAGGCTCAGCTATGCTAAAATATTGATGAGAGAATCACCAACATGTTTTGTAGGCAGTTATGTTGAGGGTATGAAGGTTTGTATTATATTTATTATTTTTTTTAAGAACCCTGGAGCTGTGAAAAAAACCGGAGACACCACTCTCCGCTAGCAGAGAAAAAAAAAAGACAAAACTGTTCTGTCAGCAGCTTCTGGAGAACATCAACAAAGCGGGTCAAACCAGTGTCTCTGTGCCCGCTGATTGACAGCAATTATCATTTGCAAACAGCTAATAACCTTTGGGCTCTCAAACTCTGCTGCTACTGAACTTTTAATCTTCACAGATAGATACCAACAAAGCCACTTTGGCAGGACTTGGAATTGATGCACTGGTGGTCCGAGCATGAAATCAGGGGCTCTGGAACACCACTTCCAGTTCCATCTGATAGCATCTCACAATCAGGATGGAGGAAGAGGAGGTGGAGAGGGAGAGAAAGGCCATAAAGGAAGGATAAAGGACATTCTAAATTAGAATATAGAAAGTTACTGTTAGCTGCAATCTTTTCCTACAAAACCGGATTTTTGATTCTTTGCTGAGGGGAGGCAGGACCTGTAGCTAACTACTCCTGAAGGGGGTTAGACTGGATGGACAAAGAGGACTGAAGATGGTCCTCTAAGCACCTTTACCTAAGAAGAAAGTGCACACACACATTACTGAAGGGCAGTAGCTCTCCTTGTGTAGGAAAATAATTGAAAACTTCAGGTGGAGATTATATGGATGAATACATTAGACTGTTGTCTTGATAAGTCTCACTCCGGCTGTGTTCTGATTCCTTCATGAGTAGGTTTCCACGCCCCTGTCATGGCGAGTCTAGGAGACGATGCAACGCCTCGGTGACCCTCCCCTGCCCAGTCAAGCCTGGAGTCGCCTACATAGTTGGGCATGGTATCACACTATGTAACTGCTAACACTTAAAGAAAGGAAAGCACATCTCTACCGAGTGAACCGTGGTCTTTTGTGGTGGGAGACGAGCGATTTACACCTAAAGAATCAGCAATGACAGGCAAGCATGCTGGATTTCCTCGCATGTAAAGTACATCCTGAATTTATTTTTTCATTATACAGTATACATTATATGCTTATATGCATTATGGGTTTTTTGGTACAAGAATTCCCTCTGCCCTTGAGGTCCATCATGGATCAGCAGCGATATGGAGATTATCGGCTACTCTCCACAAGGCTCGGTGTGAGACAATAACCCATGATGGTCCCAGAACGTACCCCGACTTCGGCTGCCCTTAGTCATCACCACAAATACGCTTGTTGGGAACAGTGTCTGCTGTCTTCCTGGGGGGGTTATTACACAGCTGGGGGGTTTACAGACCACTAAAGGATACCCAGCGAACATGAGGCGGCATGTCTGCATGGGCTTGAGGATCCCGGTGCCGCTGGGTCGTGAGCGAAGGGCAGTCGTGCGGACCTGAGCACCCGGCCTGGCCGGATTCTCCGCTGGCCACCCTGCTCCGGCTCGCTGCCAATTAGACATAGAGTCCGTGACAGGCCTCCCCCGGCACCCCGGAGCCTCCTTTCCGGGCTGTGAGCTCCTGGATTAATTGGCACATGCTTCCCTCACGCAGAGGGGCAGGGCGTGGGGAACAGCCATTAATGTCACATCCTTCAGTACTACATCGCTGACTTATGTAATTGTGTCTAACCACAGTAATGTAATATTTCTTAGCTGCTTTAACATTTCTGGGGAACAGTGACCTTATCCTTTGAAAAAAGATTCTTCTGCTTTTTTTATTACTTTTCTTATCAGAGCTATCCCCCAGAGAGTGGATAAATCTCAGATTTTGATTAGTGTCTTTTTTATTCTATATACATTTTATGTATATGTATAAGATATTTTTATTTATTTGTCAGTTATATCTAACACTGCCTTTGTTTGAGTTGTGTGATGTTCTATTACCATGTCCTGGATTTACAGTCAAGTAATTCAGCCTGATCTGTAATCCTGCTCCAGTCTATTGGTCCTTCTCAGGTCTGTGTTCCTGCTCCGATCTGTGGTCTTGCTCCAGTCTTTGATCCTGATCCAGTCTGTAATCCTGCTCCAGTCTTTGATCCTGCTCCAGTCTGTGATCCTGCTCCAGTCTGTGGTCCAGCTCAAGTCTGTGGTCTTTGCTTGCACCTCAGTGATCACCATTGCTTTTTGCATGTAGGGCTTAACATCTTATTGGCATCATCAGCACCTAGTGTTCAGATCAGGATTTAGGATGTTTGCGTTTTACTCCTGTGTTTTTTTTTGTCATTGGCTTTGAAGGTTTGGGTTCCGGGTTCCATGGTTCTGAATGGGGTGATGTGTCTATGAGGGCCTGAGCATCCCAGCAGCAAGGCGGAAAAGAGACCAAGATAAGCAAGTAGAAGATGGATGGATGGAAGGATGGATGTTTTACGTTGGTTACATGTACTTAAATGTCAGCATTTTATGACCAGTATATAGAACTGATTAACTCCAGAATGGTCATATGAATCCAGTTACTTAAAGATGCTTTTCAATTGTTGCATCAAGCTGAGAGCTGATTCACACTCGTTCTATTTTTTTTCCAAATCATTAGACAGTGTGCCACACTCATGTTTGCACCTTGTAAATCTGAATATATGCACCACCAATGGTGATGAATCACCTTAGTGTGTCAGTGTTTTTGTGTTAATCGATGGTGGGGTTACAGTGAAATCAGACAGCAGTGACCTCAGAGTAAGCGATTTGGAGTGTTTTCACTAAAAGCCATTCTTGGTTTTCCAGAGCAAAGTAGTTTTACTTTGCTTCTCTTTGTTGTGATGCTTGCAGTGTTAGAACATTACCAGCAAGGTCACAGAGAAGATCAGGGGAAAATAATTCGATTTTACTAAAAACCTTTTTCTTCATGCCAGGAATAGTAACATCTGGGCGATTTATGGTATATATATGCATAAAAGCTATAAAGGGTGGAATTTGCTGGAATGAGGATCATCTCAGCCAACGATGACTTTGAATTATGTTCACCTGGAGGGCACAGGGAGTAGCGATTGGTTTGATTAGCACAGCGTTCAGAACTCACCATCATTAAATGGACAGTCTATGCATGGATGTAACAGGCAGTACAGAGTCAGCAATAACGTAGTACAGTATAATAGCATGACAAGTGTAAACTTGTAATTACTGGGGAGAGGGGTGGCCTCCTTAATCTGAGGGATTATTTAGGATTTCTCTTCCCATGTCTGCTGTCTGTGGGAGTAATAGGCTCCCTGTCATAGTCTTTGGACCGAAGTGGATCACAAATCTGTAAATCCCTCATTGGTGGTTCTGAGTCCTTGATATTCGACCTGCCGGTGGTGAAGAGCCCAGCCAGGACTCTCTCCGACCTCTGTTTCTGCGCCCGTGCACATTGATTGCCTAGTGGACATTTTGAACTCTTCAAAGACAGCTTTTGCTGGTACCACTTGCACCTCCACCCCTTCACAGCCCTAGTGGGGAAGGTGGTGGGAGGTGTAATGTGAGGGTGATAGAGAATCCATTTGTGCCACCGGCTCTCCTTGCAGCGGTCCTGAGGATAATATCAGCAATGGGTTGGGTTTTCGGGCACGTTCGGCGGGGAGGGGGGGGGGGTCTAATTACTCAGTAAAGCTCAGAAGCATGACACAGTTAAGGTGTGTCTTCCATCATTTCAGTACCGAGACTCTGCATCCCTCCATCACCTGCAGCCCTTCATCAATTTGTTCCATCTAGGAAGTTCTTCACTACAGTTTGGACCCTGTCCCTTC